>ML777131.1:300990-323838 GCA_009831015.1 Picea engelmannii | reverse complement strand
ACTACGGGGTTATACTTCAGTCTGAAAAATGTTGCAGTGCTGAAATCCCCAAATTCTTAACCAGAAAGAAATGTGTATTTACTTGGCGACTCGAACACAGATGCACAACAATAGATCTTGCCGGTTTAATTTGTTGATGTTTATGTTCCCCAAGGGTTAGGTATTCAAGGGTTCTACAGACAAGGGTTTGCCCTATGCTATAGCTCTCTGATATACGTG
This sequence comes from Picea engelmannii, assembly GCA_009831015.1. Classification (NCBI taxonomy): domain Eukaryota; kingdom Viridiplantae; phylum Streptophyta; class Pinopsida; order Pinales; family Pinaceae; genus Picea; species Picea engelmannii. Next base: position 323,619 of record ML777131.1, on the reverse strand, counting down.
CGAGGTCCAACAATAGTACTCGGCCCAATATCTCAGGGCACTAACTAAGGAAGATAGACCATACCCTTAGCCGTACTACTCGACTACCCAAGTACTAGAGAGTATCTTCCCGATTGCTATTCTTAGTGACACTATAGTAGTCCAGTGACCGATAGGTATATCTAAAGAGGGCTTCATGAAATCTAGGTCGATCTGTACACAGGTGCTATTTGATGCGCTGCCACTTGAAGGGGTACCAATAGGGGTTACAAGGGTGGCCAACATATGTGCACTTAAGAACCACTTGTATTTCCTGCGTGTATGAATCCCTCAACCATGGGTTTATGCGCGTAACGACAGATCTCTATGGCTTAAAGACGTCAGAATATGTCTCTACCCTAAAAACAAAATACCCACAATTTCTGCCAAGGAAAGTGCTCTGATACCACTTGCAAGATACCAGATCTAATAAATATGCAGAACAAAAATAAAATTCTAGGAATGGCAGAATAACAGTAATATAACCAGCATAATCATCCACAATAACACAAAAATAATATGAGAACAACAAATGAAATATCACTTTGATTCAAAAAACAATGTTCACAGGCCTCTTCGAGGGGGCAACCTCCAGTCGAGTAGTGCTCTATTACAATAATCTCCAAGCTAGGGTTTTCATACCCTTGACCCTTATTTATACTAAATATGTCTACTAAGAGAAGCATCTAGAGGAAGATCCTTCTAGAAGTAGAAGATTCTATTAGGTCTTCTTACATCCGCCTTATTCTATTTTATTGAAAGGCCTTATTAATATTGACCTTTATTACATCCAAATACATTGATCTACCTATGTGCGGGTTAGGACCTTAACAACTATATAGTCGAGCCTCCTTAGTTGGTTCCCTAAGATATTAGGCTGAGTACTACTGTTTGACCTAGAACTTATATCATAGAGTTGTAGCACAGGGAAAATCCTTGTCTGTAGGGACCATGAAAAACCCTAACCCTTGGGAAAGGAACAAAACTGAAACAGAAGAGACGAGCGATATTGTCGTTCAACCCTACCTCTCGCATTTTGTTTGTGACATTCCTACACACATTTTTTTCCTATAAACAATTTTGTCAAGTTTTCACTACATTATTCTTCAGGCCAGAGTATAAATCTATAGAAGTATATAAAAAAAGAGTATAGTGGTCCCATCGACTCCTCTATTTGTCCTGATTGCCATGGTACCTATCATTTTTAATCCTTGTTTTTTTCATTGGACCTGACCCCCTTTATGAAAACCTTATTTGGGACATATCCTATTGGTTTTCTCTCTTATCCTTGATTGTTGTGGTCCCTATCACTTCTAAGCCTCTTTTTTCAATGGACCCACGCACCCTTCCCATCACTGTTATTTGACACCTATCCCATTGCATTCCACTTTTTCACTAATCGTCGTGATATATATAATTTCTCTGTCTTTTTTCCATGGACCCACTTCCCCTCCCAAACATCCCTCACTCCCAAATGGCCAACACCTACAACCAAAAACTCCTTCACTTGCAAGCTGAATCCAAACAACACATGGAGAACATCCACATAATGAATTTTGACCTTGCTTCCACCAATTCCAAATTGGCAACCCTTCAAGCTGAAGTTAAGGGAGAATTGAAAGAAGTCAAGAGTGAGTTGGAAAAAAATAAGGGAGAATTGACCTCCATCCACTCTGCTCTCAACCAATTGTTAAAATGGTCCTAGAGCTCTCCCTAATTTGAAAACAAATCACACTATGAAGGTGAGGAATCTTCCCATAATATGGTATTTCATTCCAACTCCCTTCATCGTGACCCCCGTCTTCCCAGAGTGGAGGTGAACAAATTTTATGGGTTGTGTTGGATTACTGAGAGGGGGGGTGAATCAATAATTAGCAATTTATACCACTTATTAATCCTTTTAACCACAATGCATATTCTTTTAACTTATTCAACAATGTTGATCAATTAATTATCAATATATTATTTCATCAAAAACATTAACATCCATCAATGCATAATGAACAATAATAGACACATCCACATAATACACAGTACACCGGTATTTCACGTGGAAACCCATTGTGGGAGAAAACCACATAATGCTTTTCTTATATGTCAAAGAATTAAATTCAAGGAAGCACCAACTTCCAATTCCCCGGATCCAACCAGAAGGAGACTCCAACCCCCTATGTTCTTCCGCTTCAACCAGAAGGTGGCTACAACCATCCAATTTTTTGGGTCCAACCAGAAGGAGGATCCAACCCCCTAATTCTCAGGCTCCAACCTAAAGGAAGATCCAACTCCTTGGTTCTACGACTCCAATCGGAAGGTGGATCCAACCACCCATCCTTGCCTCGTCCTACCACCCTGAAATATAAGTGCCAAATGTAGACAACCTGTCACCGTCATTGAATCAACCATTGTCATTATCAACCTATACTAACAACATGTAACAACCTATAACAAACAACTTATACAATCAACTTGTCACAACCTGTATCAATCAACCTATCACAACCTATATCAATCAATTTGTACTATCAACAATGTACATCAATCACTCGCACAACCTGTACCATCACAAGTGCATCAAATATGCACAACACATCCTATCAAAACAACCTGTTATATCAGCCTCATCAACCAAATCAAATCTACTCACCAAGATCAATCACCAAGACAATTCTCAACCATATGCACACTATCACCAATATGTTCATGACCCAATACTACTCACAAACATGAACAAGATATACCAATATCAATATGTTCTTCTAAAAGTATACCAAGTCATATATGCCACATCATGCATAAATTATGTGCCAACAATACTACTAACAAGTGCCTCTAGCAATGTACCAAACATGTATAAATCATGTGTCACCAACACTACTAGAAAGTGCCTCTAATGCACCAAACATGTACCAATCACGTGTCAATCAACAAGCCAAACTATGACTCATCAAGACATATCAACATCACCATATCGTACATCAACTATATGTTTCAACATGTACCCAACATGTACATCAACCAAATATCAAATACACACACCAAGATATCCAACAATTAGGCCTCTAACAATACATCATACTACCATAAGCCAAATACCATAAATCCCTACAGAAGACCATGTGCCAGTAATCTGTAGTCAACCTGTACCAATGACTTGTAGTCAGCCTACACAAAAACATGTTCCAACATACACTAGTAGGTATGTGACCTATCAATACTACAACACACATATGTATGTGACCTGTATATACTTAAATACGCGTATGTACATGACCTGTTCTTTATCAGCTTGCGTGCACCCTCAGAAAACTAGGGTTCTACAACTTAGACACTTTCTTGCCTCTATCACGTCAACTTGTAACCTGTCACTCTGTCCAATCTATAGTTGTTCCTTATGCATACACCATCATACATATCCCTTAACCAAGTGCATCTATGTCTCTCTAGTCATGTTCTATACATGTGTATACAATCATTATCAAGTGTAATAACCCTCACATAGAATATACATCAAACCCTCACTGATATGCAACGTCAAATTACACCAAAAACTTCACAAACATATCACAACCAAAACCCTCAACCACGTACCAAGAAATACAAGATATGCGTCAACACTCAAACATACAAGATGTACCAATGATTAATACCAGACATACAAGTGTTGTATTTCTGTAGATCTATCTCATACCATAATTTCCATACAACCAACAACCTCTCTAGGGAAAATCCTCAACCTCTCATAACCATATCTCATGTAGACAATAATATCCATCTACACATAAAAATATGACATACCTTTTGAACCTGTAGATAGATATATTGTACTTGATCACTATAGACCTTTGTGGGAACTTGATTTCAGACTCTGAGAACCTGGCACTCTTAGGGACTCAAGATTTCATGGATTTTCCCAACTGTACGTGACCTATTCTTCTTCAACCTACATATGTACATGCCCTAATCCGTTGCATCTTGCATATGTATGCAACTTCCTACACTGCAGCCTGCGTACATCTAAAAAACTAGGGTTTTTTTCAGTAATTCTACAACTCCAAAACTTTCGTCGTCAACCCTCCTTTGCTACCTCAAATTTGCGTAGCTTCAGATGTATCAATGAGTACCTAAAATAAAATTTTCACAAATAATAGATATTCAATGTGCTCATTAGGTTCTAATAGGAGACCCTTGCTCTCTTATTTATACTCTCCAAGTAGCTTCCTCAAGGGGTTATCTTCTAACTAACTTTACCCAACTTCCTTCTTTTAGATCTAATCCACTTCTAAATACTTGTCCACTTACAACCACATTATCCAAAAATAGTAAACTCACATTTCTAGTTACAACTAATTTATTTTTAATTATTTTCTTTTTGCAACAACTTAATTGATTATTGACTCTTAGTTACAACAACTTTGACTAGTAAAATTCTTCTAGGAGCTTCTAGAATAAATTGACTTCTTTAACCTTATAGGGGCTTCTATATAACTCATGAGGGTTCTCCAACTTCACAAAGCCATAAATCTCTAACCGTGAGGAGTTATGTGACGTACCACATATCATCAAAAATGGAATGACGTGTACTATCCATCTAGAATAGTCTTACCTACAAATACATTGATCTTCATACCTTTATACCTCAAAAAATCTTAAGTCCCTTAACCATACTGTTGGGGCTACCAAAATGTGCTACCGTACATACTCAATGGTTGACATAAATCTCAAATGGTTGAAATCAATCTACAACATCACTCTCCAAGGGTTGACATCAATGACAACCAACTATCCAACTGTCGATCAATCTATACCAATTGTTTGAGAATCTTCCCCTTTGGCATTGATGGAAACACTTAGACATGGAAATACTCATTTTCATACTTCACATGTGATAATTTCTCCTCATCAATGTTTCTGTCTCTTCACCTTTAACATCAATGACAAAGGGTATCTCCCTTTGGGGCTGATCCCCCTTACTGAACTGTCCTTGGGGCTTCTCCCCCTACCTAAATGCATTTGATCTTTATTTTTGTTTCTAAGCCTCTGATTACTCTCTCTCCCTTCATTTGATGAATATCTACCCCTTTGACAAAGAGTATCACTCTGATGCAATACTGAATTCATGATGCTCATGCTCCCCCCGGGATCATGCCTCTGTTCTCTCTCTATCTAAAAAATTATCTAAATGATCTTTCTACCTGTCTTCCTGCTTCTCTTTCCCTTCCTTTTAATTCTATGCAAGATGTTGTGCAAAGCAATACAGGTCTTCGTGTACCTTCTACCTTTTGGAGTTATTGTCCATTGGTTCTTCCTTGTGTAATCAACTGACATATATGAAAAGCATTCAAATATTTAAGCATTCAAATAATCATCCAAAATTATTTGAACCACTCTCTGAACCATTCTTTGAACAAATATATAACCCGATCTCTGAAACCATGCTCTGAGCTAGTCTTTGAAGAAATCTGTCCTGAACTCATGCTCTCATCCATTGTGTCCAAACCTGCTAAGTGTTCTTACGAATCCATCTATGTCCATACTGTCGATGAATCTACTACACAAATGTCCACAATGCTGACCCATCTGTTACTGTACTATCATGAATACTTCACTGTTGTAACTGATCAATCTTTCATACTGTACTTCTGCAAACTGACTGCTCTGAATCCATCTACTTGAAATCTACAAGGTGGTCGAAGGATGGTTCTCAAATTTGTCTCAACTACTGCATAGTCTCCCCCTTTCTAATATTCATATTACTCGGGAGTCTCCAAGTTGGTTGGCTTATAAAAATACCTTTCCGATGTAGTCTTCATCTTCATCATCTCTCTGAACTATGACTTCTTTATTCTTATTCTCTTCCTGTATTTTTCCATCTTCCTTTCTGCATATAGATTTCTCATGATCTTTCAATACTATGTATCTTGAGAGTGAGATTTTTGGGACCTGTTCTTTCTTTACCTGCTCTTCATTATGATCTTTCTTTGCTACGGATTCTAAAAATATGATTCCTGAAACTTGTTCTTTTTTTTCTTTCCTTGTCTTTCTCGTACTATGGAAAGTCTTGTGATTCCCAAGACATGTTCTTTATTCACATGCTCTTCTAGTTTTTCATTTCTTCTCCAAATATTCCCGTATCTTACAGATTCCTTTTTCTATGTAGAGTTGTCTTCATCTCGTACTATTGCTAATCTTGCGATCTCTGGGACCTGGTATTTATTCACATGTTCTTCTTGTTTTCTTTTCCATACTTTCTTATATCTAATATCAACGTTCTCTTTCATGGAAGTATCAATCATGCTTCTAGAATCATGAGCTATGTGTCCATAGTTATGGCATTTGTAACATTCAATGTTATGTGGGGCCACATAAGCATTTCTTCCATAATCCCTACAATTTGCAACCTTATGTCCAAAGTTAGTACAACAAAAACAATGACCATAAAAGAAATTTGCATACCTGGTAATGCTTGATGTATTCCTTCTGAATTCATGCCTTGGATTATCATGATTTTCTCTTCTTTGGAACCTTTCATTATGGTTGAAGCTTCTTTGATATTTGAATGTAGAGGTTCTTCTTTGATGTTCTTCTCTTATGCAGTCTTCTTCTTGAGTATTTTGTACTTCTAGAATGTTCTTCTTCAAGGGCTTGCATTCTTCCTTCCTAATCGAACCTTTAATGGATTATCCATAAGTATTTGGATTCTCTTCATTCTTCCTTTTTAGAAACTTGGAGGGCTTCTCTTCAACTGATGATGTGGATGTTTCTTTCTCTTCAACATGTGTTCTAAGCTTGACAAATTTTACTCTTAACGTGATAACTTCTTCTTCAAGCTTCTCCACCTCTTCTTCTTTCTTCATCATTTGAGACTTCATGACTTCTTCTGTTCTCTTTGCTTCTTCAAGTTGGCTTTTCAATGTAATTATTTCTTCTTTGAGTATTCTCTCTTCTTGACCAAACTCTTCCTCAAGATAGTTTAAATCATCGGTTCTTTCCTTGAGATGATCTGTCGGTATCTTTTCTCTCTTTTCTGATTCTTCCTTTTGTGTTTCTATGTTGGCTTCTAAACATTTCTTTTGATCTTCTAGAGTTTATTCAATCCTTCTGGCCTCTTCTAGCCGAGCTCTTAAATTCTTGATGACCTGCTGAGCTCTTAAATTCTTGATGACCTGCTGAGCTTCTTTGAAACCTTGAACACTTTCCTTTTGCTTCATCAATTCTTTCTTGAGTGACTTGTTTTCTTCTCTTTCTTTATTTAGTTCATCTAAATAACTGATCAGTTCTTCTTCATAATTGTTTTCTATTTAAATTGGATTTTTTGTCTGATTACTTTTAGGGAATTCGATTTCAAGATGTCCTTGTTTTTCACAATTAAAGGAAAAAAATACTTTTATTAATTACGTACTCTTATTCTTATGAATCTGTCTCACATGATGTACATCTTTCTTCCTTTTCTGTACCTGCATCTTCTTTGGAATTCTATGACTCTATTATGGGTGAAGAATAGATATCATGTATCTTATCCCAAAGTTCTTTAGTTGATGAACATTTACCCACTTTGTCCTTAACTGAATCATATAGTCTTTCCAAAATGAAATCATTGCAATTTTGTTATTCTTATTCAATTCCTTCTTAGTTGTAGTCTTTGCTTTCTTTGTAGAATTGTATCCTGTCACAACTAAATACCAAATATCATATCCCTGTGCCTCTAAAAAGGTTCTTGTCCTTATGCTCCACATCTCATACTGCTCCAAAATGATCTTTTAAATGACTTGGTTAAGTATTTTGCATGAGTTGATTTACCATTTAGAAATTAAAGAGAAGAAGAAGGATATTTAATGAAAGAATGTTGTAGCCATCATAAAGAATGTAGAATAGAAAATTAGCATTAAGAATAGAAAACCATAACACCAAATTTTTTTAACGAAGTTCAAAAACATTTCCTACGTCTTTGGGCTTGTCTTCAGTGGGGAAGGCATTTTTATTAATATTCAATGCTTCAAAAGTAAATCATAATTACATCAATTTTTTCTCTGAATGACACAAAAATGTTCTTCTCTATCTCAGAAACTCAACGCAACACACATCACTGAAAAAGGTGGAGTAGAGATCCCATAAATGGCCTCCAAAGATCAACTACTCTCTTAGCTTCCCTGCATAAAAATGGCTTGGACTTCACAAATTGGCAATATTTTATTGTTCTAAACTTCCAAAAAGGCTTGGTTTAAATATAATTTGAGTTGGGGATCAGATCCCATCTTATCCCCAAGATATGGCCTTAATTTCGGCTCGAGATCCTCCAAAAATGGGCAAAATCCCATTAAAACAACCCAAAAATAATTAAAAATCCGATTATAAAGTTTAAAACCACTTTTGGCAGCATATTGGGTGCACGCCCCTTTTTCTCTGGCCCCTAGTCATATGGGAAGCCATGTGGCTGAGTGCTAGTGTTACAGGCGCTCGGTCCTATCCCTTGGTTCCCGACCATAGGTCATGTGAAGGGTGATGTGGACACGCACCTGGTCTAAGTGTCACCCTTTGCCCCTATCTCTTTCTTCTAGGTCATATGGAGGTCCATGTGTCCGGTGATGGGTCAGTGGGATAGCCCCATATGCACCACATTGTAATCAAAACCGAGAGTGATGGTGGTGGTATCAATCCACGCCTGTCCGCCACCCCGGTCATCGGATTGTTGTTAATTCGTTTCCTCGAGAAAAGGTCATAAATTCAAATCACTTGAAGTTTGTTTAGGTAGATGACCTGGGCCTTTTGGATTGATTCAAGGTGCCATGTGGCACCCTATGATTGGGCCACTTGGCAACATGTTATTGGTTTGTGCCACTTCAACACCCACTTAGCATCTACGTCAGTGCCACCTATCAGCCTACTGTACTGCCATGTCACCTGCCAGATGGGATCTATACTGCCACATGTCATGCCCAAAAGCTACCATGTCACTATATGAACTGCCACTTCAGGGTCCATACGGTCCAGTGATTCACCACATCAACACTCAAAAATGCCAAATTTGCATGACACGTGTCAGCCTCTGGTGCTGCCACATCATCATGCTGTCATCATCTACCATGTGTCATGTTGACGTATTGCTGATGTCAACAATACATAATCTTGACTTTGACTTTGGATTTTTTCCTGTTTGGGAAAAAGTTCAGATCACGATATATTTTGCATAAGTAATCCATTTTCGAAAAAGAATATACTGCCAGAATTGACACGATGAGCACTATGAGGTAGCGCTAGTTTCGTTCGAATCTGAGAAAATTGAATTTTTGGCCTTTTTCGATCCATTTGGATCACACCTCCCCACTGAGACCTTTTGGAGTGATCCTCCCCACTGAGACCTTTTGGTCCTCCAAAAGGATATAAACTAGACATCAAGTGCAAGATAGGCCTCCCCACTTATCCTTTGTTTATCAAATCTGTCCTGTGCACCTGTCACATCATGATCAATTACAAAAATCCTATGATAACTGGACACATATTGTTAGCCATCTTCATTCGTTCAATTCCTTCTGAATTCACTACTATCCATGTAGAAAACATTAGCAGGGATAACAATATCATAAACATGACTGAAAATGAACCAACTTCTCTGTTCTTCTTTACAAGCTTGCACTAAAAAAACTCATCTTGAAGCAAAGTATGGCTAGATCTACATGCTACAACCATTTTATTTTCTTGCTTAAGATCAAATGGTACAATTAAAGATGTATTTCTTAAATAAGATGCCTTCTTTAATTGTTCCATTGTAAAAAGAGATTGATTCCATTTGATATGATGAGCATGCACAACATATTTTTTCCCTTCTTTAGTTAAGTGATATTGATTATGTTCCCTAAAGAATATTTCTTTGTGATCATATAAATCAGGGCTATTGAAAACCATTCCACATGCTTCTAGCGGTACCACATCGCATATTACTTCATCCACAAACTTAGATGTAATTGAAAAATTTATGATACATTGCTTTGTTATGGGAAATTTGTGATTTTTGCCTATCCAATTTAGTGAATAGGGTTTGTGATGTATCTTAGTTTTTAATCCCATTTTCTTAACCACTTCTTCTAAAATTAAGTTAGCTTGAGATCCACTATCTAACAAAGTGTCAATATTGATATATTTCATAATGAACCTTATATGAAATAATTTACTTCTAGAATCATAACCATCACAAATTTTTCCTGACAAACCAACTGCTGTGATTTTAGTCTCATCACCTGAATCTAACCCCAAGTCTCTTGGATGTGCTGTCGCTGCAACTTTTTTCCTTCCCTTCTTTTCATTGAACCATTTCAGTCTCTTCTCTGGGTGTAATTTCTAGCAATGCTCATCATCGTGCCCTTCTTTCTTGTAATACTTGCAAGAGAGCTTCTCTTCCTTCATTGTAGCTGAGTTTGATTTCTTCAAATTCCCTTTTCCTTTGCCTTCTTTCTTTGAATATGATTCCCCTGATACACCAACTCCAGTTTTCCTTGCTTCAATATAATCTGCTTGAACAGGAACCTCATCAATATTAGTAGGTCCAAACATAAATACTGTCTTAAAAATATGTGCAAGCAAACCTCCTATATACTTCATAATAGTTTCTTGTGTATGTAATGCGATATTTAACATCAAATCCATCTTATGAAATTCATCTGTGTATTATTACATTGAATGTTCTTTTCTTAATTTAAGACTTTTCCATTCAATCAAAGCCTTATCCTTATACCCCAAAGGATATAAGTGTTTTCTAAGTGCAAAAATAAAATCTTTCCATGATGGAAATACATTACCAATTTGTTGAGTACCATGTTGCAACTTAGTCTGCCACTAGATGAGTGTTGTGCCTACAAGATGAAGCGATGCAAATTTGATCTTGGTTTCCTCATCATTGATTTGTTGCACACTTCAATATACCTCCATCTTCCTGACCTAGTTATCAAGATTCTCAACATTGACTTCTTCATTATACACGGGCAACTCAAATTTCACATCAAGTTTAAGTAATGTCATGTCATGCTTATGTTTATGGGAATGAGAATGTTTTCTTGCAAAAGTAGAATTTGAACTTGTACTTGAAGAAGAGGATGGAGATGAAGGAGGTTTTGGAGGGTATTCTCCTTCTTCACTTTTGTATTTCTTTGAAGATTCTCCTTGAACAGGTCTATTCCATTCCAAGTAATCATCATACAATACTTTTACCATCTCCGACATGGCAAAGAAATTTCTTTGAAACTCTCTTTCTTTTTGAGAAAGTCCTTCTTCTGATGCCATGTTCTCACTTTGAGATGTCCTTTTTCTTGATCCAATTTTAGGATCTCCTTATATAATCTCTCCTTCACCATGCCTTAACTTTTCCCTAGTGATCATGTATAATCAAAACAACCAACTGTCAACCTGCTCTGATACCTACTGATCTGAATTGATATTTTAAATGAATTGGTTAAGTATTTTGCATGAGCTGATTTACCATTTAGAAATTAAAGAGAAGAAGAAGGATATTTAATGAAAGAATGTTGTAGCCATCATAAATAATTCCAAACAAAAAATGAGCATTAAGAACAACAAACCATAATGCCTGTTATCACTCGAATTTTTTCTGCAAATGGTTACAGGAATCTAGCATCTCCAAACACCCATTAGTTCATCCATGGCCCAAAAAATGCATTTCCAAAGGGCCCAAAACTATACAACTGGTTAAAAAATCAGCATGTGCTCATAATACAAAGGAAGCACGCGCATGTGCGCCAGTCGAAAATGTTGAAAAAGCGCACATGCGCCCAATGCACGACTGTGGACACAAAAAGATGCACATACCTTAGAATGACACATTTATGATGCTAGTTGGCCTCCCAGACACTTCCGGTTCTTCTCCCAAGTTGATTTGACACCCAAATCCGAGCTGAATTTGAGTGGGGGGCTGGTCAAAGACCTAAGGGTGCCCTAAAGAGCCCCTTGTTTACACTAAAGACTGGTTGAATAATGCCTCAAATCTTTGCTATAAAAAGAGCCCATGGGTGCACTACATTTCCAAGAATTCATTTGTATTGTTATGTTGCCTATATTCTCTTGGAGGAACCTCTTTCCTCATTAGAGCATACAAGCATCATTTCATTGAGATATTCACATCACCTCTTGAGTGAATGAGATTTGGATTTCTTCACCATTTCCTTCTAAGTTTTCTATTTGTAAGAAGAGATCAATCATTGGGGGTTCAAGAGCCCTCCCTTGGAGGAAGAAGGGATCCATAAGTCTCCTTTTCTCTTTGGTATTTTCCCACCAATACAATCTATCCATTGGTGGCATGAATGTTGCCTATTTTTGTTTCTATTTCCCTTATGCACTCTAGTTTAGTTTCTTTTATTGTTTTTAGTTCAGTTGTTTTTTTATTTATTATGCTTGATGTTTCTAACTCTTGCATTAATCTCTGTCTTGTCTAGCTAACCCAACTAGACTTGTAAGTGTCCCTCTTTTTCTCATATAGGTGATGAAAAGGATACAACATATTGGCGACTCCACTGGGGATAGGTATCAATTTCCTCCCCATTTGGGTTTTTTGAGCACTTATCTTTGGTTTATTTAACTTGTAGGAACCATAACCAGCCCAAGCCTGCCTACAAAAAGATAAATTTGAAGTTGAGCTGAGAGAATTTCAACCGAAATTTTCTTCCCGGCCGTGTAACAGAAAGTGTGCAGGTTTTTCAACCCACAGTCACACCTTCTGAGCATGTGCACCAAAATTACCATGTTTCTCAGCGCATTCTGCGCATCTATGCCCAAAGGACATTTTTTATTCATGCATTGGCACCACATGTGCCTCTGTCTACTCTACGACCCGTGCATTGGTCCATAAATTCACACATTGTAAGGGTTTTTGTGATCTGTTGAAGGCCCATAGCCTTATTAATCTTGATTCTATGCAAATTGTAATATGCACCACACTTAGATTCCCTCTCCACATGAAGGGTTAGTCAAAACATAGGCACTTAGGAGGTTAAAATCCATATTTATCCTCTTTTTGCTTTCATTTTCCCACATGGATGGCTTACTTTGAATAAAGTTAAGTTGGAATCCTTCTATATCACATATATAAACACATGAATTGGGACCAAGAATTGAACGTCAATTGTAGAGTATGCTCTTCTCTCACACCATAGAGCAATCTTGAGAATTAGAAAAACGATTGAGGGGAAAATTCATCTCCCTTAAAAGACAAAATCTTTAGGAGAGGACAACAACCCCTCTCGGGACTCCTCTTAGTTTCATTTTTCAAACACATCTTAAATTTGTAAGGGCCCATACATGCCCACATGTTACAAATATAGGATGGTTTTGAATCTACTTTCTTAGATTACATCACTAGGGAAGTTTAAAGGTTTTGTAACAGGCCCATACATGCCCACATGTCCATAATATAGGATAGTTTTTTGAAGCTTTCTTAGATTAAATCACATTAGGGATTTAAAGGATTAGTAAGGAACCACATGTCCACATGCTAGTTCTCTAGGGACTTTAAAATTCCGCAAGGTTGTAGCAATGGAATTTAGTAAATTAGGTAATCAAAACTTGTAAGGACCAAACGAAGTCCACATGCAGCAAGGTGACACCTAACTTATTAAAAATTTGGCACACTTTTCACTTATTCACACATAAAGTCACTAATCACTCACATAGTTTCATCTAGAATCATGGAGGTTGAAGTAAGTTTCCTCCAAAGGGATTCCGAAACACCCCACCCTTTTCTTAACGAGACTATCCACTCCCACTTAATTTCAACGAGATTGGTTCACACCCCGAATCTCACAAAACAACCAAATCTAATTTTTTTCTAAAAAATCACTAAGTTTTCCTCCACAAAAGGTGCCAAAATAATTTTTTTAGTCTAGGTAGGATATCATGGATAGGCATCCAAATAACTCCCCATTATCTGGTTCTCACATCTTCAAATAATAGAAGTTGACAAATAAGGAACTTTAAAATCCTCCAAGTTAAGTGTTTCTACACCATAAGGCATGGAGATACCTATGAAGGGTAGAAGGCTGAGGTCTGGTTGTTCTGTGCATCCCCCCTTGAGGCACCCATCTCTTGGACGAGATCTAGCCCGTGACCCGTTTTTGAGGCCGAAAATCTAAATGTCTCACTTTGACCGAGGCACCTAGTGACGAAATTTTAGGACATCTACCCAGGTGGAGATTGTGGGCTACAATTGCACCTTGATAGGATTTTGTGTGGTTATTAGAAAATATCGCCAACTCTTTCAGGATATGCCCCCTCTACCCCTCATTATAACTGATTGTTTCATCCTTCACTATTTCTTCTTCTGGTGGATTCAGACCCCACTGTTGAGTGCTATTGGAAGGTCTAGTGCTATTTGAGAGGAAGGACGTTACATCTTTTAGGACACGAGCATTTGTTTTCTTTGTTCTCCCACGAGGAAAAATCTACTTACCCACATGTATGCTTCTTTACCAATTGATTTATGTATGATTCTCTTGTGATTACATGCGATTGTGAGATATATTGTGAAGTTCCAATTTATAACAAAGACTCTTGTTTATTTATTTCTCTCATCACCATTTCCACACATCCACTTTGCTAGTTGAACAACATAGGGGACCCATAGAATCCCCGTCTATCCAGACGCTTTCTAAATCTCCCTCCTATTCTAGGGGGAGTTCCTAGTCTTGCCAACTCATTGAATCCACCTTATCACACCCCTGTGAGTGCTACTATATTGGGATCAACTTTTCTTGGTTCCACTTTACTTGGGTCCACTTCCCAAGGACAACCATCCACTCGCTCTCCTTTACATGAAAGCAAGGGGAAAAATTCTTCCCAAGGAGGAAGTACAACCCCATCTAACCCCCCTCACGGGTCAAGTACACAGACCACTCCCATAATGGATGGAAATAAATCTCTACCACCACTCTAGATGTCATACTTGGCTTCTCTCAACATCTCGGATCTGAGTAAGCTCACAAATGATCCTATATTGCATGACCCCACATGTCTTGCAATGCGTACTAAATTGCCTTCCGAAATCCCCAAGTTTGAAGGAAAGGCAAGGGACGACCCCACCAACCATGTCATGACCTTTCACTTATGGTGTTATTAAAATAGCATCATGGATGACTCCGTCCGATTAAGGTTATTTCAATGCACACTCACTAGCCCATCAACCAAGTGGTATGTAGATGAAAAATCAGGGTCCCATGTGACTTTTGAATTTTTGGACAAAGCATTTTTGGCCTTATTTAAATTACCAATCCTCCATGAAAATGGTCTTGAACTACTCTCTGATTTAAAAAAAACCTCAGTGACACATATCGATGACCACATCCACGAATGGTGTCAACGACGTAGTTTATGCAAAGCAAAAACCCCCAGACAACAATGTCTTGATTGGTTTCTCAGATCACTTGTCTCCCTCCTTGACAAAGATGTGGCTTCCACCTTCTCCCAATCCAAAGAAGAAGACATCAATAAGGCTCAACAATATAACCTCATCTAGTCATAGTCAGGATACTTATACACAGTACTACCTGACATCCCAAGACCCATACCATTCGGTCAGGACAAACCTAGGATGTCTCACTCAGTCGATGGATTGATTGGTACCAAAACACACCATAATCCACACCCCCAACAAACATCTATGTATGGCGCACCTCAATATCCACTGATATATGGAGGACCCACTTATTACCCCCCTCCCCTTTACCAACATTCATATCCTATTGTCCCCCCTCAGTAATTGGGGGAACCCCCACCGATACCCATGTCGTATCTGGTCTCTCAATCCAATACGAGTCCACCCCCAAACCCTGGATATAACCCTAGAAGTAGTGGAAGTACCTCTACTTCCTATATGCCATATGGATCATATCCACAAAACAATCCATATTTCCCATTTCCTAGTCCTCCCCAGCCAGTTAATCCTCCATCGAGACAACCACATGCTGGCGTCAACTTTGTTCATCCCTTTCCCATTCAACAAGTTCATACATTTGAATAGTTGAATACGACCAATCCAACTCATGAGAAGAAAGGGAAAAATCGAAAAAATGACAATCCTAGACCAGCATTGAATGACCCCAACAACCATCCCACTAGGGGAAATCAATACCAAGAACCCCAAGGGGGCACCAATAACAATCAACCACGACAAGGGAAGAACAAAAATCTTCAAACTAACTTCCCTTGCACTATATGTGGTGAGTATGGACATTATACTCATCATTTCCCCCAAATTATTGATCTCTAATGGATGAGGGAATCCATGAACTCACATGGCTCTCTGGCACCATCTGCCCCTCAGCAGGCCCCACAACAGTATTTTCAACCATCGTCTCCAACGTTTTTGCAAAACCCCATTCCATACTAAGGTGTGATGAACATCCAACAAGTGATCAACCTTGCCCCTCCAAAAATGGAGCAATATCCAAACCTGGGTGCCACTCAACCTGGGAATTTGGTTGATCGCAGTGTCCTCCTCACCAACGAAGAAATTCTTCTGCAAACCCGCAATCGTCAATATGGTATGCCTCCCGAATCTACCCCAACCACCTCATAAACAATTCCATCTACTACATGACAATTATTGATGATTCCACGTCCTAACATGGAACTCATTCCCCACATACCACATATGCCTTTACGACAGAATGTGCATAACCCTCATGCTAGGGCTGCTCATAATTATAGTCTAGTTGATGACTTAGCCCAGTATCCTGCAGTTATTTCTGTGTTGGAGGTCCTCCAAACCTGTCCATCACAATGAAAATCCTTGTTTTCTATTTTGGGTCTAGTCGACCCAGCTAACACACAACTGATCACTTTTGATTTCGATAATAGAGAGCCACGTCTTCCTACCCAAGTAGCCTTCCAGATACTAGTTAAGAGCTAGAACACCACAATTTATCAGTGTATCATTGATGAAGGTGCATCCACATGCATCATGTCTAAACACGTATGGAAGAAAATTGGCTCCCCCTAGTTAGTACCCTCTTCCATCACCCTTCGATCTTAGGATGGCCAACCTATTGGCATGTTTACAAGAAGAGCCTGCTTGTCATTGATGGCAAGAATAATAGAGATTATTGGCATGTTTACAAGAAGAGTGTTCTTTTCATTGATGACAAGAACAACAAAGATTGTTGGCATGTTTACAAGAAGAGCGTGCTTGTCATTGATGGCAAGAACAACAACAACAATGGAAAACAGGTAGGCAAGGAAGAATATCAGTGATCGAAAGGCAAGATCAAAGCGATGATTCGAATCCATTTCGGAGTATCGGATACCGGGAGATGGAGATGTCAAGAACTCTCACTACAGGAGTCCTGAAGTTGCGAAGGGCGAAAATCCAAAAAGATGATCTGACTCCATTTCGGAGTATCGGATACCGGGAGATGGAGATGTTAAGAACTCTCACTACAAGAGTCCTGAAGTCATGAAGGTCGAAAATCTGAAAAGATGATCTGACTCCATTTCGGAGTCTCGCAGACCAGGAGTTGGAGATGTCAAGGACTCTCATGACAGGAATCCCAAAATCACGATATGCGAAATCGCGAAATAATCCTAACCGTCGGATCAAGGATTTCTCTGGACCGTTGATCAGACACGATGAAGGCCCGTGAAGTTTCAAAATCAAGATAAGATATGGACCATTGGGTCCATAGGACACGTGGTGAAATATTGTCATTTCGCTGACTGGAAAGTCAAAGGAATGGGGTTCTATAACCTCTCGAATTCACAACATGTGAAATTGTGAAATTGTGAAATGCGAGGTTGCGACATGGAGTTTTGGAGATCGCGACTTCGAGAGTCGAGATGCCTCGCAACAGGAATTCGTGACATGTGAAATGCTGAAGTGCCGAAATGCAAAAACACCTTTTGATGTAGGCCATGGTCACAGCCAGTGGCCACTCTACGAAATATGGAGGAAGGAGCTAGTGCAACCAAGCTCCATTTCAGAGCTTTGGATACCGGGATGTGGAGCATTAAGAACTCATCACCACAGGAACACCGAAGTGTCGAAATGCGAAATTGCGAAAGTGCTTTATGGATAAGCGCTCGTTCACCTCTCGTGGTCACATGGTCGAGAGCTAGAGAGCAGAGTTATAGAATCCAAGCTCTATTTCGGAGCTTGTGACATGGAGAGTCGAGATGAGTCATCACATAATCTCCAAAATGTGAAAGTGCGAAATACGCTTTTGGTGTAGGTTGTAGTCACATCCATTGGTTACATTAGTGGAAGATGGAGGAAGGATCTAGTGTAGACAAGCTCCATTTCATAGTTTCAGGGATTGAGACATGGAGTGTAACGAAATCTTCAACACAAGGATCCCGAAATGCCGAAGTGTGAAATGGAGAAATGAACGCAAGATTCTATGAAGTCAATCCAATGGTGCAGGTGAATTTGAATAAGATTGGAGGGCTACTGTTGCACTTCAGAGTGTAACTGCTAGAAACAACTGATGGTTTCTTCTAGAGGATGAGCTCAATTGTGCCAGAGAAGAAGAAGAGTATCAACTGCCAAAGAGGCTGAGGAATCTCAGCATAACACCCAGTGATGCTGGACACGTGGGGGGAACCGCCAGAGAAGATGAAGAGTTGTGATGATAATTAGGTAGAGGAATCGACATGGGGGTGATTCAAAACATAGAGGAGAGTTGGGACAGTAGAGGGAATAGTTGTGGAAGAGTGAAGTGAAGAAAACACCCCAATGTGGAGAAGATTGGTGTGGTGTGAGCATGCAGAGGCATGGAGAATATTGCATGCACAAGGAGCACAGAGACTATAAGAATGCAGAACAAAGAAGAGATGGGGGTGGTTTCTATTGAATGGAATTGACAAGTGAAGAAGGAGGCAGAGCGTAGCACAATAAATACACAACAAAGGAATGGTGCATTAAATGAACATGAGATACAGTGTATAAATGGAGAAGGACATAAAGCATAGAGGAGTGTGAAGAAGACATTGATGTAGACAGAGCAACGCAGTGTAGAAGAAAAGTGATGAGACTGGTAATCCATTGAAGAACTTTATATCGCTGTAATAAGTTTTAGTAACAAAGATTTACATTTCAGGGTGGTAGGGAGGTGCTAGGGAGGACTGCTGTCCTTAGAGGTTCAAGTGGGTTCTTGAACACAGGGAGTTGTAGCTTCCATCTGGTTGCAACTAGAGAAACCAGGGTGGCAGGGTGGTGCAAGGGAGAACTGTTGTTCTTTGTCTTACAAGTTGGTGCCTGTATTATTGGAAGTTGGTGCTTCCATCCAGTTGGTGCTGGAACACTTGGGGAGTTGGTGCTTCCTTCTAGTTTTTGCTAGAGAAACCAGGGAGTTGGTGCTTCCTTCTAGTTGGTGCTAGAGAAACCAGAGAGTTGGTTCTTTCAACAGGTAACAGCTTGCAAAACATAGGTTGTAGCCTCATTATGAGTTGGTGCTCATATGTATGATAATGTAAAGAATGTAAAGATTACTTATCATATAAAGAAGAAGAGGTTTTTACCATTTATGGGTTTCCTCAGGAAATATTTGTCTTTGTGTATCTCATATGTGTGACTGATGTTGAATGTGCTATTGGTTATTTCCCCACATTATTGTGATTGTCATTGAGTGCTTTGTAAAGAGTTTAAAATAAGCATAATTGTTTAAGCATGGTAACAACTAATTCACCCCTCCTCTCAGTTGTCCAGCAATTGGTGTCAAAGATGGCCCCTTTTATATAAGGGTAGATCCTAGAGCTTAAACATGTCAAGCCATGAAGGAAATTCAACCAATAAGGCCCCTCTGTTCAATGGAACAAACTTTTCCTTTTGGAAAGTTAGAATGAAAACCTACATAATGGCTTTAGGTGCAGATGTCTGGGATGTGGTAGATACTCATTATGTAAAGTCAGTTTTCCTATCTAATAAGGATGACAAGCTAGAATTTAGCTTCAACGCTAAGGCTATGAATTCTATCTTGAGTGGGCTTGCAGAAGTAGAATTCGTAAAAATTATGCACCTAGTTACTGCCAAAGAAATGTGGGATAAACTCATTAGCATTTATGAAGGTAATGAGAAGGTAAAGGATGCCAAGATTCAAACCTATAGAATACAGTTTGAATAGATGAAGATGAAGGAAGATGAAACTATTGGAATATACTTTCTGAGAGTAGAAGAAATGGTAAATGTAATGAAATCACTTGGTGAAAAAATTGAGGAACCTTCTTTTGTTCAGAAAATCTTGAGATCTCTCCCAGATAGGCTCAACCCAAAGGTCTCTGCTATAGAAGAACTTAATGATCTAAAAACCTTGGAGTTTGATCAACTTCTAGGAACATTGACTGCATATGAAATGAGAATAGTTAAAGATAAACCCACCTCTAGAGAAGCATCATTTAAAGCAGACAAGAATGAGGATTCTGAGCCCGATGAAATTGAAGAAAAAATTGTGAAGAGACTAAAGAAGGGATTAGGAAAATACAAAGGTAATCTGCCTTTCAAATGTTTTAACTGTGGTAGGATAGGTCATTTTGCAAATAAATGTCCCCACAAAAGAAAGGATCAGACATGTGATGATGAGGAGAAGCACAAACACATAAATTTCTTTAAAGAGAATAAGTTTAAGAAGAAAAGTCTTTGCGTAAACAATGATGATGATCCTTCAGATGATGAAGACAATGACTCCTCTATTGAAGATAAACTAAATGACTTCATACTTATGGCCAAAGAGGATTATTATAATAAAAGAACAGGAAGTGATGCTAATGAAGAAGAAGTTGTGGTTGACATGGAAGGAGAACTGATCAATGCACTGGAAGAGATTGACAGACTAAGAATTAAGAACAAAAAGCAAATACAATTGCTGATACATTTCAAGAAAGACAGTAAAGAACATGATGAAGACCTTGTCCTACTAAAATTGGAGTTAGAAGAGGCAAAGAAAATCGAAGACATTCTGAAATGACAATTCTCAGAAAAGAAGGCAAGATGTGAAGCCTTAGAACAAGAAGTAGTGAAAACTAGGAAAGAGATGGAGAAGTTTCAAGCCTTGTATAATCAGAATCTGTCAAGTATCAAAACCTCAAAAGGATTAGCCACCATTTTGAATCAGCAAAGGAATCCAAAGCTGAAAACTGTTTTGGGTTATGAAGAGGGATCAATTAGTGGTAAGCCAAGAAACGAAGAACACATCAAGTTTGTCAAATATACAACCAATGCGCCGCCCAGGACGAGTAAAGAAAGAGGTGCCAAGACTAAATCTGTAGAACAAAGAAATAATGTGCTCCCTGTTGAAATATGTCATCAGCATGGAAGAAATCGATTTGCTCAAAGAAGACAACTATTTTCCAGGTGCAAAGAATTTTTCTATGGCTATTGTTTCTACTATTCTAACTTTGGTCAAAAAGCTGTAAATTGTTCCTTAAGACTTATACATGAGCAATTAAGATTTCAAAGGAATAAATACTTGCCACAATAAATAATGATACAGCCAAGTAACAAACCTTCACAGATTGCAACTAAGGAGGTCACGAAATAATCAACAGTCAATGAGTAGACAATGCTGCAACAATAATTTTGACCTATTGAACAATGAGATTGAATGCTACATCTATCATAACTATGGACATAAATCTGTTGACTGGCGATTAAAGAACTATGAAACAGATTTGAATTCCCCTGCTGAAAATGTCAAGGTTTGGAAGAAGAAAGAAAGTGACAAGTGTGGATTAGTGTTGTCAGCTCAAAGAAAAATGAACCCTTGGTATATAGACAGTGGATGCTCCAAACATATGACGAGAGACAAAGGTAAGTTTATATCTCTAAGTGAAATCAAATCAGGAAGCGTAACCTTTGGAAATGATGCTCCAGGTAAAATAAAAGGTAAAGGGATGGTGAATTTAAGTAATGGAAAAGGAAAAGCCCAAGATGTTCTACTTGTAGATGGACTGAAACATAATCTGCTCAGTGTAAGTCAAATGTGTGACAAAGGATGTGAAGTGGTGTTCATGTCCAAGGAATGCAAGATAAATTCTATAAAATTAGGACAAGTGGTGGCCAAAGGCATAAGGACAAAAATAATGTATATGTGCTGAAAGAATATAGAGAAGAGTGTCATCTAAGCAAACATGATGAAAGCTAGTTATGGCATAGGAGACTTGGACATCTAAACTTTGACCACTTAATCAAACTCAAAAATATCAAGGCAGTAAAAGATCTTCTGAGAATATCAAAGCCCCAAGATTCAATGTGTAAACCCTACCAAGTAGGAAAGCTAACTAGGACACAGTTTAAGTCCAAGAGATTTACTTCAACAAAGAAACCACTCCAACTAGTTCATATGGATTTATGTGGACCATCAAGACAGGAAGGCACAGGTAAAGAAAACTACTTTATGCTGATTATTGATGATTACTCCAGACTTACTTGGGTTTCCTTTCTCAAGGAAAAAGATGAAGCATTTGAGAAGTTTAAAATATTTAAGGTTTTAACTGAGACTCAAACAGGAAAGAGGTTAAAAGAAGTAAGATCAGACTGAGGAGGAGAGTTTATGTCAAGTGACTTCAAGGAATTCTGTGATAAGCATGGGATCAAGAGAGAATACACAATCCCAAGAACTCCACAACAAA
>ML777131.1:250216-300940 GCA_009831015.1 Picea engelmannii | reverse complement strand
TAACAAAGCCCACCTCAGACCACAAAGTGACAAGACACCTTATGAACTGTGGTATGGGAGACTTGCTTCAATTAAACACTTCAAAGTCTTTGGGAGTAAATGTTACATAAAGAATAATGATGAGAACCTTGGAAAATATGATGACATGGCTGATGAAGGTATCTTCTTAGGGTATGATACAAACAGTAAAGGATACATATGCTATAATAAGAGGCTGCATAAAATGGTCGACTGTAAATAAAAGTTGATGAAGGAATCCCAACAAGAGAGGTGTACAGTAATGAGTCTTCTACATAAGACACAGCTAAAGCTGAAGATGAACAGGTCCAAGAATCAGAAAACGAAGACTCTGAATCAGATAAGGACACAGATACTTAGACATACTCAAATCAGCAGACAATTTCAAATTCCTCCTCTAGAATCACTCAAAAGAATCATCTTGCAAGTCAGATAATTGGTGAAAAAGACAAAGGTGTACAAACCAGGAGAAAGCTAATAAAAAACACCAAAAAATCACATATAGCTTTCATATCAATGCTGGAACCCAAGAATTTTAATGAAGCTAGCAAATATGACCATTGGGTTAAAGCAATGAATGACGAACTTGATCAGATTGAGAAAAAAAAATACGTGGGAGATGGTTCATAGACCCGAAGGTAAAAATATCATTGGCTCCAAATGGATCTTTAAGAATAAGTTGAATGAGCAGGGACAAGTTGTCAGGAACAAAGCAAGATTGGTCATTAAAGGGTATGCTCAGATAGAAGGATTAGATTTTGATGAAACATTTGCGCCCATAGCAATATTAGAAGCTATCGGAATGTTTCTTGCCTATGCTTGTCATAAAAGGTTTAAAGTCTATCAAATGGATGTCAAGTCAGCTTTTCTAAATGGAGATTTAAGTGAAGAAGTCTATATGGAACAACTAGAGGGTTTCAAACTGTCTGATAACCTTGACTTAGTATCCAAGCTTAAAAAAACTTTATATGGGTTAAAACAAGCCCCTCGAGCATGGTATCACAGACTGGATATGTATCTCAAAGACAAAGGGTTCAAGAGAGGAACAATTGACAACAATCTGTATATCAAAACAGAGGATAATGATCTGCTCATCGTATTGGTCTATGTAGATGACAACATCTTCAGATGTAATAAGGATTCATTGGTACAATGGTTTGCTTCTACCATGGAGTCTGAGTTTGAAATGTCTATGATAGGTGAACTATCATTTTTTCTTGGGTTGTAAATTACTCAGAGGTCTGAAGGGATGTTCATTTCTCAAGAAAAATATCTAAGAGAAATGTTGAAAAGGTTTCAAATGGAAGACTCTAAGCCTGTGGGCACACCTATGGTTACTGGATGCAAATTAAGTAAGGATGATGACTCACCTGATGTTAATCAAAGTTCATATAGATCAATGATCGGTAGCTTGCTGTAATGCATGCTATTGGAATGGTAGGAAGATATCAGTCTGCACCTAAACATAGTCATTTGATAGCTGTCAAAAGGATATTCAGATATTTGAAAGAAACAATGAACTATGGCCTATGGTATCCTAAGAATCGGAATTTTCAATTATCAGCCTACTTGGATGTTGATTGGGCTAACTACATGGATGAAAGGAAAATCATGAGTGGAGGTGCGTTCTTCTTAGGATATTATTTAGTAGCATGGTTGAGTAAAAATCAAGGTTCCATTTCTTTATCAACTACAGAGGAAGAGTACATTGCTACTACTACCTGTTGCACTCAGTTATTATGGATGATTCAGACACCTGCAGACTTGGAAGTAAAATACGCTGCACCAATCCCAATTCATTGCGATAACACTAGTGCCATCAGTGTGTCCAAGAATCCTGTATTCCACTCCAAGACCAAGCATATTCCCATAAAATACCATTTTCTGAGAGAGCAGGTCACCAATCAGATTGTTCAGGTCCATTACATTCTAACCAAAGAACAAATTGTAGACATCTTTACTAAACCCCTAGCCAAGACACCTTTTGAATATATCTGACAGAAGCTGGGTGTCATCCCGTCTCACATCTAAGAGAGTCCATCCTGTTAGGGGGAGTTTGTATTGGTTGAATATCTGATACCTCCTAAACATACTGTGACAACTTAGGGGGAGCGCGTTTTCCTTCACATTGATGTCAAAGGGGGAGAAAAGGAAAGGTCCAGACCAGATTCTACAGTTGGAGGTCCAAACAGATTAGCGCAATCATTCAGGGTTGCCATCAATGCCAAAGGGGGAGATTGTTGGCATGTTTACAAGAAGAGCATACATGTCATTGATGGCGAGAACAACAGAGACTGTTGGCATGTTTACAAGAAGAGAGTGCTTGTCACTGATGGCAAGAACAAGAGAGATTGTTGGCATGTTTACAAGAAGAGCGTGCTTGTCATTGATGGCAAGAACAACAACAATGATGGCAAATAGGAAGGCAAGGAAGATCAAGAGATAGGCAGGCAAGGAAGAACAACAACAATCGAAAGGCAAGATCGAAGCATTGATCCAACTCCATTTCAGAGTATCAGATACCGATATTTCAGATACCGAGAGATGGAGATGTCAGGAACTCTCACTACAGGAGTCCCAAAGTCGCGAAGGGAAAAAAGCCGAAAATATGATCCAACTCCATTTCAGAGTATTGGATACTAGGAGATGGAGATGTCAAGAACTCTCACTATAGGAGTCCGAAAGTCGCGAAGGGAAAAAAGCTGAAAAGATGATTTGACTCCATTGCGGAGTCTCATAGACTGGGAGTTGGAGATGTCAAGGACTCTCATGACAGGAGTCCCGAAATTGCAATATGAAAAATCGATAAATAATCCTAACCGTCGGATCGAGGATTGCTCTGGACCATTGATCATACACGACGAAGGCCCGTGAAGTTTCAAAATCACGATAAGATATGGACCATTGGGTCCATAGGACACATGGTGAAAGATCATCATTTCGTTGACTGAAGAGTCAAAGGAATGGGGTTCTCTACCCTCTCGAATTTGCGACATGCAAAATTGTGAAATGTCGAAATGCGAAGTTGCGACATGGATTTTCGGAGATCACGACTTGGAGAGTCGAGATGCCTCGCAAGAGGAATTCGTGACATGTGAAATGCCGAAATGCGAAAAAACCTTTTGATGTAGCCCGTGGTCACAGCCAGTGGTCACTCTGTGGAAGATGGAGGAAGGAGCTAGTGAAACCAAGCTCCATTTCAGAGCTTTAGATACTGGGACATGGAGCATCAAGAACTCATCACCACAGGAACGCAGAAGTGCCGAAATGAAAAATCGCGAAAGCACTTTATGGATAAGTGCTCGATCACCTCTCATGGTCACATGGTCGAGAGCTGGAGAGCAGAGTTATAGAAGCCAAGCTCTATTTTGGAACTCGTGACATGGAGAGTCGAGACGACTCATCACAGAATCTCCAAAATGCGAAAGTGTGAAATACGCTTTTGGTGTAGGCTATAGTCACAGCCATTGGTCACATCGACCGAAGATGGAGGAAGGATCTAGTGCAGACAAGCTCCATTTTGGAGTTTCAGGGATCGGGACATGGAGTGTAATGAAATATTCACCACGAGGATCCCGAAATGCCGAAGTGCGAAATGGAGAAATGAACGCAAGATTCTATGAAGTCAATCCAATGGTGCAGGTGAATTTGAATAAGATCGGAGGGCTACTGTTGCACTTGAGAGTGTAACTGCTAGAAATGACTGATGGTTTCTGCCAGAGGATGAGCTCAATTGTGCCATAGAATATGAAGAGTCTCAACTATCGGAGAGACTGAGGAATCTCAGCATAACACCCAGTGGTGTTGGACGCGTGGGGGGAACTGCCAGAGAAGCCGAAGAGTTGTGATGATAATTAGGTAGAGGACTCGATATGGGGGTGATGAAGAACATAGAGGAGAGTTGGGACAATAGAGGGAATAGATGTGGAAGAGTGAAGTGGATAAAACACCCTGATGTGGAGAAGATTGGTGTGTTGTGAGCATGCAGAGGCATGGCGAATATTTCATGCACAAGGAGCATAGAGACTACAAGAATGCAGAACAAAGAAGAGATGGGGGTGGTTGTTGTTGAATGGGATTGACAAGTGAAGATGGAGGCAAAGCGCAACACAATAAATACACAGTAGAGGAATGGTTCATTAAATGGACATGGCATAGAGTGTATAAATGGAGAAGGACATAAATCATAGAGGAGTGTGCAGAAGACACTGATGCAGACAGAGAAATGCAGTGTAGCAGAATAGTGATGAGACTGGTAAGCCATTGAAGAACTTTATATCGTTGTAATAAGTTTTAGTAACAAATATTTACATTTCAAGGTGGTAAGGGGGTGCTAGGGAGGACTGTTGTCCTCAGAGGTTCAAGTGGGTGCTTGAACACAGGGAGTTGTAGCTTCCATCTAGTTGCAACCAGAGAAACTAGGGTGGTAGGGTGGTGCAAGGGAGAACTGTTGTTCTCTATTTTACAAGTTGGTGCCTATATGATTGGAAGTTGGTACTTCCATCCAGTTGGTGTTGGAACACTTGGGGAGTTGGTGCTTCCTTCTAGTTGGTGCTAGACAAAACAGGGAGTTGGTGCTTCCTTCTAGTTGGTGCTAGAGAAACCAGAGAGTTGGTTCTCTCAGCAAGTAGCAGCTTGCAAAATAGAGGTTGCAGCCTCATTATGAGTTGGTGCTCATATGTATGATAATGTAAAGAATGTAAATATTACTTATCATATAAAGAATAAGAGTTTTTTACCCTTTATGGGTTTCCTCAGGAAATATTTGTCTCTGTGTATCTCATATGTGTGACTGATGTTGAATGTGCTATTGGTTATTTCCCTGCATTATTGTGATTGTCATTGAGTGCTTTGTAAAGAGTTTAAAATAAGCATAATTTTTTAAGCACGGTAACAACTGATTCACCCCCCCTCTTGGTTGTCCAACATGACCAACATCTTCCACAGGGCTTTGTAAAAATGTCCCCATAGAACTTCAGGGAAAAACCATCCTCATTGACGTTGAAGTTATTGATGCTCAACTTATTACAATATCTTGTTCAGACGCAACTACATGTATGATATGAAGGAATTCACCTCTTCTGTGTTTCGTATGATGATGTTCCCCCACAATGGGAAGATTGTCACCATCGACCAACTTACACATTACGAGCCTAACCATTCCACCAACATCGATAACATCCTCCCCCTTGTCTGTGTTAGCTTGAATGATTTTCCAGTTGTCAACATTGGCCCTAGATTATTCCAAGACCCATCCATGTTGGCACTTATTAGGGAGCAACACCATTCCTAAACCCATCTTTTTCAGCACAAGTGTGTGTAGTTTCCTCTAAAGGAACATACATCAGAGACATGAATCCTATCACTGAGTCCCCTCCCCATACAAAAGTTCCACCAGTTGAAAAAATACTACCTCAGGAGTTCCCTGAGAGTGCCACCATACCACTTATCATGGATCCCCCCCCCCTCCATGAGAAAATCCCATTTTGGGAGACAGTCCCCCAAGCCATTACCCAAATTCCATTTTTTTACCCCCAACTTGGATTCGAAGCCTTCCAGGTAGCCACAACTCTTAACCTTTTGAGCATGGTACTCGCCATCCCTATATGGTATCTACATCAACCTACTATGGTTCCCCAACCATCTCTCCGTCCTCAGACAGAGGGAATATCGATGTTGATCCCAATACTAACTCCAGCCATGCCACCCTCATCCCCAATTGCTGACACCACTGCTAAGGCTGGGGGAAGATGGAAAAATAAAGAGCCCATCACTCCACTACCTCCCCAAGTTCAACTCCCTTGTGCGGTATGTGAAAGAAAAGGACACCCCACTCACAAATGTCCTTCTTTTCTTGAGCTACGCACTTTTATCTAGCTTCCTCAAGCACCCCTTTTGCTTGACACTTCACCAAGTATGTCCCACACTACTACAGAGTCATCAACCACACGCAAACAAAATATACGAACCAATTTCTCCGATGCCATATGCGTGGAATATGTGCATTACACTCATCGTTGCCCATCTATCTCATACATCTGCCACACATTAACTATGGAACGCCACACATATCTTCCTGAGATTCCTCCGACACTCCATAACAATGCTCCCAGGAATGTAATTCATTATATTTCTTCATCAGTCCTCAAGAAAAGGGGAGGTCCATGTCCTCCCACCAAACTACTGCCTGATCGCCCATAGTGTCAATGAAAATGGGATGGCATTATGGACCCACCGTCCATATCTAAGCCCTTTTCCCCACTTTCAGTTTTTGGTACAGGAGCCCATAAGCTCCTTTTTCCGAAACATTTTAGGCCGCTTACACTGTCATTTTCGTCGGGTGTTCATTTTCACTTTTCCCCGATGGAGAATCTTTCCATGACACACTCAGGTACACCTGCTCATGTTAAAAATTATCAAATAACTGTTATATGTTTTTTATTTTCAGATATTATTCACATCAGGTATTTGATTTTCATGTGTGTAGGTACTTGGTCATCACACGCCAGTGTGGCCCCTTCAAGTATATGATTAATACTAGCCTGTAATCATTCCATATGAATCTCAATTGCATCTCCAGTCACACCCTTCAACATTTGCCTATAGGATCCTCACATCCGGCTTTGCAGTACTATCACCACCGTTGCCTTTCAATACTGTCACCTAGAAGCACTCTTCCCCACATGAGTTGTCCCATTCATAGTCCCCCTTGGCACTTTAAGACTCATGCTTATTTCACCTGCTAGGGATGGGAGTCCTGATAGTCTTACACATTTCCGAGAATCAGCCAAATACTCCTTCTCTTCATTTTTCTAGATTTCCCAACATACTCCCAGGTTATCTCATCACGGTTCAAGTTTGACAACACCTTTTCATTATCATTAACCCTCCATTTCATCCACAATCAGTTTTCCCATCTGCAGATGGTCCTCCATCTATTTACCTCATACAGAAACCCACCCATGGGGCCCCCACGCTCCACCTGTTCTCCATGCAACTTGTGCCCTCACAAGCCAAGCCATATTACACCAAGGCACTCGTTTCTGTATCTTCACACTTATCCCAACTTATTTTTTATTAATTTGGTAATTGTACAAATACTTTGTTTCAAGCATTTACATAGTTTTTTTTCGCCACCTTTGGCGACCTTCTCTTCCCAGCAAAGCAACCCATGTCACCCTTGGTTGGGGAATTCCTTACCTTCTAATCTTATTGACATCGCCCATAAAACCCCGAGTATCCCACAGTCCCTGTACCCCCGATCTCTGAGTTTGTCCACTTTGTCATGCCTCTGGCACAATTTAAACCCACATCGAGTCGTCCCCCTGACACTAGATTCAGTTTCACAGTTGTTGCCACTCATACTTCACATATATCCCCAACCAAGGGAATTCTTGAGTCTCCATTCCTTTTGACTTTGTCCATGTAACTCCTCAGATCCTGATCTCATCCAGTGGATTTCATGAAGCCCTTTTCTTCTTGGAGTCGCATCTCCCTTTCTGTCGACATCAACACAATTTCCAGAAGGGTGACAGTATCTTGACTCTCATTACCTTTACAACGAGGAGTCTCAGACGACACAGAGAGAACCATCATCAATTTTTGTTGTCGTTGACCCCCATAACATTCACCTTCAACACTATCTCATGTTACGGTGGGTCTTACTTTGTGACTATTGCAGTTGTTTTTATATTTGTCAAAGACCTATGAAATTTGTTGGGCTATCAAGGTCCACGAATCATCGACACCTCTTATAGGTCTCATCACCTTTTTTCAGAGTATATTCACCATAAAAATTGTCCTCTGCCATTATCAAACTACCCCATAGTGCGCTACAATTATCTACATCAACTTACAACTTCAGTTATTGTCTTACACATTTTTGAGTTACATGACACAAGCATGGGGCATGCCCACCTCGTTTGTACAGAATTTTATTTTTTCACACCTTGCGAAGGGTTTGGGTCCTAAAGGTTCCCCTCTCCCTCCAATGGGCCGCTCTTGAAATTTCCCTCAACACTCTCTCTTACGAAAGTACTCTCAGTAGAAGAAACATTGATGTATTTTGGCTATATGTATGCTCCTAAGCTCACACACCAGGGGGCATCTATTATCACTGGAATTTTGTCCGTAAATGGTTACAGGAATCCAGGATCTCCAAACACCCATTAGTTCATCCATGGCCCAAAACATTCATTTCCAAAGGGCCTAAAACTATACAACTGGTTAAAAAATCAGCATGCGCTTAGAATACAAAGGAAGTGCGTGCACGTGCGCCAGTCAAAAAATCCAGAAAAGTGCACATGCACCCGATGCGCGACTGTGGATGCAAAAAGCCGTGCATACCTTAGAACGATGCATTTATGATGTTGGTCAGTGTCCTACCCACTTCTGGTTCATCTCCCAAGTTGATTTGACACCCAAATCTGAGTTGAATCTTAGTGGAGGGCTGGTCAAAGAGCTAAGGGTGCCCTAAAGAGCCTCTTGTCCACACTAAAGGCTGGTTGAATAATAACTCAAATATTTGCTATAAAAAGAGGCCATGGGTGCACTACATTTCCAAGAATTCATTTGTATTGTTATGCTGCCTATATTCTCTTGGAGGAACCTCTTTCCTCGTTAGAGCATACAAGCATCATTTCATTGAGCTATTCACATCACCTCTTGAGTGAATGAGCTTTAGATTTCTTCACCATTTCCTTATAAGTTTGCTATTTGTAAGAAGAGCTCAATCATTGGGGGTTCAAGATCCCTCCCTTGGAGGAAGAGGGGACCCATAAGTCTCCCTTTCTCTTTGGTGTTTTCCCACTAATACAATCTATCCATTGGTGGCATGAATGTAGTCTATTTTTGTTTCTATTTCCCTTATGCAGTCTAGTTTAGTTTCTTTTATAGTTTTTAGTTTAATTGTTTGTTTATTTCTTATGGTTATTGTTTCTAACTCTTGCATTCATCTCTGTCTTGTCTAGCTAACCCAACTAGACTTGTAAGTGTCCCTCATTTTTTCATTTAGGTGACGAAAAGGATACAACAATGCCAAAACTTGTTAACAAAGTTCGACAAAGTTGCCTACATATCTGGGCCTGTCTTCAATGGGGAAGGATTTCTTATTAATATTAAATACTTCAAAAGTACATCATAATTACATCAATTTGTTCCCTGACTAATACAACAATGTTTTTTTCTGTCTCAGGAACTCAATGCAATAGACGACACTGAAAAAGATGGAGTAGAACTCCCATAAATGGCCTCCAAAGCTCAGCTACTCTCATGGCTTCCCTGCATAAAAATGTCTTGGACTTCACAAATTGGCATTATTATGTTTTTATGAACTTCCAAAAAGTCTTGGCTTAAATAGAATTTGAGTTGGGGATCAAATCTCAACTTCTCACCAAGAAATGGCCTTAATTTGGGCTCCAGATCCTTCAAAAATGGGAAAAATCCCATTAAAACAACCCAAAAATCATTAAAAATCCAATTATAAAGTTTAAAAACCACTTTTGGAAGCATATTGGGTGCGCTCCCCTTTTCCTTCATCACTTGGTCATATGGGAAGCCATGTGGCCAAGTGCTAGTGTGACAGGTGCTCAGTCCTAGCCCTTGGTTCCCGACCATAGGTCATGTGGAGGGTCATGTGGTAATGTTCCTGGTCCAAGTGTCACCCCGCCCCCCTATATTTTTCTTTTGGGTCGTATGGATTTCCATGTGGTTGATGCTGGGTCGACGAGTTGGCCCCTTATGTGCCACATTGTAATCAAAACCGAGGGTGATGGCGGTGGTATCAAGCCACGCCTATTCGCCACCTCGGTCATCGGATTGTTTTTAAGTCATTTCCTGGAGAGAAGGTTGGAAGTTTGAATCACCCTAAGGTTGTTTAGCTAGTTTACCCGAGCCTTTTGGCCTGATCAAGGGTGCCATGTGGCACCCCGTGATTGGGCCACTTGGAAACATGTTATTGGTCCGTGCCACTTCAACACCCACTAAACAACCATATCAATGCTACCTATAACCCTACTATATTGTCACATCACCTACCAGTTGGGATCCTTATTTCCACCTATCATGCTAGAGGCTTCCACATCACTGTACGGATTGCCACATCAACGTCCGTATAGTCTAGTCATCTACTACATTAGCATCCGAAAATTCCAAATCTTCATGACACATGTCATCCCCTGGTGTTGCTACATCATCATGCCAATGTCATGCTAATGTCATCTGCCATGTGTCATGCAGACGTATTACTAACGTCAGCAGTACAAATAGTTGACTTTGACTTTGACTTTTTTCATGTTTGGGAAAAATTCAAATCACAATATCTTTTGCATACGAACTCCATTTTCTAAAAATAATATAATTCCAGAATCGACATGACGAGCACTACGTGATGGTATTGGTTTCGTCCGAGTAGGAGAACTTTGAAATTTTGGCCTTTTTGGATCCATTTGGATCACATAATCTAGACTATTTCGTCCATTAAACAATGGTACTCCGTTCTCAGTATATTCCATGATCTCCTTCTAGTGGTTAAACTATCTCTTGAAGGAACTGGATTTGATACCAATTGTTGTATTACTGAGAGGGGGGGGGGGTGAATCAGTGATGAGCAATTTATACCACTTATTAATCCTTTTAACCATAATGTAGAATCTTTTAACTTATTCAACAATGTTCATCATTTGGTCATCAATATATTATTACATCATAAAGATTAACATCCATTAGTGCATAATGAACAATAATAGACACATCCACACAATACACAATACACTAGTATTTTACATGGAAACCCAATGCAAAAGAAAACCACATAATCATTTTCTTATATGTCAAATAATTACATTCAAGGAAGCACCAACTTCCAATTCTCTGGCTCCAACCAAAAGGAGGCTCCAACCCCCTGTCTTCTCCGGCTTCAACCGGAAGGTGGATACAACAACTCAATTTTCTGGCTCCAACCAGTTAGAGTCTCTAACACCCTAATTCTTAGACTCCAACCTGAAGGAAGCTCCAACTCCCTAGTTCTCCGACTCCAACTGGAAGGTGGATCCAACCACCTATCCTTTCCCCATCCTACTGCCTTGAAATATAAGTTCCAAATGTAGACAACCTGTCACTATAACTAAATTAACCATTGTCACTATCACTCTTTCACTATCAACATGTACCAACAACATGTAACAACCTATAAAAAGAAACCTATACAACCAACCTGTCACAACATGTATCAATCAACCCGCCACAACTTGTATCAATCAACCTGTACCAATAAACTTGTACTATCAACCATGTACACCAATCACTTACACAACATGTACCAGCATAAGTGCATCAACTATGCACAATACATCCTGTCAAAACAAACTATCATATCAACCTCATCAACTAAATCGTATCTACTCACCAAGATCAATCACCAAGACAACTCTCAACCATATGCACACTATCATCAAGATGTGCATCACCCAGGACTACTCACAAACATGAACAAGGTATACCAAGATCAATATGTGCTTCTAAAAGTATACCAATTCATATATGCCACATCATCCATAAACTATGTTCCAACAATACTACTAACAAGTACCTCTAGAAATGTACCAATAATGTGTCACCAACACTACTAGCAAGTACCTCTAACAATGCACCAAACATGTACCAATCACGTGTCAATCAAAAATCCAAACTATGACTCATCAAGACATATCAACATAACCATACGATACATCAACTATATGTCTCAACATGTACCCAACATGTAAATCAACCAAATATCAAATACATACACCAAGATATCCAACAATTAGGCCTCTAACAATACATCACACTACCATAAACCAAATACCATAGATCCTTACACAAGACCATGTGCTAATAATATGCAGTCAACCTGTACCAATGACTTGTAGTCAGCCTGCACCAAAACGTGTTCCAACATATACCAACAGGTGCGCAACCTGTCAATACTGAAACAAACGTATGTACATGATCTTTATATACTTTAGCACATGTATGTACGCAACCTATCCTCTATCAACATGTGTACACCCTAAAAAAACTAGGGTTTCCATTTTTCTACAATTCAGACACTTTGCTACCTCTATCATGTCAACCTGTAACCTGTCACTATGTCCAATCTGTAGCTATGCCATATGCATGCATCATCATACATATCCCTTAACTAAGTGCATCTATGTCTCTATAGGCATGTGCCATACATGTGTATACAATCATGATCAAGTGTAATAACCCTCACATGGACTAGACATAAAAACCTCACTGATATGCAGCCTCAAACTACACCAAAAAATTCACAAACACATCACAACCAAAACCCTCAACCATGTACCAAGAAATACAAGATATGCCTCAACACTCAAACCAACAAGATGTACCAATGATTAATACCATACATACCAATGGTGTATTTTTGTAGATCTAGCTCATACCATAAGTGCCATACAACCAACAACCACTATAGCGAAAATCCTCAACCTCTCATAACCATATCTCATGTAGAAACAAATATCGAACTACACATAAAAATATGACATACCTTTTGAACCTGTAGATAGATCTGTTGTACCCGATCATTGTAGACCTTCCTAGAAACTTGCTTTCAGACTCTGAGAACCTGACACTCTGAGAAAATCAAGCTTTCATGGCTTTTCCCAACTATACATGACCTCTTCTTCTCCATCCTGCGTATGTACGCACCCTAATCCACTGCAACCCACCTATGTACGCGACTTCCTACACTGTAGCCCACATACACCTAAAAAACTAGGGTTTTTTTTCTAGTAATTCTGCAACATAAAAAATTTCACTGTTGACCCTCCTTTGCTATCTCAAACTTGCGTAACTTCAGATGTATCAATGAGTACTTGCAATAAAATTTTCACAAATAATAGATATTCAATATGCTCATTAGGTGCTAATAGGAGACCCTTGTTCTCTTATTTATACTCTCCAAGTAGCTTCCTCAAGGGGTTATCCTCTAACTAACTTTACCCAACTTCCTTCTTTTAGGGCTAACCCACTAATAACCATTTTTCCACTTACAACCTCTTTATCCACAAATATGAAACTCACCAATTCTAGTTGCAACCAATTTATTTTTAATTATTTTCTTTTTGCAAAAAATTAACTCGTGATTAACTCCTAGTTACAACAACTTTGACTAGTAAACTTCTTCTAAGAGATTCTGGAATAAATTGACTTTTTTGACCTTCTAGGGGATTCTAGATAACTCATGAGGGTTCTCCAACTTCACAAAACCATAACCCTATAACTATGAGGATTTATGTGACATACCACATATCATCAAAAACATCACGATATGTATTATCCATCTAAAATAGTCTTACCTACAAATACATTGATCTTCATACCTTTATACCTCAAACAAACTTAAGTCCCTTAATCATACTATTGGGGCTACCAGAATGTGATACCAGACATACTCAAGGGTTGACATCAATCTACAACATCACTCTCCAAGGGTTGACATCAATGACAAGCAACTATCCAACTGTCCATCAATCTAGACAAAATGTCTGAGAGCTTGGATCCCACATAATGGGTCACTCAAATGGAACATTATTTCTCCTTGTATGGAATTACTGATGAGTTGGCCAAAATTTTCTATGGTGTCCTATATCTCGATCATGAATGTTGGCAATGGTGGCAATAGCATAGAAAGGCACGTCAAGGGTATGTTGCTTGGACACCATTTGTTGCGGATCTTTATGAACACTTTGACACTATTTGTTCCTAAGATTGATTCTAAGGCTCAAAGAATAATGTCTGGCATCGAAGGTTTTAAAAGAAATGTTTTTATGGGTCATGTGGTAACGTGCCTGGTCCAAGTGTCACCCCGCCCCCCTATATTTTTCTTTTGGGTCGTATGGATTTCCATGTGGTCGATGCTGGGTCGACGAGTTGGCCCCTTATGTGCCACATTGTAATCAAAACCGAGGGTGATGGCGGTGGTATCAAGCCACGCCTGTTCGCCACCTCAGTCATCGGATTGTTTTTAAGTCATTTCCTGGAGAGAAGGTTGGAAGTTTGAATCACCCTAAGGTTGTTTAGCTAGTTTAACCGAGCCTTTTGGCCTGATCAAGGGTGCCATGTGGCACCCTGTGATTGGGCCACTTGGAAACATGTTATTGGTCTGTGCCACTTCAACACCCACTAAACAACCATATCAGCGCTACCTATAACCCTACTATATTGTCACATCACCTACCAGTTGGGATCCTTATTGCCACCTATCATGCTAGAGGCTTCCACATCACTGTACGGATTGCCACATCAACGTCCGTATAGTCTAGTCATCTACTACATTAGCATCCGAAAATTCCAAATCTGCATGACACATGTCATCCCCTGGTGTTGCTACATCATCATGCCAATGTCATGCTAATGTCATCTGCCATGTGTCATGCAGACGTATTACTAACGTCAGCAGTACGAATAGTTGACTTTGACTTTGACTTTTTTCATGTTTGGGAAAAATTCAAATCACGATATCTTTTGCATACGAAGTCCATTTTCTAAAAATAATATAATGCCAGAATCGACATGACGAGCACTACGTGATGGTATTGGTTTCGTCCGAATAGGAGAACTTTTAATTTTTGGCCTATTTGGATCCATTTGGATCACATACTCTAGACTATTTCGTCCATTAAACAATGGTACTCCGTTCTCAGTATATTCCATGATCTCCTTCTAGTGGTTAAACTATCTCTTGAAGGAACTGGATTTGATACCAATTGTTGTATTACTGAGAGGGGGGGGGGGTGAATCAGTGATGAGCAATTTATACCACTTATTAATCCTTTTAACCATAATGTAGAATCTTTTAACTTATTCAACAATGTTCATCATTTGGTCATCAATATATTATTACATCATAAAGATTAACATCCATTAGTGCATAATGAACAATAATAGACACATCCACACAATACACAATACACTAGTATTTTACATGGAAACCCAATGCAAAAGAAAACCACATAATCATTTTCTTATATGTCAAATAATTACATTCAAGGAAGCACCAACTTCCAATTCTCTGGCTCCAACCAAAAGGAGGCTCCAACCCCCTGTCTTCTCCGGCTTCAACCGGAAGGTGGATACAACAACTCAATTTTCTGGCTCCAACCAGTTAGAGTCTCTAACACCCTAATTCTTAGACTCCAACCTGAAGGAAGCTCCAACTCCCTAGTTCTCCGACTCCAACTGGAAGGTGGATCCAACCACCTATCCTTTCCCCATCCTACTGCCTTGAAATATAAGTTCCAAATGTAGACAACCTGTCACTATAACTAAATTAACCATTGTCACTATCACTCTTTCACTATCAACATGTACCAACAACATGTAACAACCTATAAAAAGAAACCTATACAACCAACCTGTCACAACATGTATCAATCAACCCGCCACAACTTGTATCAATCAACCTGTACCAATAAACTTGTACTATCAACCATGTACACCAATCACTTACACAACATGTACCAGCATAAGTGCATCAACTATGCACAATACATCCTGTCAAAACAAACTATCATATCAACCTCATCAACTAAATCGTATCTACTCACCAAGATCAATCACCAAGACAACTCTCAACCATATGCACACTATCATCAAGATGTGCATCACCCAGGACTACTCACAAACATGAACAAGGTATACCAAGATCAATATGTGCTTCTAAAAGTATACCAATTCATATATGCCACATCATCCATAAACTATGTTCCAACAATACTACTAACAAGTACCTCTAGAAATGTACCAATAATGTGTCACCAACACTACTAGCAAGTACCTCTAACAATGCACCAAACATGTACCAATCACGTGTCAATCAAAAATCCAAACTATGACTCATCAAGACATATCAACATAACCATACGATACATCAACTATATGTCTCAACATGTACCCAACATGTAAATCAACCAAATATCAAATACATACACCAAGATATCCAACAATTAGGCCTCTAACAATACATCACACTACCATAAACCAAATACCATAGATCCTTACACAAGACCATGTGCTAATAATATGCAGTCAACCTGTACCAATGACTTGTAGTCAGCCTGCACCAAAACGTGTTCCAACATATACCAACAGGTGCGCAACCTGTCAATACTGAAACAAACGTATGTACATGATCTTTATATACTTTAGCACATGTATGTACGCAACCTATCCTCTATCAACATGTGTACACCCTAAAAAAACTAGGGTTTCCATTTTTCTACAATTCAGACACTTTGCTACCTCTATCATGTCAACCTGTAACCTGTCACTATGTCCAATCTGTAGCTATGCCATATGCATGCATCATCATACATATCCCTTAACTAAGTGCATCTATGTCTCTATAGGCATGTGCCATACATGTGTATACAATCATGATCAAGTGTAATAACCCTCACATGGACTAGACATAAAAACCTCACTGATATGCAGCCTCAAACTACACCAAAAAATTCACAAACACATCACAACCAAAACCCTCAACCATGTACCAAGAAATACAAGATATGCCTCAACACTCAAACCAACAAGATGTACCAATGATTAATACCATACATACCAATGGTGTATTTTTGTAGATCTAGCTCATACCATAAGTGCCATACAACCAACAACCACTATAGCGAAAATCCTCAACCTCTCATAACCATATCTCATGTAGAAACAAATATCGAACTACACATAAAAATATGACATACCTTTTGAACCTGTAGATAGATCTGTTGTACCCGATCATTGTAGACCTTCCTAGAAACTTGCTTTCAGACTCTGAGAACCTGACACTCTGAGAAAATCAAGCTTTCATGGCTTTTCCCAACTATACATGACCTCTTCTTCTCCATCCTGCGTATGTACGCACCCTAATCCACTGCAACCCACCTATGTACGCGACTTCCTACACTGTAGCCCACATACACCTAAAAAACTAGGGTTTTTTTTCTAGTAATTCTGCAACATAAAAAATTTCACTGTTGACCCTCCTTTGCTATCTCAAACTTGCGTAACTTCAGATGTATCAATGAGTACTTGCAATAAAATTTTCACAAATAATAGATATTCAATATGCTCATTAGGTGCTAATAGGAGACCCTTGTTCTCTTATTTATACTCTCCAAGTAGCTTCCTCAAGGGGTTATCCTCTAACTAACTTTACCCAACTTCCTTCTTTTAGGGCTAACCCACTAATAACCATTTTTCCACTTACAACCTCTTTATCCACAAATATGAAACTCACCAATTCTAGTTGCAACCAATTTATTTTTAATTATTTTCTTTTTGCAAAAAATTAACTCGTGATTAACTCCTAGTTACAACAACTTTGACTAGTAAACTTCTTCTAAGAGATTCTGGAATAAATTGACTTTTTTGACCTTCTAGGGGATTCTAGATAACTCATGAGGGTTCTCCAACTTCACAAAACCATAACCCTATAACTATGAGGATTTATGTGACATACCACATATCATCAAAAACATCACGATATGTATTATCCATCTAAAATAGTCTTACCTACAAATACATTGATCTTCATACCTTTATACCTCAAACAAACTTAAGTCCCTTAATCATACTATTGGGGCTACCAGAATGTGATACCAGACATACTCAAGGGTTGACATCAATCTACAACATCACTCTCCAAGGGTTGACATCAATGACAAGCAACTATCCAACTGTCCATCAATCTAGACAAAATGTCTGAGAGCTTGGATCCCACATAATGGGTCACTCAAATGGAACATTATTTCTCCTTGTATGGCATTACTGATGAGTTGGCCAAAATTTTCTATGGTGTCCTATATCTCGATCATGAATGTTGGCAATGGTGGCAATAGCATAGAAAGGCATGTCAAGGGTATGTTGCTTGGACACCATTTGTTGTGGATCTTTATGAACACTTTGACACTATTTGTTCCTAAGATTGATTCTAAGGCTCAAAGAATAATGTCTGGCATCGAAGGTTTTAAAAGAAATGTTTTTATGAGTGCTTTTTTCTATGTTTAGTTTTATGAGAAATAATATTTAAAAGAAATTAATAATAAGACAGTACATAGGCTGTATCTCATTATCCGAGTCACAAATATAATGTCAAATGATGTAGAAATATTTAAAAAACTATTGAACAAAGTCAAGTATCAATTACAGATAAGTCTCACCTTGTTGCAATAGAAGAAAAGTAGAAGATGCACCCTTGAACATGATATAAAAAGGCCGTAATTCAAGAAGATCATAGGTCGTGTTTTACTCACAGTAATAATAGAGGAAAAGTTGATTACTGAATGAACTCCTGGTATAATATGATCACAATAGATGTAGTAATAAATTGCAATCAATCACTCTTCAAGAATTACATAAAGAAATTCAGAGAAATGGAAACACATAGGGAACACATAACTCAAATTGAACAAAACTTAGAATCTTTGTCTGCACTTTTATTAATACTCAAAAATAATTTCTCTTTTACATTCAGCAAGCAGCAACCTCCAATAGATCTAAAATATGTGTATTTATACAAAATTTATCACAACTGAAAACCATTGGACTTCTTACAATATTTGACTAAAAATAGAATACATATGAATAAAACAACGACATGCAAATATTGTTGAGTTTTTCTAGTGCTTCCGATGTCTCTTCGTTTGCTGGTAGATGCGCTCGTTTTCCTTTAATCTTTGAGATGGATACACATGTCCATTAGGGCCACCACAATCATTCAGCTTATTGTCTTGGCCATTTGATCTCGTTGCCATCTGTCCCTTCGAGTGTGTTCAGTGGGGCAAGGAATTTAAGTTGAATACATGGNATCTCAACGTTGGATCATTAAGGGATGGATAAAAACTATAGGGAAGAGTAACTATTCATGATAAGAATGATGGGGGAACAAGTGTCCAATAAGGAGGTGCAATGAGTGGATGAAAGAATGTGGGTGGTAGGGATAAATGGGGTAGGTGACTGTTGGAGGGTGAAAGGTAGCATGGGTGGAGAAAGTGGATGATGTGCATGCTTTTTCATTTTATCCCAACTACACTTGCTTTTCCCTGTTCAATGCATTGGGTTCCCCTATCCATTAATGCTACCACAAATTTTGATGGATCAATCCTTTCATTTAGTTCAAAAGAAAACATCTTCTTCTATATTTGTGGCAGCTTCTCTTGGATCTTGTTCACCTCTTGGACTATGACCTGAAACGGTGAACTTGGATTAACCAACCATTCGTTGATTTTAAGTATATCAATCTAGCTCATCTCTTGGATGGCTGTTTGAGTATATTCCTTGCTCTTTTTGGAGCTTTGCTGGTTCTTTTCTATTTCGATCTTCCCCAAGACCTCTGAGATACTATTACCTTTGAACTCAATCAACGTTTTATTTATTGAAGATAATGCCTCTATACAAGCCTATTTTACATCTCTGGAAAGTCTCTTTCCTTCTTCCATATTTGCTTCCCATGATTTTAGGTCCATTTCGCCTCTTACTTGTTCAAAATGAGAGAGAAGAGGAACACTAAGGGCATTAGCTCTCTGCTTCCATATGAGAACTTATTGAAACTTAGACCGGGCTGAGTAGGCCTCTTTTTACTTGACACAAATATCTTTTAGGGAAAGGTCTACTACCTGATAGCATTTCTGGATCGCATCTACTTTTAGATAGATTTCTTACTGGGCAACTTCCAACCTCTCATTGACTACTGATGCTTGTGTTTTGAAGG
Source organism: Picea engelmannii (assembly GCA_009831015.1). Lineage (NCBI taxonomy): Eukaryota > Viridiplantae > Streptophyta > Pinopsida > Pinales > Pinaceae > Picea > Picea engelmannii. Next base: position 281,145 of record ML777131.1, on the reverse strand, counting down.
AAGAAATGTCTATTGTTGTGTTCTCTGTTAGGGTTAGTCTGGCCTACAATTTCTCAATCAAGTTATCAAGCTGAGTGATCAATTCTTTTCTTGTTTGTGAACTTTGGTAGAGAAACTCAAGGTTATCCTGTAGCTTATTTATTTGTTGTTGATTACTAGCTCTGATTTGCACAAATTCTTGGTTCATCCTGCTTTTGATAGTTAGATTTTTACTATATATTTGATTTTTCAATTGTTCTACCAAGAGGAATTTCTTTCATAATTGTTCGGTTAAATTGTCCACTAACCATTGATTGGCAGTGGAAAAATCCCCTAACGAACCTGCAACTTCTTTTGCAAACTATGGAACATCATGGTCTTTCCCGTCATACACCATTCTTTTCCTTTTAGTGATAACTCCATCCTTTTGGTGATATTCTCTCTTCACGATGGATTTTTGTTTCTTACTAAAGAAGAAATTTGAGGGAGGCATCGCTTCGGGCAAGATAGGAGTAAGATCACCTACAAAAGTGAGTTCAGAAATAGGATTTCCGAAGATTGTTTGTAAAGGAGTTAATGATGCAATGGGAGATGCAATTTCTGTGGAATGTTGTTGTCCTATTGTATTTGGGGTGCCATCAGAAGTAGCTGGTATTGAATGAGGGATAATTTGTCTCAGGTTCATGAAGGCTTCGAACCGAGCTAACACTTGTGGATCATTCAATCCTTATAGTGATGTTGTTATCTCATGAAATAACACTTCCGGGCCTTTTGGGACTTCCTCATCTTTGTGCTTAGCAAAGAAACTTGGCTTAGATCATGTAGACCTAGCTTCCTATGAAGGAGGCGTGTGTATTGAATCTCCTTGCAATATCTTTGGTAAATTGTTTCGTCTGTGTTTCTGAAAACTGATGAAACTAGCTTGTTGGTCAGGTGGCGGAGTCTGGAATCTTCTTCAGACTTACTCATAATATCTAACTACCCTGAACATTTCGTCATAAGGAGAATTATCATGGATGTATCGCTTCATGTTAAACTAAGCCATATGATTTTCCACTATCTTATGTGGATCATGTTTTTTGAATTTGATTTCAACTAATTTGACATCCTCCAAGGCTGTGTCCTTGACTTTAGAGTGGCCGAAATCTAATAATGTGAACATTCCAACTTGAATGGGGAAATTCGGCCAAACCTTTTTCTGAGATGCTTTCAACTCCTTGTTGATACCTCCTGCTACTATCTGGTATGCCACTTCTCTGCACACCAACCTGTTGGGTAAACACTGTGGGAGGGCATGAGGAGGAACCAAACAACCAAATACTATGATATAGGAGAAATTATCCTCAATGAACTAGTTTGCAAGATTTCCTAGTTTCCCCATAATCCTTTTTGAAATACGGGGTGACGGGTGACCATAAATGGTTGTATGAACAAGAACTATGATATTGTGACAAATTTCGTAGAGGAAATCTTTGGTGTTCTCCTCCCATAACTTGGAGTGATAAAAATGAATTGGCTAAGAACTGGCCGAGGTCCAACTCCATTTCATTAGGGGAAAAGGAGTCATGAAACAAATGGTATCCATAACATATGATGGCATGTAAAAAGGGGCATGCTTCCCTTTTTATTTTGCTGATTTATACTTAATGATTTCCTTGGAAAAATTATGAGATAACATTTTGGCCCAGTTGAAGGTGTAACCCTCGGCTACTTCATTCATGATGGCTACCCACTCAACTGAGAAATGTTTAGGATTATTATTTCCAAATAGGCAATAGAGCATCATGGATGCATACAACATATGAGCATCTAAAGACACAGTGGCGTACATACCATGAGCATCAGCTCTAAACTTTTCCGGATGTCCCCACGAGGTCTTGACTATATCATGACCATTTTTAGCGTATTTGGTGTATTCCTTTCTCTCAAACTCTAGAAGGAATGCATAATTCTAAGTGTATTTTGGAGTAGGGGAAATTTTGTACATTACTTGTAGGTGCTTTGGTCGGAAAGAGTCGATGGAGACATGATGGCGGTGAATGATGCTCCTGGTTTGGATGTCGACATGTGCCAAAGCCCAACTTATCATATTGTTATAGGGTATGATTCTTGGCCACGCAATGATCTTATGCAGCTCCGAATGTGCTACATGTCTAAGCATATATGTAAAAGAGTCATTGTCTTCGTCGACAGAGTCGTCTAGACAGTTAGTCATGCTTTAAGACATCAAAAACCTACGTCCAAGTTTTACTGGCATCCGCAACTCGCGGAGTTGTGTTTGACAGAACATATGTGTTTGGATTTGAATCATCCCTCGATGCATCAATATTCTTTGTATCTTTTCATGGCGCCACAATCCTCAAGGGAACATAATTAGCTTATCTGTGACAAGAGAAGTCTGTAAGCTCTACATTGGATAAAAACTAGTAATTGTAAATGGTAAAAATGACTTTGAAATTCAAATTGCTTTATTCAAAAAGTATATTGATCTTCATATAGCTTTACTGATGAAGAATTTATTAAACTTAATGGAATTCATTACCTGGTGATTCGCAATCCTTATTTGAAATCATTATCCTTAATCAATCATAAATGTCATTAATACTTCGACGATTCACGTTCGGGAGTTTTGGATGTGATACGGTGGAAATCTCCCGAAGCCCGAATTCGTGGAGGAGTTAATCTATGAGTAATCACTTTTAAGTCTTAATTAATCATGTTTAAAACGTTGTATTAAATTTAAGTATTTTGGAAGTTCGGCCTTCGAATTTTTTGAATATAACACAAGGGAAATTTTCCAAAATCTGAAATTGCGAAGTAATTGATTAACTCTTAATCATGACTCATTAAAGTCATTAACCGTTTTATTAATTCCTTGAAAATCCTTTTTACTTTTTGTAATCTCTTTACTTCGACGCTTTGATAATCCGAGGATTGTGAAATCAGAAACTCCCTAAGAGTAAGCTCTCGAAGTGACGTGGAAGGGATTACATCATTTTGATGACGTGTCAAGAAAAGAGAGGTGTTACGTGTCACTTGAAAACATGCGAATCATCCGACGTAAATGCAAAAAATGAGTTCCACGTGTCAACTCAAGGAAATATTTTTAAAGGAAATGTGTCCTATGACTCATGTACTTAAGTTCTTTAGGAAAATTCACGAGTGGCTATCTTCGAGTTTAAGAGTTTCGAGGTTTTCGTTGTTTGGGTTTGATGGAATACCTGAAGCACGGATCAACTATGGAGTGGCCGTTAAAGGCTTTCTTTTAAAACTCAAACGGCTTCAAAACTTCAGAGGTCATTAGGACCATTTGATCAAATTAGGGATACTCATCAACAATGGATATTGTAAGTGCCTTATTGCTAAATAACAACCAATGGATTTGATCTAGAATTAAAAGGCAACTCTTTAAGTTTTTTTCTTTTTGGGTAAAAACTTTTATTTCTAAGAGGTAAAATATAAAGTTCAAAAGCTCAAAATTAGGCGTGTTCCAACATAGGCTCCATCTGGGGATTGTGGCTCCCTGTGAGGCGTGAAAGAATATTAGACCAAGTGCCTTTATTGGGTAAATGGATTCATTATTGATTTTTGAAAAACATTTTCGAGTTTTATTTAAAAATTAATCATACATAGAAAAACGAACTTAACCGAATCTCAAAAACCTTCAAAACATACTTAATGATTGATCTCAAGTTAGGCTATTTAAAATATCATTTTATTAAAACTGATTTTAGAATTGTTTAATATAATCCAAATAACTTTAACTAAAATATCAGTCTTCAACTGACTTCATTTTCTTCAAGGTTAAGTGGATGTAACAATTTATTTAGGGAATCCCTAGTTGGTTCAGGATGTAAATATCAGTAGAAAGAGAACTAGATGACATAGTATGTTATATGGATATGTATGACAACCTTACATATATCATAGATATTTCTTCATTGCCAGCGAGCCTGTTTAGTACCCCAGTGACGTTATCTACTTCTCCCATTGAATTTCCTTTCACCACTTCAATTAACACTTTTGTATTTTGTTGAGATGAGGGCAATCAACATATGAATTTGATTTCATCATCACTTTTGGACAAGATGGGGGAAATCAAATTATGAATTCCTTTCACCATCTATCTTGTATTTTAATATTTTGAAGTGGGGGCAATCAATCTGTAAGTCACATACAAGGTATGATATCTATTTAATTTTTTTGAAAAGAAGGTCTATCAACGATTTTAAGAATACTCTGAAACTAACCTTCTTCCAATTTTCAATACAACTTCGTCTATAGGAAAAAAAATTAAGGGGGTTTTAATATTTTTAGGAATCAACCTTGAGCGAATTAGTCATTTAAAGTCCAATAGAAGAGCTAAAATTATCAGGATTAGCCTAGACATACTTTTTCAATTAAAATCAAAGGAACATAAATATTTTCACCTAATCTTGTATTGAAAATATGTTTTTAAGTTCCCAGAGTCAAGGTGAGTTTCTTTCTTTCTATGAAGACTAAACAATGATAAAGAAAATCTGAAGTGGATAAGAACTTGGGGATAGGTAAAAATAACCAAATCAACGATTCAGAAGATCTGAATAAAAAATGTCCTAATTCCACACAAGTTTATGTATTAAGTTCAGACTTCTTTCGAGTTTATTTATTATTGTTTTTATTTTTTATACCAAAGATGGATTTAGAATTTATGAGCATGACACTTCGAATTATATCTTTCTACATCTTCAATTTTTAGATCAGGTGATAACATTATCATGAGAAAAACTTCGTTTGCATTTATTTCAATCAATTTTATTCGGACTATAAAGAAGAATATGAACTCATACCTTATTTTTCTTTTGAATTTTCAACAAGGAATATTATTTATTTATCACCTTCTTTTAGAGAAATAAAAAAGATGAAAAGATGAGTGTCGAGTTTTTCTCGAGCCTCATCTCCTGTTCAACAAGATCTATCTTCAAAGCACCAACAACAGTAGACCACATGCCTTCATCCTTCTATGACCTGAAATTAACCTTGTCAAACTTTGAACCCCGTCATTGGGCTATGAAGTCATAATGCCTAAAAACTAAACCATACTGGATGTCAAACTGAGAACCAAACTACTGAACTGGAATAAAACGTTGAACTAGAATGCTGAAATGAAATGTTTATTTGGACAACTTATTTATATACATTGGCCCTACACTAATCAGGTGAAATTCCATTGATCAAGTAATATGGAATTTCCAATGGATCCATGAAAATAGTGGATTGCTTAACATACCTTGCTTGTTGCTAAATGAAGGAATGAAAAGATAATAATTTTTCTGCAACAAAGAATGGATAGGTAGCTTGCACTTATTACTGAAGTTTGGTGGCACAAAAAACGCTGCAACATTTTGGACCTCTTGAAGAAAATACTCCAACCAAACAACCATTGGATCATGAAAAGATAAAGAATTTTCAAAATCAACCGACACCTCTTCCTACTAACCAATATGTATGAAATTTCTTTGCACAATTTCTCCACTACTGATCTTTTCTTTTTCAGGCTTGAGAATGTCATATTTGGGCTCACTATTTTGTTGCTGAATAGTTTCTAAACAAGAAGAAGAGATCGAATTCTCCAGTAACCCCTCATCTCCTTCATTGCCTGTCCAAGATTCTTCTTCATCATTGTCATACACAGGCAGATTGATTTTACAGTGCAATTGATAATTTTCCTACTAAATTGAACTCTCAAAATCATCTTTTCCAAGAGATGATTGCTTATGGTCTTCAATAATCCATTTCCCTCCACAAGAATCTATATCAACAGAAGATTCCTCATCTTGTCTTTGATATGCTTGAAATACTAGAGGGTCTACAGATATTTCTTCATTTTTACTTGCAATCATGTCATCTTTGTTCTTAATGTTGCAAGAAACCTCTTCTTGATTTAATTCAAAGTCTTATTCGTATAAATATGCATGATATGTTTGAAGGAGATCTTGCTTTTCTGCAAATTCTTCTTCATATATTTGACCACAATTGCTATCATGTTCTAATTTTTCATCAACAAACTGATTATCTTTACAATCTTGTTCTATGCAATCTAAATTGCAACATTATTCAAAAAGAAGATCAACTGGATAGATCCTCGTGCAATGCTTATGAAAAGTTGTGTGAAATTATTTTAACGATGAGATTCTGGGAGGAAGAGACTTGTACCAATGACAAGCATCTCCTCCCAGAGTAAAAATGAACAACTTCATGAGGACGTCTTCATGATGGATATCTAATTGGTGCATGAGATTATAAAATTCAAATAAATGTTGTGCATGATTATCATCTTTATCCTCTCTAAAACTAGGAAGATAATCTCCCCATTCTTTAATATCATGAACAAATTTTGGAAAACCAAAAATATTTGTAAAGTCCAAAGGAACAAACCTTGCAGCAATCCGAGCAGCAAAAGAACCTGGCATTTCGAAACTAGTGGAGTTTCCAGTGAATCACATGGAATCATCGAACCAAGGAGTCACCAGGTGAATGACCAGAGCCAGTTGAATGCCTATCCCTTGTTCACCATCAAGGAATAGATCTAAATTTTTTCATACCCTAGGGAAGATATAGACCTTCAAAATCATCCCCGGCAACAGTGCTAAATATATTTTGTTCTTGAAATTTATTCTAAGGCTCAAAGAATAATGTCAGGCATCAAAGGTTTTAAATGAAATGTTTTTATGAGTGTTTTTTTCTACCTTCAATTTTCTGAGAAATAATCTTTAAATAAAATTAATAATAAGACATTACAGAGGTTGTATCTCGTTATCTGAGTCACAAATATAATGTCAAATGATGTAGAAATATTTACAAAACTATTAAACAAATTCAAGTATCAATTACAGATAAGTCTCACCTTGTTGCAGTAGAAGAAAAGTAGAAGATGCACCCTTGAACAGGATATAAAAAGGAAATAATTCACGTAGATAACATGTCTTGTTTTACTCATAGTAATAACAGAGGAAAAGTTGTTTACTGAATGAACTCCTAGTATAATATGATCACAATAGATGTAGTAATAAATTGCAATCAATCACTCTTCAAGAATTACAGAAAGAAATTCAGAGAAATGGAAACACATAGGGAACACATAGCTCAAATTGAACGAAACTTAGAATCTCTGTCTGCACTTGTATTAATAATCAAAAATATTTTCTCTTTTACATTTGGCAAGAAGAAAACTCCAATAGATCTAAAATATATGTATTTATACAAAATCTTTCACAACTGAAAACTATTGGACTTCTTACAATATTTGACCAAAAATAGAATACATCTGAATAAAAAAAAAAATGCAAGTATTGTTGAGTTTTGTTGGCGCTTTCTCTATCTCTTCGTCTGCTGATAGATGCACTCGTTTTCCTTTAATCTTTCATCTAGATACACATGTCCATTAGGTCCACCACAATCATTCGGATTACTGTCTTGGCCATTTGATCTCGTTGCCATCTGTCCCTTCGAGTGTGTTCAGTGGGGCAAGGAATTTCATTTGAAGACATGGGGGGGATAATTAGATGAATAGCTCAATGTTGGCTTGTTAAGGGATGAATAATGACTATAGGGAAGAGTAATTGTTCAAGAAAAGAATGATGGGGGAACAAGTGTCCAATAAGGAGGTGGGATGAGTGGATGCAAGAATGTGGGTGGTAGGGATAAAGAGGGTAAGTGACTATTAAAGGGTGAAAGGTAGAGTGGGTGGACGAAGTGGACATTGTGCATTATTTTTCATTTGCTCCTAGCTACACTAGATATTCCTTGTTCAATGAATTGGGTTCACATGTACATTAATGTTATCATGAATATTGAAGGCTCAATCCTTTCATTTAGTTCAAAAGAAAACATCTTCTTCTGTATTTGTGGCAGCTTCTCCTGGATCTTGTTCACCTCTTGGACTGTGACCTGAAACTGTGAACTTGGATTAACCAACCATTCACTGATTTTAAGTAGATCAATTGGGATCATCTCTTGGATGGTTTCCTGAGTATCTTCCTTGTTCTTTCTGGAGCTTTGCTGGTTCATTTCTATTTGGATTTGCCCCAAGGCCTCTGAGATACTATTCTCTTCGAACTCAATCAATGTTTTATTTATTGAAGATAATGCCTCTAGACAACCTTCTTTTACATCCCTGGAAAGTCTCTTGTCTTCTTCCATATTTGTTTCCCGGGATTTTAGGTCCATTTTGCCTCTTACTTGTTCATAATGAGAGAGAAGGGGAATACCAGGGGAATTATCTCTCTGCTTCCATATAAGAACTTATTGAAACTTAGACTGGGATGAATAGGCCTATTTTTCCTTGCCATAAATATATTTTGGGGAAAGGTATACTACCTGATATCATTTCTGGATGGAATATACTCTTAGATAGAGTTCTTTCTAAGCAACGTCCAACCTCTCATTGACTTCTGATGCTTGTGTTTTGAAGGTCAATTTTTTTATCTTTGTGTTCTCTATTAGGGTTAGTCTGGCCTGCAACTGCTCAATTAAGTTGTCACATTGAGTGATCAGTCCTTTGCTTGTCTGTGAACTCTGGTAGAGAAACTAAAGGTTATCTTGTAGCTTATTTATTTGTTGTTGATGACTAGTCTCGATTTTCTCAAAGTCTTGGTTCATCTGGCTTCTGACATTCTGCTATGTACTATATATCTCATTTTGCAATTGTTCTACCAAGAGGCATTTATGTCGCGGTTGTTCAGTTAAATTGTCCACTGACCATTGATTGGCAGTGGAAAAATCACCTAACGAACTTGTAACTTCTTTTGCAAACTTTGGACCATCATGGTCTTTCCTGTCATACACTAGTATTTTCCTTTTAGTGATAACTCCATGCTTTTGGTGAGATTATCTCTTCAAGATGGATTTTTGTTTCTTACTAAAGAAGAATATGAGGGAGGTATCTCTTCAGGAAATATAGGAGTAAGATCACCTACAAAAGTGAGTTCAGAACTAGGATTTTTTAAGCTTGTTTGTAAAGGGGTTAATGGTGCAATGGGAGAATCAATTTCTGTGGAATGTTATTGTCCTGTTGTATTCGGGGTGCCAACAGAAGTAGCTAGTGTTGAATGATGGATAATTTGTCCCAGGTTCATGAAGGCTTCGAACCAAGCTAACACTTGTGGATCATTCAATCCTAATAATGATGCTCTTATATCATGAAATAACACTTATGGGCCTTTTGGGACTTCCTCATCTTTGTGCTTAGCAAAGTAACTTGGCTCAGATATTGTAGACCTAGATTCTTGTGAAGGAGGCATGGGTATTGACTCTCCTTGAAACATATTTGGTAAAATCCTTCATCTGTGTTTCTGAAAACTGAGGAAACCATCTTGTTGGTCAGAGGGCATAGTCTAGAATCTTCTTTAGACTTCCTCATAATATCTGACTCCCCTAAATATTTCATCATAAGGAGTATTCTCATGGAAGTATCGCTTCATGTTAAACTGAGCCAAATGATTTTCCACTATCTTCCGTGGATCATGTTTTTTGAATTCGATGTCAACTAATTTGACATCCTCCAGGGCTGCGGCGTCAACTTTAGAGTGACCAAAATCTGATAATGTGAACATGCCAACTTGAATGGGGAAAGTCGGCCAAACCTTTTTCTGAGATGATTTCAATTCCTTGCTGACACCTCCTGCTACTGTCTGGTATACCACTTCTCTGCACACCAGCCTGTCGGGTAAAAAATGTGGGAGGGAATGAGAACGAATTGACCTACCAAATACTCTGATATAGGAGAAATTCCCCTCAATGAACCAATCTGCAATATTTCCTAGGTTCCCCATAATCCTTTCGGAAATTCGGGGCGGCGGGTGACCATAAATGGCTATATGAAAAGGCACTACGACATTGTGACAGATTTAGTAGAAGAAATATTTGGTGTTCTCCTCCCATAACTTGGAGTGATAAAAATGAATTGGCTCAGAATTGGCCGGGGTCCAACTCCAGTTCATCAGGGGAAAAGGGGTCATGAAAAAAATGGCATCCATAACATATGTCGACATGTAAAAAGGGTAGGATGCCATTTGGATTTTGCTGATTTATACTCAACGATTTCCTTGACCAAATTATGAGATAGAATTTTGGCCTAGTTGAAGCTGTAACCCTCAGCTACTTCATTCATGATGGCTACCCACTCAAATGAGAAATGTGTAGGATTATTCTTTCCAAACAGGCGACAGAGCTTCATGGCTACATACAACATATGAGAATCTAAAGACGTCATGGCGTACATACCATGAGCGTCAGTTATGAACTTTTGTGGATGTCCCCACCAGGTCTTAACTATATCATGACCATTTCTAGCATATTGGGTGCATTCTTTTCTCTCAAACTCTAGAAGGAATGCAGAATTGTAAGTGTATTTAGGAGTAGGGGAAATTTTGTACATTACATGTAGTTTCTTTGGTTGGAAAGAGTCAACGAGGACCTGCTGGTGGTTGATGATGCTCCTGGTTTGGATGTCAACATGTTCCAAAGCCCAACTTATCATATTGTTATTGGGTATGATTATTGGCCATGCAACGATATTATGCAGCTCATACTGTGATACATGTCTAAGCTTAGATGTAAAAGATTCATTGTCTTCTTTGGAAGAGTCGTCTGGACGGTTAATGATCTCATGCTCTAAAAACATGCATCCAAGTTTTAATGGCATCCACAACTCACGGAGTTGTGTCTGATAGAACATCTGCATTTGGATTTAAATCATCCCCCAATGCATCAAGCTTCTTTGAAGCCTTTTGTGGTGCCATAATCCTCAAGGGAACATAATTATTTTATCTGTGACAAGAGAAGTCTGTAATCTCTACACTGGATAAAAAATGCTAATTGAAAATGGTAAAAATGGCTTTGAAATTTGAAGTGCTTTATTCAAAAAGTCTATTGATCTTCATATAGTTTTACGGATGAATAATTTATTAAACTTAATGGAATTTATTACCTGGTGATTCACAATAATTATTTGAAAACATTATCCTTAATCAATCATAAATGTCATTAATACTTCAATGGTTCACGTTCGGGAGTTTTGGATGTGACATGGTGGAAATCTCCCGAAGCCTGAACTCACAGAGGAGTTAATTTCTGAGTAATCACGTTTAAGTCTTAATTAATCATGTTTAAAACATTGTATTAATTTTAATTCTTAATCATGACTCATTAAAGTCGTTAACCATTTTATTAATTCCTTGAAAACCCTTTTTACTTTTTGTAATCACTTTACTTCGATGCTTTGATAATCTAAGGATTGTGAAATCAGAAACTCCCAAAGAGTAATCTCTCGGAGTGACATGGAAGGGGTGATGTCATTCTAATGATGTGTTAAGAAAAGAGAGGTGCCACGTGTCACTTGAGAATGTGTGAATTATTCAACGTAAATGTAAAAATTGAGTACCACGTGTCAACTCAAGGAAAGATTTTTAAAGGACATGTGTCCTATGAATCGTGTCCTTAATTTCTTTAGGAAAAGTCATGAGTGGCTATCTTTGGGTTTCGAGGTTTTTGTTGTTTGGGTTTTCTGGAATACCTGAAGCATGGAGCTGTGAAGTGGCCGTTAAAGGCTTTCTTTTAAAACTAAGGGGGCTTCAAAACTTCGGAGGTCATTAGGACCATTCGATCAAATTAGGGATACTCATCAATGGTGGATATTGTAAGCGTATTATTGCTAAATAACAACCAATGGATTTGATCTAGAATTAAAAGGCAACTCTCTAAGTTTTTTTCTTTTTGGGTCCTTTGTGATTCAACCCTCTCATCAATACTTGGATGAACTCTCTTCACCCAAATAGTGAGATCTCCTCATTCTAGTGTAAGAAAAATTCCTTCTTTTCTCCCACACTCCTTACTAACAAAAGTCCTTCTTTTCTATCCTCAACCTTGGTCTCTCACCAAGTCTCTCACAAGTGTATCTCACACAAGTCCCTACCTTGGTCTCTCGCCAAGTCTCTTGACCTCGACCTCTCATCAACAGTCTCGACCGTGTCGAATCCTTCAACACAAGTCTCTGACTTTGATCTCTCATCAAAAGTGTCTTCCCCAAATCTTTCTTTTATAATCATGAGTTACAATATGTTTCTAATATTCAAAGTGATATATGGTTGAGATTACTTCTCACACCCACTTAAGATTTAGATTACATGTTTCATACTAAGCATGTATTTAAATAGCTCAATTTACTAATAAATACAATTTTAGTTTAATTAATTCCTTCTAACTAAAGTAAACTCAAGACTATAATATTTTCTAAATACTTCCACTTGCAAAACACATGCTTATGTGGAAGTATCTATCCAATGCTACCAAAACATCAACACTCCCTCTTAGAGAGGAAGGTACTTCTTCCACCTAGATTTTACTCTATCTTCACTGCCAGTCCGCTACCATGCCTTCTCTCCAATAAACCTGATTGGATGCTCCCTCTGACCCAAAATATATCCCTTCCATGATGGTTTGACCTATCTTTGAAGACTCACTACCTTTGAACATGCTTCTAGAAGTCTCCTGCTCCTGAGTATCCTTCATGGCCATCTCATACCATGAATCCTTCTTGACTGACATGGAAGAATGCTCTTTCCCACTTGAGTCTGAAAGATGACTCCCTTTGAGTTGCTAAACCTTCAAAGCTATATCTACTCCTTGTTCTCTGTCACTATCTAGCTGCAAATTGCTCTCATAGGCTAGCCCTTTAGCCTATACAAGTTTCTCTCTATAACTTCAAATATAACTGTTTTGTTTGAGCTACATCCTGTAGGCATAATAAGCGCCTTTCCATCCTAAATTGCTATGTCAAATCCATTATTTTGTATCATTGATACTGAGATCACACTCCTCTTGAGTTTTGGTACCCATAACACATCTTGAACTCTCAATGTGCCTCCTGACTCCATCCTAAATGACATTGTTCCAAATCCCTTCACTGCATGCTTGGTCCCATACCAAATTCCACATGCATCTCTGATTTAGACTCTGTGAATATCTTGAACACCTCTCATACTCCTGTCATATGACATGTAGCTCCACTATCTCTCAACCATGCATCAGCTAATATGATTCCCACAAAAATCTGAGAAACAATAAGAACTCTGTTTGTTCAAACTTATTGCAAAACTTGCCCACTTGAGCCTTTGCCGATGTAGCGATTAACTCTCTACTAGAAATCTTCTTGAACTTGCCCTTCCTTGTCTGACTGGAAAAATAAAATTTCTCATCATGACTCCTCTTTAAACCATCCCTAGACTCTAACCGAGTATCCTCTTGAATACAATCACTCCATAGTCTATCAAACCTTGACATCATCTTTCGTGCATAGATTCCCTACACAAAAGGTTCCCAAGACTTGGGACTACCTCTCAACGCTACATTCACCAACTTGACATCCTGTATTGTATCACCAATCGTTGCAATATGATATCAGATATGTGTAATATTCATAATATAGCTCACAATATTGTCCTCACTAGACATCCTAACAACTTGAAGATGGTGCTTCAAATGTAACAACCTTCATGTATTCATTTTTTGGTATAGACTCACCAAAACATCATACATTTCCTTAGCAAATTTCTTCTAAAACCTGTGCAGAATCAAGCGATCCTTTACCGATTCTAGCAACACCTTCTTGGCATTCACTTCCTTCTTCTTGTGAACTACCAATTTCTGAGGATCTACATCCACAACTTCAACATACTCTTTGAGGTCATTCTCCTCTAACATAAGAAGAATCCTTACCTTCCAAGCCTGGAATTTTGTTTCCCTTTCTAACCTGTCCTCAATCTTCAATGTGTTCACCATATTCAAGATCTGATCTGACAACCCTATGTTGGAACTAACCTGTATTGTCCTGTACGACCTATCTGCAACTTTCCCTTCCTTAACCCACAGATATCCATGACTTGTCTACACTATGACTAGTTGATGCCTCTGTATACCTGCAAAAACATATGTTCTTCCCAGTACCATTGTAGAAAATATGTCCTTTTATTTCCTCTATCGATTATCTACTTGATAAGATCCATCCTCTTCATTTCCTCCCTTCAGAGACTAGTCTCCCTCTTTCCTTCAAAGCCTCGTCTATGATACCATGTCGATTTTCCCAAAGTGGATTCAACCCTTGGTATGATATAATACCATGTCGATTTTACCACTCTACTAAAAAACCAATAGTTAGCTCAAATAAAATCACTTTATCTACTAAAATCATAGTTGAGTAATCAACTAAACATGCATCGGAAGCATAAACAAGGAAACCAAATCAAACACATAAGAACACCAAGAATTTGGGGTAAACCCCTGGAAAAATCTTGGAGGGAAAACCAATCTAATGATTCTTTTATTAAGGTCAAATTAGGGCTCTTGTAATAGTGATAATGGTCCACTGAGAGAATTATACACTGCAGATAAACCTGGAAACTCATGTGCTTCTATACGACCTTGTACTAGCATGTTTCCCAATGCATCTATGACTTTCCCTTCTCTGGCCTACGGATGTCCGTGCCTTTTCCTTCTTTGACCCATGGATATCCGCAACTATCTCTAGTGAGACCTGTAGATATGTACGAAAATCTCATACAACAACCTTTGTACAACTCTGCTCTTCCCTCTGGTATCTATCCTTTGAAACCCACCCGTGGCTACTTCTTCTCTCTCTCCTCCTTGAAATGTATGACCTCTAGATGAATATCCTTCTCCACCTATCAAGATATTGAATCACGGTCCTTTGTGATTCAATGCTCTCATCAATACTTGGATGAACTCTCTTCATCCAACTAGTGAAATCTCCTCACTCTAGTGTAAGAAAAAGTCCTTCTTTGCTCCTATACTCCTTACTAGCAAAAGTTCTTTGCTAGCCTCAACCTTGGTCTCTCACCAAGTATCTTGACCTCGACCTGTCATCAATATTCCCGACCGTGTCAACTGCCTCAACACAAGTGACTTTGATCTCTCATCAAAAGTGTCTTCTCCTATACCCTAACCTTGTTTTTATAATCATGAGTTACAATCTATTTCTAATCTTCAAAGTGATCTACGATTGAGATTACTTCTCACACCCACTTAAGATTCATATTACATGTTGCATGTTAAGCATGTATTTAAATAACTCAATTAACTAATAAATACAATTTTACTTTAATTAATTCCTTCTAACTAAAGTAAACTCAAGATTAGAATATTTTCGACTACTTCCACATGCAAAACACATGCGTATGTGGAAGTACCTGTCCGATGCTACTAAAACATCAACATTGATTTCGCTGCATGCCCTCACTAGTGTTTCTACTTCCTAAACCCTCAAAATCATTGGCTACATTAAGAAAAAGAAGGTCATAATCCTCATTGATAGTGGAAACACCTTGTTGGGCCCCAACAACTCCCCCTAATTTTGTACAAAATTTAAAGGGCCCCCATTAGAATCTTGATAATTATAATGAGCTACAGAATCAACCTTTTCAAATAGTTCCATACCTTGGCTTGCTTTGAGACAAACTTAAGACATTCACTATAGTATGAGACATTCATTAGAAGTGTATATGTCAAAATTTAGAAACGAGCATAGAAATCCAAATTTAAACAAAAACGTTAATTTTTATCAATTGTTTACTTTCGTTTAAATTATGATTATGTGTTCTTTCTTTTGCTCATTAGCAAGTTTGACTATTTTGAATAATAGATTCAATACTTCATCAAATAATATCTTGGTTGATTTCTCATTTTCATAAAATCATTTGGTGATATTAATTAATTAAATTCTTTTTTTTTTTCATTTTGCATCTCATTTCAAAATAAAAATAATAATTATTTATGATTTGTTTGATTTTCTAAAAAATCAAAATTAATATTTTTCTCTTTTCCATTAACTTGAAGCTTCTAGAATTTTGAGATCATATTTGAAAGGAAATTATAAACAATGTTTATTTAGAACTTATAGTTAGTTTAAATTCATTTTTTATTTTATTGTTCTAGATTTTGTTTTATTCACAAATTTTAGGTTTCTTTTTGTTTCATAGGTTTCTACTATCAAATATTTGATACGGATCTGATCATGACTTGATTTAATTATCCAAATACGTTCAAGATGATTGATCAAAAAATAATATTGGATTGCTACAAATAATTTTATAAGCAACAACATATCAAATTTAGAAAGGCGTCAAGATTAGACAAGTGATTTTGCAGGACTGATTGCAGCAAAACTGTGAGGAATTTGAAGAAACGGTTGAAAACCCATTTCCCAAATAGACCCATTTACCTTCCACGTAAAAATTTTCCCAAAAAAATGCATGATTTGAGAGATATTGAAGTCTCTTTACAAGACAAATTTCAGGTAGCGAAAATTATTAGTGACGCCCAGACTATTCACTCATTGTATAAATATATGAGAAAGTTCAGAGCCATGGGGATCCAAGAATTGGAGAGGATGATTTTTATCCTTTCTCTTTTGTATATTATTTCTTTTGTAAGCTTTATTCTTCTCAAATGGAGTAACAGATGGTTGGAATCTTTGAGAAAATGGACGTGTATTTTCAAAGAAGAATATGGAATTCCAGGTTGCTTAATGGCTTTTGTCGTGTGAGTAAAATGGTTTTATTTTCATTATAATATTTTCACATTATTTGAGTAATTGATTATGCATTGATTAAAATTATCTTTAGTCTGTTTTATCAATACATGGTTAATTGCTATCATTTATGTATTAATTTTTTTCTATCTTTAGGAGTCTATTATCCCAAAAAAATATTCCAGGACTACAGTATGGGCATGTGATTTTGAGAACTAATATGGGAAATAAATTCATCTTTGGTTTTAGATCTGTGTGATGCTTATTTAATTTCATTCTTTCATTATTGTTGTATTATGAGAATGTTATTATGGTTGATTTTAGCTTTAGCTTTTCATCATATGGTGTTTTCATACTGTTAAATGTTATATGTTGTCCATAATTTGTTATTCCATTCTGTATGTGTGATCAATTTTTCATTTGATTATTATTGAATTTATTCCTAATGTTAAATGACAGATAAAATTAATACTCAGAAATGAGTTTTCTCTCATTATCAGTTATTGATTATCATAAGAAAACAAGATTTTTAATTAGATGTCTTTCTGTTGTTATTAATTTACTCCAATATCAAATACTTCTTTGAATGTATTCTGGAAGTGCTAGTATTGTTTTGTTATAGGTTTCCCTTAACAATAGTACAGGCAGGAGCTCATACAACACAAGAAGATAAACTCAATTGACTGATCAGTTAGAGGTTAGTAGATGCATTCTTTTCTTTTATTTAGAATTGTTTATGAATGAAACAATGATTACATTAATTAGATTTGACTGTTTTTGTGTCACTGTTTCAATCATATTCATTTAGTATTTATTTGCTTAATATCTTTAAAAAAACTAAAAAGAAGTGTTGTTCATATTTGATTCAGAAACCTTATCAAACAATCATTTTCGCAAGATTTCATGCAAACCTTGTAACCTATATATATATATATATATTGTTTATATTCACATTTCTTTTTAATAAACATAAGTCAGTAATATATCATTTGTTAAAATCATAGATTTAAATTAGTTTCATTTCTTTTATTATTTTTAGGACTTTAGTTGGCCAACGGAGTCATTAAACCCGTCAGAATAGGTTACACCAAATGACTTGAGTTATTTAGACAACCCCAGACCGGATCTATTCTTCCAGTTGACGAAAAGTCAAATTTTCCCATCAAAAAATGGCGTTAAAAGGAAGGCCAAGGTAAATTTAATGATTAAATGTTTTACCCCTCAGCTTTTCATAATTCCAGATTTATAAATTTATCTCTTGTGTCATCTTGAAATGCACTAGAGGGTAGGCTAGACTAACAAACTGGCCTTATGGGAGTCTCTGTTTCGAATTTAATTAATTTCCCATGGCTCCCCAAATCACTTTGTTGGAACATGCTTTCCACTTCTCATTACCTGATATTCCCAACAAGATAGTCTCTCTCTTATCAAAACTCACCTTTGATGGTGGGGGGAATGTATCCGCAAAAGACCATATTAACAAGTTTTCGTGTAAATCCATCAAGCATGACATTTCTGATTTAAAGGTTTTGTGCAAATTGTTTTCTTTTACTTTTAGGGGTCGAATTAAACATTGGTTTGAGTCTTTTCCAACATATCACATTATTGATTGGTTTCAGTTTGTAGATGAATTTTTAGATGCTTTTGAAAACTATGATTACAATCAATTATGTGAATAATTTCAGACTTTACTAATCAATGACAATTCATCTCCAGAAGACTTTTCAACAAGAATCCATCATGTTCTCTGTAAATTTAATCTTGATGACATATCATTTGTACTAAATCTCCTCTATGATACTTGCATCCCTTTCATCCAGTCACATTCAATAGCGAATGATGAATTGGTTGCAAATCCTACCACTCAATTGCGAGAAGAATTTTGTTCAAAGGATGAAAGGAATCCATTTGAAAATTTTGAACAAGCAAGGGAGGTAGAATCTATTAAAAATGTTCTTACTGACAATCAAATTGGTTTTTCCTCTGAATCATTGTATAATTAGTTATCGACCATCATGGAAGAAGATTTGATATTGGGTCAAGGTGAATGTCCATATTCTTCTAACTCTTGATCTAATCAATACTTAAATTCAGTTATTCAAGAACACTTAGGTGATGAAAATGATCTTAAGTATTCTAGCATTCCTATGAAACTGATTAGAGATGTAAATCTGCAATTTGAAGAAGAAAACTTAAACCTTCATCCACAAATCATACCTTATCCACAAGAAAGATTAGATGTTTGTCATGAAATTTTTGAATTATCTATCATACAGGAGACAAATTTAGATGATCATATTATGTTGAAGAATTTATCACCAATACAAAGTGAAAGTTTTAAGGAAAGTGAAGAAGAATGTCTTGAGAATACCATTGTTAAATATCATAGCTCAAGAGATTATTTTCATGTGTTCATTTCTGATTCATTTTACTCTTTATATCCTGATCTCTTCTTAGATTCTGGTGGACTTGATACTTTACCCACAGTATCTTACTCTTTGCCATCACAATCAAATCTTTTCGATATGAAAAAATTTGGTGAAATTAATTCCAAACATAATATTTATGAAGTTGGATTTGATGCTCTTTCACTTTCGTCACTCGAATGGACAAATGACATGATGCAAGATGATTTTAAACGATTTATTTTTTAAAAATACAATGCACTCATCCTTATGGAGATCGAATGTTCTACATTGCTTATTCGTTCTTTGATTAGTTCAAATTTTAATATTTATGCTTCACATTTTGGAACGGTCAATCTTATCAAACGAATCGTTCAAACCAATAATCTAACTCATGTCATGAATCCTCCTATGATGTGTTCCCAATTGATATATCCATTTCATCAAAGTCATAGTTTTCATCTTAATTTTTATGACAGTATCTTAGAATGGCTTGAAGATTTGTATCTAAAAAATCTTCGTAATAAAGATAAAGTTGTGTTTGCTTTGTTTCTACCTAAATATCTAGGAAGTAAGCATTACATGATTTTTTTAGACCCTCCATGTGAAGAAATTGATGAACACTTGGAGAATTGTCAGGAGGATGGGGCATTTCGGCATTGGCTGATGGTTATGTTAGGTCCCCATAATATTGACAAGTTTTCGAAACTTACTTACACTCTTACATGCCATTATGACTCATATTACGACTAGATTGCAGAATGGTTGGAGGATTCATACATCAAGAAGTTTCAAAAGAATGGTAAGGTCGTGCTTGTTTTGTTTTTAAAAAAATATATAGGAGGTAAGCATGACATATTTCTTTTGTATCCACAAATACTACATTCTTTTATTCTGATTTTCGACATTCTATACCTTGCAGGATTGAAGATGCTCTTGTGGCTGCACTGAAAATATGATTTTACTTAGCGTTTTGATCTATTTAGTAGTTTAGAGTAGGTTTAGGAGTAGGTTTCCTTTAGTTTTCTTTCTTAATATTTCTTTGTGTAATAATGCAGTTATGAAAACAAGTGGGTACACCAAGAAAACCATAATATGAATGTTGTCAGGGAAGTCCACTTTAAATATTTTTCTCTCTGCTTTTCGTTGAATATTCTTTTCAAAAATGCAGTATCATCATGAAAAATTTAAATGGAAAGTAAAGAGATAAGTAAATTTGAACTATAAATTCAACCCTGGCCCAAGGTGCCACGAGTAGGACTACACTCATTTTAAAAATGATTTTTCTATTTTCTTTTAGTCTCTTTTATTTATAATAATAATGCTTGGTCAAAGTAGTATCTCATGCATCACTATATTAAGAAAAGAACTTGCTCGCACATGATATTTTATATGATTTAGTTCTTCATTTATTTTATAGCAAGATGCTAGTGGATCCAAAAGCTCAAGTTTATCTTTGGCCCAAATCATTTCCTGAAAAGCTTTCTTTTGTTGTTTTGATTGTGTGTACTTCTAATTTTGAATCTCATTAATAAAATTTGATCTAGTTTGTTGTGTGTTTCTTGTTTTCTTTGATTGTTTTGAATGAGTTTTCTTCTTATCTTTCTTGTTGAATCAATATATTTCTAATAAAAAATCTATTGTCGAAGGAAGCATTTATTTTAAGACTTATGTTTTTCAAGAAAATTGAAATATTTCAAAGAGGTCTTGATATTAAGATATAGCTCAGACAATTGATTTTTAAGTCAATTTTCACTTTCATTTTGTCCTCAAATTGTTTTTGCCAGAGTATTACACCATAGATATGGTTTAAATCTTTGAGAATTACGATGATCTTTAAACTTTTTACGCCGTCCATATTCTTAAGGAATCACTTTTAAGTGTTTCCCTATTTTTTAGATGATTTCTTAAAGGAAATCTAAAATCTCTAAACTATGATAAAACTTCCAGTTTTGAAAGAAAATAAATAACTTGATCAACTATCCACATGTATTGCAATTAACCTCTAGTATCACCCCGCTCTCTTTGTCATCAATAAATCTATAATTATGTTACTATTTAAAAGTGGCACACGAGAGTTGAAAGCACTTATGTGTGGGAAGTGTGTGTAAACTCGTCAGGGTACTGAACATACTCGTTGGCAACGGGTAAATGCACACATGATACCAAGACAACTTCGTCGGGGTATTAAATAGGCCTCCTGGAAACGAAGCAATGTCGGGTCGAGAGGTAGCAGATATATGTTTTTAAATTAACTTTTATGGAAGTATACATCATGTCAATACAACTATTGGATGGGATTAAAGCATTTGAGTGGGTTAAATGACATCTCTGTCGAGGCTATGGACGTATGTTGGCAGCAGTGACTCTGTCAGTGGTATTGAAGTTCTTTTATAAACATCGTGACTCTTTGATTAAGATATTATTTTAGTTTATAATCCCCTGCAAAGAAAATTCTATTGTCTGATTATAACATTGAGCTTATCCTAATACCATATGATTTCAGAGTGAATTTATTTTAAAGAGCTTAAATCATTCTTATTCTTTTCTTTTTGAGATAAAATCTTACCATATCAGAGATAACTGTTTCACCCAGTAAGTCCTCCTTTGTTGGGCCCCAACAACTCCCCCTAAATTTTTACAAAATTTAAAGGGACCCCATTAGAATCTTGATAATTATAATGATCTACAGAAACAACATTTTCAAATAGTTCCATACCTTGGCTTGCTTTGAGACAAACTTAAGACATTCACTATATATGAGACATTCATTAGAAGAGTATATGTCAAAATTTAGAAACGAGCATAGAAATCTCAATTTAAACAAAAGCGTTAATTTTATCAATTGTTTACTTTCGTTTAAATTATCATTATGTGTTCTTTATTTTGCTCATTAGCAAGTTTGACTATTTTGAATAATGGGTTCAATACTTCATCAAATAATGTCTTGGTTGATTTCTCATTTTCATAAAATCATTTGGTGATATTAATTAATTAAATTCTTTTTTTCATTTTGCATCTCCTTTCAAAATAAAAATAAAAATAATTTTTATTTTTTTTATCTATGATTTGTTTGATTTTGTAAAAAAACAAAATTAATATTTTTCTCTTCTCCATTAATTTGAAGCTTCTAGAATTTTAAGATCATATTTGAAAGGAAATTATAAACAATGTTTGTTTAGAACTTATAGTTAGTTTAAATTCATTTTTTATTTTATTGTTCTAGATTTTGTTTTATTCACAATTTTTAGGTTATTAATTTAGGTTTCTCTTTGTTTCACAGGTTTCTATTATCAAATATTTTATACGGATCTGATCATGGCTTGATTTTATTATCCAAATACGTTCAAGATGATTGATCCAAAAATAATATTGGATTGCAACAACTAATTTTATGAGCAACAACAGATAAAATTTGGAAAGGCGTCAAGATCAGACAGACGATTTTGCAGGAATGATTGCAACCAAACTATGAGGAATTTGAAGAAACGGTTGAAAATCCATTTCCCAAATGGACGCATTTACCTTCTGTGTAGAAATTTTCCCAAAAAAATGCACGACTTGAGAGATATTGATGTCTCTTTACGAGGCAAATTTCAGGTGGCGAGAATTATTAGTGACACCCAGACTGTTCATTCATTGTCTAAATATATGAGAAAGTTCAGAGCCATGGGGATCCAAGAATTGGAGAGGAGGATTTTTATCCTTTCTCTTTTGTATATTAGTTTTTTTGTAAGCTTTATTCTTCTCAAATGGAGTAATGGATGGTTGGAATCGTTGAGAGAATAGATGAGTATTTTCAAAGAAGAATATGGAATTCTAGGTTGCTTAATGGCTTTTGTTTAGTGAGTAAAATGGTTTTATTTTCATTATAATATCTTCATATTCTTTGAGTAATTGATTATGCATTGATTTAAATTAGCTTTAGTCTGTTTTATCAATACATGGTTAATTGCTATCATTTATATATTAATTTTTTTTTTATCTTTAAGAGTCTATTATCTCAAAAAATTCTTCATGGACTACAGTATGGGCCTGCGATTTTGAGAACTAATATGGAAAAGAAATTCATCTTTGTCTTTATACCCGTGTGATGCTTATTCTATTTCACTCTTTTATTATTGTTGTATTATGAGAATGTTATTATGGTTGATTTTAGCTTTAGCTTGTCATCATATGGTGTTTTCATACTATTAAATGTTATATGTTGTCCATAATTTGTTATTCCATTATGTATGTGTGATCAATTTGTCATTTGATTATTATTGAATTTATTCCTAATGTTAAATGATGGATAAAATCAATACTCAAAATTGAGTTTTCTCTCGTTCTTAGTTATTGATTATCATAAGATCACATGATTTTTAATTAGATGTCTTTCTGTTGTTATTAATTTACTCCTATATCAAATACTTCTTTGAATGTATTCTGGAAGTGCTAGTATTGTTTTGTTATAGGTTTCCCTTAACAAAAGTACAAGTAGCAGTTCATATAACATAGGAAGATAAACTCAGTTGACTGATCAGTTAGAGGTTAGTAGATGCATTCTTTTCTTTTATTTAGAATGGTTTATGAATGAAATAATGATTACATTAATTAGCTTTGATTGTTTTTGTGTCACTATTTCAATCATATTCATTTAGTATTTATTTGTTTAATATCTTTAAAAAAAAAACAAAAAGAAGTGTTGTTCATATTTGATTCAGAAACCTTATCAAACAATCATTTTTGAAAGATTTCATGCAAACCTTGTAACCTGTATATATATTGTTTATATTCACATTTCTTTTTAATAAACATAAATCAATAATATATCATTTGTTAGAATCATAGATTTTAGATTAGTTTCATTTCTTTTATTATTTTTAGGACTTTAGTTGGCCAACAAAGCCATTAAACCCGTCAGAATAGGTTACACCAAACGGCTTGGGCTATTTATACAACCTTGGACCAGATCTATTCTTTCAGTTGACGGAAAGTCGAATATGCCTGTCAACACACCCATAATTTAATTCATTGTTGCATTGCCCAGGAAATCAATTGCTATATCTGTGCAGTCAACAATTTTTAAATCATTAGTGCCAATGGCAGTTCCATGAAATGTGGTAGGCGTTGTGAAAATGTGCGGCTACCAATTGATCTATGCCACTTGAAATCTCATATGTTTGCTATTGACATGGGCGGTTGTGACATTGTGATCAGTGTTGAATGGTTATGCACTTTGGAAGCCATCCTTATGTATTTTAAAGAATTAACCATTTTTTGCGCATGCACAACAAACTCCCAATTTTCATGTCTTCCCATCTCTCCGAGAAAATAAATTGTCCCCCCCTCCAATTCTTCCTATTAGGACCCTCACTCTCTCTCTTTCGTGTAAATCCCAAGTTTTCCTTACAGTCTCCTGTCTTATCATTTGCAGTTCCTCTCCCAATCACTTATACATGATGATCAACACTTCAACAAGTACCCTCATCTTGGGCTGATACATTGTGTATTGGCGAGAAAATCCTTTCTTCCATCTCTACATTAGTGCGCTAGTGATTCTTCACCAATACATAAGCCACCTCCCTCCGAACTCAGCTGGCGTGCCAACACACCTCCGCTAAACTTCACTAACACACTTCTTTTTCACATTTGAAGTACACGTGATCAACACCAACACATCGGTAATGTTCACGGGATCATCATCACCACGCGCATGCCTTTCACCGGTTAATTTCCTTTCACTTTCGCTGATACGCCTGATATTAGTAGCATCCCTCCCTTTTTCTTCGTTACATTGCTTATCTGTGAGGTTCTTTTCTTCCTCACCGATGTACTGCTTGTGGATAAGCCTTCCTTGTCTCATCGTCGATGTGCCAACAGAAGTACGTTGACCCCTCATCATCATCAAGCACGTCAATGATGATATTCTCCATCTCACCAATGATGACCAATTTAGAATGGCCCACCTTCATCTCAGGACCTATCTCATCCTCCTCCAACTCGGATCCTTTTTGTTGCGCCAACAGAAGTATGTTGACCCCTTCTCATCATCAAGCATGTCGACAATGATCTTTTCTATCTCACCAATGTTGACCAAGTCAGCGTGGCCCACCTTCGTCTCGAGACCTATCTCATCCTCCTCTAGCTCTGATCGTTTCACTGGTTAATTTCCTTTCACTTTCGTTGATACGCCTCATATCAGTAGCGTCCCTCCCTTTTGCTTCGTTACACTACTTATTGATGAGGTTCTTTTCTTCCTCACCAATGTACTGCTTGTTGATAAGATATCTTTGTCTAATCGCTGATACAAAAACATAAGTATGTTGACCCCTCTTCATCATCAAGCACGTTAATGATGATCTTCTCCATCTCACCAACGCTGACCAAGTTACTTGGCCCACCTTCGTCTCAAGAGCTATCTCATCCTCCTCCAACTTGGATCCTTTTTGTTGCACCATCCGTCAATCTCCTACCTTTTTGGATGACTAATACCTTCACACTTAGATGGATAATTGATGATTGATACCTACTGCGTCTTATCTGCTTCATGATTGTAGTCACTATCGAATCCCCTATAACTCTTATCGTGCGTACCATGCTAGCTTGTCTACTTTGCGTCTCTTAGTTCTACAATTAAAAAATGGTCATGAAAATATTGTTTAGCATCGAATGGGTTAACCACATCATCTATTGGTCTTGAGCTATCTTTGAAACACACTCTAGTAGAAACTCACTCCTCCTAGCTCATAGAAAGTACCTAAGCGCTTCTAACATCAGTTGGTTGTTTTTGAGAATTTATAATTTCTTGCTACTAACACATCACTTAGCTTCAATGGATGAACTAAGTCCCTATACATCATAGACAACATAAAAACCAATGAAATTTTAATTTGAGCAAAGCATCATCAAATGCGGCATCATCAAATGCGGGACTCAAACTTCCATAAAAAAACACCTTTGAATTTTTCAGCGTCCATCAAAGTGACATTTTCACCCCCCGAAACAGACCAGACGTATGATCTCTAGTGTTGCGATTCCAATGCAATCCACAGAATCGAAATTCAGTGCCTGAGCAAATCATCTAGGGTTTCTCGTCCAAACTGGCCTCATCGGTTGTTAAACCAATAGAACGCTTGAATAGCATGAACAATGGACTCGCCAAAAATGCCTCTCCGCATTCTCCATAGCTCAAAAGATTGCACTCCAATCCGCTGGCATGGGTCGAGTATGGTTCTCTCCTAAGCACGGTAAATATTGGTTTCATGACAAGTTATTTTAAAGTTTAATTAATTTTGAATGATTTCTATTTTATTTAAAATATAAATGGAACTTAGCGGCTTCAAATGGATAAATAATCCTAATAAATTGGAAGAAACCCACGCGGCTGGCTACCCATTTCACAAAACACCACAGAGTTTAAAGTTCCGATTCTGGGTACGAAGCATTCCCCAGATTTGTCACATTTGTAGCAATAGCAAAAGGTGAACTGTGGCTGGTGCTGTACACACACCAACAGAATGGAATACTTGTTCAATCTCCAAATTGAAAAAACGGATCCAGAGAGAGAAAATTCTTCAGTTGCAACGTAAGATGCCAATGCGTTTTAATCCTTTGTTACTTTGATAACATATCAAAACGTGTCTATGGATTGGGTATAACTAGCACAGTTGTTAACTTGCGGTTGGTGAACGTCGAAAGAGTTACGACTGATAAAAAAAAACTCTTGTCTTAAAAAAAACTCAACCAAATAATGAAACTCTAGTCAGATAATGAAACTCTTGCCTTAAAAAAAACTCAACCAAATAATGAAACTCTAGTCAGATAATGAAACTCTGAAGAATTTCAAAAGTTAATCATTTAAACGTGGCAATCATATGATGTTACAGTAATTTCTTAATATGATTAGGTAAATGTTAAAAAGTAAACAGGTTAACCCATGCATTTATAAATGCAAATAAGTTATCAACAATAAATCTGACCCATTGATTTTGGAGGACGACTAAGAATATGCTAGCATCTTCAATGCATAACCATCAGATTAGAATTTAAGATTAAAAGATCATTAATTGTGCCCATATCCAATAGGTATATGAAACTCTGAAGAATTTCAAAAGTTAATCATTTACTGAAGAATTTCAAAAGTTAATCATTTAAAGTGGCAATCATATGATGTTACATTAATTTCTTAATATAATTAGGTAAATGTTAAAAAGTAAAAACCGATGCATTTATAAATGCAAAGAAGTTATCAACAATAAATCTGACCCATTGATTTTGGAGGACGACTAAGAATATGCTAGCATCTTCAATGCATAACCATCAGATTAGAATTTAAGATTAAAAGATCATTAATTGTGCCCATCTCCAATAAGTATACGCTTTATGAATGCGACTTATTGTTTATAACTTCCTTACTTGTATTTATGAATACATCTGTTAACTGTTTACTTTTTCACATTTACCTAATTATATTAAAAAATTAATGTAAAATCATATGATGACCACTTTTAAATGATTCACAGCAGCAAATTAACCGAATTAACCTCTGTTGTAGTAATGCTCGAATGATTTTTATATAAGTCGAACGCGATTATCACGGACTCTAAAGCGTTTTGGAGAGTAAAATGTAAAATAGAAAAGTCTGCTGGGTAAGTTTACAAGCCAATCGATGGCTCCATGATGCAGGTTTAACAGCCGTTGCATGAGGGATTCCGAAAATGCCCACGGAATTTGGATAGATGCCCATGAAATCTAAAGACAACCCACGTAATCTAAGAAAATGCCCACAAAATATGAGAGCAAGCCCTCAGGACGGAGAAATAAAGGTTTTAAAGATGCGATGGCTGTCGATTACTTTTCTCCCACGAAATTGAACGCCCAAGAACATGGTGACATGCCCATCGTTTCCGGTTCTGCAAATGCATCACAAATGATCTCATGAGAGTTAAAATTCCCAACAACCCATCTAAAATCAATGATAACTTAAGGTTTACCATTTTCAGTCGATAGTTCTGATGCATGGTTTTAGTTATGAAGTCAGTTGTGGAGTGGTACGAAATGCTTGGCAAGGAAAAGAGGAATTCTGCTCGTAATTTTTAAAAATAACATTAGTCCCCATTTCAATCATCTCCATAAGTGCTTCCATGGATAAGACCCATCTTTCGCGCCAAAATACATACTAAGTGGACGCGAGGATCGAATGATAATGATCCTGAAATAAAAGATGCCTGGGATTTTTAAGTTTGCATCATCAACAGAGTTAACTTTAACTGTTCTGAAATACATCAGAGGCAATGACAAGATAAGAGGAAAGGAAGCGGTGGTATGACCTGGCGAGGTCAAGAACAAGTCCGCCGAAGTTCATTGGAGGAAATAAATGCAAGTTTTCCAAAGCTCGTCGGAGGCCATGGAAAGATAAACTCCGCTACTCACCAGGTGGCTGGCAATGGATAGTGCCAGTACTAAATGAAGCCCTCAAGCACAAGCTAATGGCCATGCTGGATTGTCCCAAGGGTGACCATACAGCTATGACAGAACATGATTCTCTCAGGTCAAGTGATGAGTTATAACAGAACACAGAAATAATAAAGTATATATGCATTTTTTTTTAAAGGGATTAAGGTTATATGTTCAAATCTAGAAGGGTAGGGTAGGGTAGGGTAGGGTATGTATAAGTCTATATATTTTACCAATAAAATCACTAGATAGAAGAGGTTTCATACACCAATTTAATGTCTATGTCTAGCTTCACTATGAACTTAAAAATAGATTATTATTATTATTGAAGAACTTTTTTCCATAAAAAAATAATAAATTATTATTATTATTGAAGAACTTTTGTCCATAAAAAAAAGATTGAATACCACCATAATACATCTGGTCTGCAAGCAAGAAAGACTGAAAATCATCTACATGGGCATTGAGGCACCTAGTCGAATTTGTATTCATTGATGCTCCTTACGGGGTTCCTTTATTTACCAATCCACCAGTAACTGAGTACAAGATGGTGAGGATGATGCAACACAATACCGCACTAATTCTGTCAATATCCCACAATCCAAGCCCATGTTGCCACAAAACTATGAGAGAAAGTGTGCATGATTGATCGCCACCAAATCATCATCTATCCAATTTCTACGACACAACACTGAATTTTGATCAAATTCGCTGATGAGTAAAACTCCGCAACAATATTCACAACAACATAGGAATAAATTGGAGGAGCCAGGGATCAAATTCAGAGAATGACAACACATTGAATTCGGGGTTTTTAAAGGAGGACTCAGATAAATGAGCTAAGTTCAGGGATACGGGAGACATGTGAGTAGATGAGCTTTAGAGTGTTACTTGAAAGGACAAACTAGTGGAACTCTGCTATTGTACTAAAAAATTGTGGAACCTGGATATGAAGTTGCACAGAGCATTGCTGCGTGGATCTTGATCAGTTCGAGGAATGTGATATCTGTGCAAACCAGGTTTCTCCTGCGATGTTGAATGACATCTACCTGTGCATTCTCTTTGGTAGAATGCGTCACTTTTAATCGAAGATTCCTATCATTATGGCAGGGGCATGAGATTTTCACGACCACTTAATCAGAGATTTAAAAAGTATGTGCATCAACACGACCCAGAAGAGTTCATATGATGGCCTCCTATAAGGGACAGGAGGACCCCCTTGACTGCTGTTCATATTTCAGCCATAACTTTTGGCTTGGGTATCCATTTCACGTTTTCTTTGTACCGTCGGAAAGGTAGTTCCGAAATCTATAACTTTACAGCTATGCAATCTGAGTAATTCTTTGTTGATTTTCTACATTTTTTTTAGGATTCGGACCTCGCACCTCGTAGGTGATAAATTGTGGAGTAAAGAGAAATGCAGAGAGAAAAAAATAGTATATTCAATTGTATGAAGAAGTACAGAACAGAACTGAAGTAGGTTGAAGTACTGAAGGGTTACAAACAATAGGAAATAGCTGAGCTTATATATGCTCAAGCAAGACAGAAATAGAAAGTACAACTGTCCAGTACAGGTGGCAGTGTATGGTCATACTGTTGAGGGTACAATATATTTAACACTCCCTCTTAGACTCAACAGTTACAATCAACAGCATTGACTATGCCTAAGTGCTGTCTCTGAAAATAAAAAACTGACTTTCCTAGTGGCTTGGTGAAGATATCATCAAGCTGATCTCTAGAACCACAAAATTGTAGTGCAATGTCACCATTATTGACTAACTCGTGTATGAAATGAAACCGAGTGTCAATGTGTTTACTTTTCTTGTGAAACACATGGTTCCTGGATAATGCAATTGTTGATGTGTTGTCACAGAAAATAGGAGTTGGATCCTTTTCTGTTTGTGACTTGTCTTTCAATAATCTTCTCAGCCACACAGCTTGACATGAAGCTGAGGTAGCAGCTACATACTCTGCCTCTACAGAAGATATTGATACTATTGGCTGCTTCTTCGATGCCCATGAAATCAGGTTCGTGCCCAGTTGAAAAACATATCCTGATGTGCTTTTCCTGTCATCTAGGCTGCCTGCAAAGTCACTATCTGTGTAACCATAGAGTTGATTACAATCAGATGTAGTGTACCATAAACCAAAATGTAGTGTTCCTGCTACATATCTCAAAATTCGTTTTGCCATTTTCCAGTGTGAATCTTTGGGTGATTCCATGAATCTGGAAATAAGGCTAGCTGCATACATGATGTCTGGCCTAGTTGCTATAAGATACAACAAAGTGCGGACTAAAATTTTGTAGAGAGTAGAGTCCACAGTAGGACCTTCATCTTTCTTGCTTAATTTTGTGCCTAATGGTATGGGTGTTTCTGCAGGATTGCATCCTTCCATGCGAAACCGTTTGATGATGTCTGCTGCATACTTTTGCTGACAGACAAAAATACCTTTGGCTGATTGATGAACCTCAATGCCTAAAAAATATTTCATGATGCCAAGATCTGTCATCTCAAATTCAG
>ML777131.1:206650-248209 GCA_009831015.1 Picea engelmannii | reverse complement strand
GAAACATACCTCTTGAGGTGTCTCCAGTATGATTTGACACATGTGCTCTGCCTGAGAGTTGATCTGCCTGCTTCTTCCTGCATTCAGATTCATAGTGCCCATACTTTTTGCAGTAATAGCATTGTATGCTAGTTTTGTCATTAAACTTTCTCCCTCTGCCTCTTTGAGGCTGGAAATTCTGCTGTTGATTTTGTTGATGATTTCTGTGACCTTGGAAATTATGATTTGTATATTGTTGTCTATTTCCTCCAGTGGTATGAGGGTTACCCTGATTGTTCCCTCTTCCTCTACTTCTTCCTTTGCCTTTCCCTATTCTGAATGAGAATTGAGTCTGGAATGCATTGGAGATTGACTCATCTGTGAGATGTAGTCTTGTCTCATGTGTCACCAGAGAACCAATTAGTTCATCTGTTGAAAATCTTGACACGTCCTTGGATTCAAGGATGGCTGTTACAACCATTTCAAATTTCCTGGGTAAACTTCTGAGAATTTTCTCAACTATTCGTTGATCAGTGATCGTTTCACCAATCAATCTAATCTGGTTCACGATGCCCATGACTCTGGTCATGAACTGATCTACAGTTTCAGACTCTATCATTTTGAGAGTCTCGAATTGTGTCCACAAGAACTGTAGTTTAACTGTTTTTACCCTGTCATTTCCTTGGTAGGACGTTTTGAGGATGTCCCAGGCCTGTTTGGAAGTACCAGCGCCTGTGATTTTCAAAAAAATCGAGTCATCTACAGAGTTCTGAATCCAGAATTTTGCTTTGTTTTCTTTGGTCCTCAGAGTTGCCTGAGCAATTGTCTAGGCATTTGTCATGGCAGTGAGGGCGGCTGGATCTGGTTCCACATAGCCAAGATCCACTGGTTCCCAGCATTCTTATGCTTGCAGGAACGATCTCATCCGAAGAGACCAAAATTCGTAATTCTTTCCCAAAAGAATCGGACCCTGAGTTGGTCCTAGATTTCTAGACGATGCCATATATAAAAAAAAAATCAGAAAAAATAGAGGGGAAAAATTCGTATTTACCTCCGATCTCAGAAATGTTGATTTCCGATGGCCGAGGGGAGCTTATCGAGCTTGAATTGGCCCTTTGGTCTCCTTGCAATGTGACCACGCGTCTTTCTTTTAAAGCGCTACAGATTTTTCCCGTTTCTTTGGCTTACAAATCGCTGAAATGCGAAAAAATCGCCTTTGGACTTTTCAACGGTCCAGATCTGCAGTGATCGGACGGTCCAGATAGTATTGGGATATTGCGAATCGGGATTTCGCGATTTCTGATGTCGAGGTTTTTCTGTGCCTTCGATTCTCGATCGTCAATTTTTCGATGGCGCTGTCCTATCGGGACTTTTCCCGATGGCTCCGATTTCCGACACACGTCCTCAACAGATGGACGGTCGTGATCTCTCCTCGCGATTTCGCGATATGTTATGTCCCAGACCTCTTGTCTCCAGGATCCGCGAAATGCCGAATCCCGAAAAACCGATGAAGTCGCTTATCGAGACTTTTCCCGAAAGCTTCGATCTCTGCCACGCGTCCTGAATAGATGGACGGCTAGATTTGCATCGGGGATTTCACTGGAAAGAAAACCCAATCACTTGTTCTTAGGATTCCCGATTTGCCGAATCCCGATATGCCGATGGCCCTTTTCTCTTCGGGACTTTTTCCGAGTCCCCGGATTTGCGCCACACGTCCTTGAAAGATGGAAGGTCCTGATTCAGCCTTGGGATATCACGACTTACGATGCTCCGAATTGTTGTCACCTTGAAACTCTGAATGTCGATATGCTGGTGTTGCCCTTGATGTCCGCCACGTGTCCAGTAAAAAATGGATGGCTGAGATCTTATCAGGATTTCTCTTATCGCGATTTCATGAGTTTCGATGTCAAGTTTCTTTGACAACTTGAAACCCCGAATGCCGAAATGCCGACGGGCGCTGCGATGTTCGCCACGTGTCCTAACAAATGGACGACTGAGATCTTATCGCTATATCGCGTATCGCGATTTCGCGAGTTGCGATGTCAAATTTCTTTGAAAGCTTGAAACCCCGAACTCTGAAATGTCGATATGACGATGCATTGATCTGCTGCCACCTGTCCTCTGTAATGGACGGCTGTGATCGTTTCGGGATTTCGCGGTTTCGTGTATCGAAGTTTTTAGAGAGCAGTTTTCTTTGCTCGTCCAACTCCCGATTCCCGATTTTGCGATGGAATAGGATCTCGCCACGTGTCTCTTGACGGATGGTCAAGATGACGCCGGGATTTCGCGACTTTACAAGTCGAAATCACTCCAGTGCACTCCACACGACTAACCGTCGTGCAACTTCTTGCTGATCTAACGGCTGTCGGGCCTGTGTTCAAGATCTGACGGCTGAAATTCCTTCGCCCTTTCCGCGCTCTCCTCGTCCCTTCTGGTCTGGTTTCCCGCCTTGGAACTGTTCGTAGGATGAATTTCATGACTTCAGTGGCAGTTCTTTGCGCCTGAGATGCGTTCTATCCCAAATTTAACAGAATTTTCTCCTGCGGAAGAAAAGATTCGTGAATCTTTCAAAGATTTGAAAGAATTTCACGAATTCTTCATTCTGTGCTTCAATCTTTAACAGATGTGAGGGAAATTTACGAGTTCTTTAAAATTTCTCGCCTCCTCCGGCTTTTCTTCGTCAATCTTTGACGATTCTTGAAAAAATTACAAGAATCTTTAGGGTTTCTTCTTTTGCGTTCTCTTTGTCCAAGATCTTTCGAGCGTTGTACGCTCTGCTTCCTCCGCAAGCTTGTTACGACGATCTTTACAGAGTATTACGACCATCTCTCCAAGCCTTGTGAAAAAACTGTGTCGCGTGCTCTCAAGATGCGTGTAAGCTCTGCGCTGTGAGGATCGTGTTGCTCTCCCAACTATGTGAAGAGTCTTACAGCTGAAGCTCTGATACCATGATAAATTGTGGAGCAAAGAGAAATGCAAAGAGAAAAGAATAGTATATTCAAATGTATGAAGAAGTACAGAACATAACTGAAGTAGGTTGAAGTACTGAAGGGTTACAAACAATAGGAAATAGCTGAGCTTATATATGCTCAAGCAAGACAGAAATAGAAAGTACAACTGTCCAGTACAGCTGGCAGTGTATGGTCATACTGTTGAGGGTACAATATATTTAACAGTAGGCAGCTCCAAAGAATGAAACGCCTAGATCATGAGCAGATGAAACACAAATCAAATTTAGGGAAGTTTACATGATAATTCAACTAATTATTGTTTCAATTTGATGAGTTTGATTATCTGTTTTTAATAAATCACTCTAGGGCCACTCATTTGTTGTGTGTGGAATGATGATAGGTATTAATGACGAGGGGAGGTCCTGCGCAATGCAATCTATAGCCAAGGACGACAAAGAGGAAATAATGACAACTTTAGCAGTGACAAAGGAAAACCAAATGGTATATGATTCAAATGGTTGAAGAGGAGGCCTAGACCCCAGGATGATCAGCTTCCAAACATGGCCAACCAAAATTTTCCATCCTCCAAATCAGTCATCACTGTGGATGATACACGCCACAGCTGAAATCCATTACTACACACCAACACTAGAAGACAAATTTGAAACATGAGTGTTATCTTTGTTTCCTCATCGTCACTAAGGGAATAAGACAAATGTTGGAAGGAGAAAGGTCACAAAGGAAGGTGGAAGGCCAAGGGTCACATTGAGCCTCATTAAATACTAAAATTGTACTCAAAGAAAGGGCTTTTGGCTCTTCAAACATTGTACCTCGTTTGAACTATATTGGGAATACACTGTCAACTAAAATTGGATAGGTTTCCTTAGAATTTTCATGTAATATTGTTGAAACTGTTAACACGGAGAAGCCCTCACGACCAACTTTTGATAGAGAGGACTCACATGTGTTGTTGTTCTACAATGAACTATTTCAAGTATTTCAAGAAGAATGTTTGTTATTCACATGTGCTATAAGAGCATGTTTGTTTATGGACTATTGTGACACAATATGTGTTTTTTTGCAGTTTTCTTATTCTTCATTATTTCTCATATCCTAAGCATATGAGTTACCAATGTATGTGATATAGTGACTTAGACTATTCTGGTTATATATTCATGTGCATGTGTTATCTAACTTTATTTCTTCATTTCAACTATCTAGGTAGAGCTATTGGTAGAGTTAGTTTCATATCAGAGCTCATTCAATTGCGTTAATTTTCTCCTAGCTAGGATATGATAGTTTAGAAATAGATTAAATTCATGCATTTACATAGTCTTCATCTACATCTCCCATGGATTAGGTTGCAACCAATAAAACCAAAACCAACAATGGTTGTTGGGACAAAATTTGGATGGGTTCTCTATTCCAAATGGTGACAGGTCTAATTGGGAGTAATTTGGGACTTCTTACCAGGGGTAACCCTTGTTGTTGATAAAAGGAATATTTCAGACCCATCAACAGAATTGGCACTAGGAGGGATGGATGACAAGACTTCCCATGTGGAGTCATTTCACTTAACTTTTAACTAGCCCATGGCTCCTCTCTGTATAGATCCACCATGGTCATTTCAGTCAAGACAATCAATGTCTTGTCAAACCACAAATTCGATGCTCAAGGGAATGTCTTTGCATTCACACACCTTAATTGGTTTGACATCGCTCGGCGAAATCTAAAGATTGTACATGACAATGAAACATGTCGACTATTCATTCTCACATTCGAAGGGTGAATTAAAAAATGGTTTAGGACATTGCCAACAAAATCTATTCATAGCTAGAAACAATTCATGGAAACACTTATCTCTACTCAGGAAGGTTACGTTTATGAAAAAATCTTGGATGAACTTAAAGAAATCCTTAGGCTTAGAAACAAATCTGTGGATAATTTCTTCCTAAGAGTTATGCAGATTTGCAGATTTGTCATATATTTCTTGAAAATGACTAACCCTTAGACCAATTAATATCGAATTGGTTTTCCTATCTTGTCTCTATTCTTGAAAGGTACGACCTAGATGATCAAATCATCGCTAATTCACAAGATTTAGGATTGATCATGAAAGGTAGGGGGTGTATAATCTCTTACTAACACTTTGACGAAGATGTGGGGGAATCCTTATCTGCAATATTGGATCCCTTAGCCCTGGAGTGTGAACCATTTAACGATCTCTCTTCAAGAAATCATGAACATATTCTAGTCTACAACAAATCTCTCACTAAACAAATCTCCTCATTTTCAGAATCTAAAGATCTTCATGCACTTGATACAAATTTTTTTTACGTTGGTCACCCATATGAGCACCCACCTGTTGATCATACGACACATCCTATACGCGATTCTCACAATAGAACATTGAATGTTAAATCATAATGACAAGATTTCCAAGCTGTGAACGATCAAGAAATCATTCTTCATGATAGTCCATCCAGGATGCATGAAGTTCTAAGTCCTTCTTCATTTTCGGAACCTTCTGAATCACAATTTAATCTTGATAATCCAATTTTTTATGATTACTTTATTATTTCAGAATTAAATGTTAACACTAACCTATCATTCACCAATACTACACAATATGAAATTTATGACATTGATGCACATATGTTAGCAATAGAAAATACAAAGTATGCAGAGCATAACAATGTCCTAGATCCTCATGAAGAAATCATAGCAAATGAAAAACCCAACACCATGCATAACATAAGAGACATTGAGTCGAACTAAGAAATATCATCGTCTCAATATGCTCTAGAATTACCCATTAATCCTTAGGGGCAGATGCGTCACTCATCCTTGGATTCTATTTTAATTCTCCAACACTCTTCACTTGATTTCATTGATGTCATTGGAGAAGATTTTGAGTCATATTTCACTCAATGTTTCTCTCGAGCAATCAACTATCATCTCTCCTCTTAGCATTCGTTGTATGTGAAATATGGACCCAGAGAAATTTACATCAATATTGAAGCACTCCAATATCAACCAATAGTTATGTAAGGTGCTCATTGTTTTTCTTCGACCCCTAGAATGGATGACACTACCCACTTTGAGACTCCCTCACAATATACATTGCATGTAAATTTCATTTGTGAGTCTCATCAGGTACATCACTCACTTTATAATTCCTTCCAATCGTCATATAGAGATCATAGTGAATTTTATGACATAACTGAATCTTGGCTGGAGGAATCCTACACGTCCTCATTTCCGATGAACAATAATGTTGTTAAATTCACCCTGTTGGGTGGAGACTTATTTGAATTAATTCTTCCAATCCTTCATCCCTCATTGTTCCATTCCTTACAGTTGGCCTTCAATGAACATGTGATTGCAAGTTTGTAGTTACTTGATTGGCTTCACTGGCACTACGCTTACACCTAGTCTTCATTAAACCAGTGTAGGATAGGTTGGGAGTAGGATTAGCA
This sequence comes from Picea engelmannii, assembly GCA_009831015.1. Lineage (NCBI taxonomy): Eukaryota > Viridiplantae > Streptophyta > Pinopsida > Pinales > Pinaceae > Picea > Picea engelmannii. The sequence continues at coordinate 241,800 of ML777131.1, read as the reverse complement.
TAGTTATTTTACTTCCTTTTTAAAAGCAACAACTTAAACATTTTTTTTTTCTCTTGAATAACATACATTTTGATTTTTTGGGGTTCTTTAATAAAGGTCACTAGTTGCGATTAGTCTAGTTTGTAGTTTTTGAATGTTTTCTTTAGTTTAAGTTTCCTTTCAACAAAGCATTCTCCTTTTTGTTTAAGGATTTTTATTTTTTCTTGACTAAAAGCTTGGATTAATCTTGGTTTTTCTCCATCATCACGAGGACACCATCTGCATGAATTCTTTGAGAATTTCAATCACGAAGTTCACTTGTTTCAAGAGCATTTAATCTAACGTTGAGAGTTAGACAATAGGTTATCCTAAGAGGCTGAAAGAATACCTATTGAGGAATACTTGACAAATGGAACAAGACAAAAACCAATCTAAAGGAATTACATTAACTATTCACATCCTTACTCGGGATGGTGTCTATTGAGCATAATTCACTGAAGTGTTTGTTGCTCTATGATAAAGGGTATTCCTTGACTGTATGGTGCATTTATCCTTTTCTGAGTCTTAAATTATGTTTACAATCAACGGGGGAAGTAAAAATTCATTTCACATCTAACATGTACATATCGAGGAATAAAGCATGATGTTTTAGTTTTCCTGTGATGATTCAATCAAGATGATATCTGATGATATCTAATCCTGGGGATACTGATCAATCAAATAACTTTTAAGTAAGCTTCTTTAGGGTAGAACCGATGATTGTTACAACAACAACCATTTTCTGCCCAGAGGGAAGAATTTCCAAACAGAGTTTGATCACAGAAAGATATAGCCACTTGAAAAGAAGGACATGATTCAAAGAAGACACATGTATTCAAAGGATTTTAATTGATTATGCACAATCAAAACTATGGAGGATAAGTATTGAAACTAGAAGAAGGGGAGAAGGAAGTAAATATCTCGCAAGGCCAAAGAAGATAAATCTAGTAGATACTGAATTGGAGTGTTGGCCAACCCTTTCCCTCTGAAGCACAAGGCTACAAAAGTGAACTAGAAGTCTTCACAAAAACATGATGAAGGGTGTGATTCTGAGTTAGCGCTGCCACTAAATCTCATATTAATGAAATAGTACACGCATATGCACTTTCAAAGAGATTAGTCTTATAAAGAGGTTGCAAATTCCTTGTTGGTTGGAATGCATGAACATCCTTGAAGCTACCAGAAACACTCAATCTATGATCTCTTTCTCAATCCATTTTCTTTACTAACTACATGCCTTTGATCATCATTTAGCCTAATTTTCATTTTTTAGTTGCAACAGATTTTAGGTCAAATTCATCTCTTAATTCCAACTACTTATCTTCTCATTTCTTCTTCATGGTCCTTTCCCCATGGAAGCATTAATTTATCAATTTATGTTCATCTCATAATTTCTATTTGTATCTAATGATATAACAAGCCTCACACTTCAATTTTTCTTCTACAGGCAACATTTTTGCATTAGAAACAAGCACAGATGTGCATCTCTTTCCTATCTTTTGAGAAAAATTAGAGGTCTTCATTTGAATATGAATCAAAACTATGTGGGAATGTTGTGATAATAGATAAACCATGTTTGGACATAGTGGTTAATAAAAAATCATCCTTGCATATTGGCTAGTGAGTAGATCCTGTGTAACGGAGGAAACAACCACACACTAGGTAGCTGCACACATGAAGGGTGAAGTGTCAAAGTCTAAAGGATGAAAACCTAAACATATATCTTTATGTATCCAGGTGGGAAAATATACAAATAAATCTTGATAGTTGGCAGTTATCCTTTATCAGGCTAAAAGGCCACCGCTTTCCCTATCCACCGAATGTTAAGCATGCACTAAATAAGCCAGGAAGGAATGGAAAGGAAAGTTTGACTAGACTAGGGGACATGCATATATCTCCACCGGGACTATAGATGCTCGCTAAAAACGGAGCAAGGTCTATGATCCCATGGTGACTGCATCAGAGCTATGGATGCTCAAGGGCAGTGGAGAAACACCTGTGAGATATCAATATATGCACTTGGTGAAAATTCTTTATTTATCCCAAATATATATCATCCCTATGAAAAACATACCAACCTGGATCATCGATGCAGTCTAAGAAAATAAATATGATCATCATTCATCCTCCATCTATAATAGACGAGCTCTACAAGATGATATGCAAGAATCACTAGTGAGCCCACCACGTTGGAATCTTTCAAGTAACTATTGCGCATTATTTCTAGAATTTATGATCTTAAAAGTAATTTATGATCCTCTACATTTTTTACTTATGAGTTAGAGAGAACTAATAGAGATTCAAGCTTCACCCAGTGTGTCACCATTTGTTGTGTGCGAACAACAACCTCCCAATTTTCTTGTCTTAGTGTTTCTCCAAGACAAGAAATTGGGCCCCCCTCCAATTCTTACTACTAGGACCCTCACTCTCTCTCTTTCATGTAAACGACTAATCCCAAGTTTTCCTTACACTCTCCTACCTTATCATTTGTATTTCCTCTCTCGATCACTTATACCCAACGATTTGAACTTCAACGAATCCCCCCGTCCTGATACATTGTGTACTGGTGAGAACATCATTTCTTCCACCTCCACATTAGTGCACCAATGATTTCTTTGCCAATACATAAGCCACCTCCATCCAAACTAAGTTGGCATGCCAACGCACCTCCGCCAAACTTCACTAACACATGTCTTTCTCACAAGCGAAGTACATGTGATCAATGCCAACACATCAGTAATGTTCACACAATCATAATCACCACATGCACACCTTTCACTAGTTAATTTCATTTCACTTTCATCGATACACCTCATATTAGTAGCTCTCTCCCTTTTGCTTCGTTACACTACTTATTGACGAGGTTTGTTTCTTGCTCACCGATGCACTACTTGTTGATAAGCCTTCCTTGTCTCATCATTGATATGCTAGTAGAAGGATGTTGACCCCTCATCATCATCAAGCTATGATCTTCTCCACATCGCCAACGCTGACCAAGTCAGCATGGCCCTCCTTCGTCTTGAGACCTATCTCATCCTCCTCTAGCTCAGATCATTTTTGATGCACCATTAGTTGATTTCCTACCTTTTTTTGATGATGAATACCTTCACACTTACATGGGTAATTGATTATTGATATCTACCGCACATGGTCTTCTTCATGATCGCAGTCACAATCAAATATGCTTGTGTCACCAATAGCTCTTATTGCTCATACCATGCTAGCTTGTCCACTTTGTGTCTCTTAGTTATACAATTAAAAAATGAACGTGAAAGCACTCATTTGAAACAAGCTTCGGAAAAAACTTCATACTAAGTGCTTCTAACATCAGTTGGTTGTTTTATTTATAATTTTATGCTATTGATGCATCGCTACAACATCAACATCAATGGATGAAATACCTTTTTTTGATGATGAATACCTTCACACTTACATGGGTAATTGATTATTGATATCTACCGCACATGGTCTTCTTCATGATCGCAGTCACAATCAAATATGCTTGTGTCACCAATAGCTCTTATTGCTCATACCATGCTAGCTTGTCCACTTTGTGTCTTAGTTATACAATTAAAAAATGAACGTGAAAGCACTCATTTGAAACAAGCTTCGGAAAAAACTTCATACTAAGTGCTTCTAACATCAGTTGGTTGTTTTATTTATAATTTTATGCTATTGATGCATCACTACAACATCAACATCAATGGATGAAATAAATCCCTATACATAATAGATAGATATATGACATAGAAACTAATGAAATTTAACATTAAAAAATGCTTTTGAACTCAACTTTTCTAAGTCCGTCAAAGTGAAATTTTCACCCAGGTGAAAAAGGTCAGTCATATGATCTCTTATGTTGTGATTCCAACTCAACTCACAGAATCAGAATCCGAAGCTCGAAACTGCCAGAACAAATCATCTAGGGTTTCTCTTCCAAATTGGACTCATCGGTTTTTACACGAATGGAACGCTTGAATGGCATGAAAAAAACTAGTTTCATGTATTTCAAAACTTTATTTTAGGGATTTTGCTTCATTTTAAATCAACCTTGATGTTCAGAAAATCGATCAAACTTTTAGATTAACCGAAAATATTAAATAATGAAAGAAACCCACACGGCCGGCTACCCATTTCACTAAAACCGCAGAGTTTAAAGTTCCAATTCTGGATACGAAGCATTCCCAAGACTTGTACCATTTGTAACAATAGCAAAAGGTGAACTGTGGTTGGTGTTGTACACACAACAACAACAATTACTATTGGAACGGTTGCCTTTCTTGTTCTTGACTGCTGGAATGGAATACCTGTTCATTTTCCAAATTGAAAAAATGGATCCAGAAAGAGAAAATTTCTCAGTTGCAACATAATATGCCAATGCGTTTTGATCCCTTTGTTACTTTGAGAACATATGACAACGTGTCTATGGATTGGGTAGAACTAGTAATGCTCAAATGATTTTTATATACGTCCAGTGAGATTTTCACGGACTCCAAGGCGTTTTGGAATAAAATGTAAAATAGAAAAGTCTACTGGGCAAGTTTACAAGCCAATCGATGGCTCCATGATGATGGTTTCCGAAAATGCCCATGGAATTTGGATAGACGCCTATGAATTCTAAAGACAACCCACAAAATATGAGAGGCAGGCCCTCATGATGGAGAAAGAAAGGTTTTAGAGATGTCATGGCTGTCGATTACTTTTCTCCCACGAAATTGAACACCCATGAACATGGTTACATGCCCATCGTTTCCGGTTCTATGAATGCATCACAAGGCATCTCCTGAGAGTTAAAATGCCCCAAAACCCATCTAAAATAAATGATAACTTAGGGTTTACCATTTGCAGTCCATAGTTCTGATGCATGGTTTTAGTTATGAAGTTAGTTGTGGAGTGGTACGAATTGCTCGCTAATGAAAAGAGGAAATCTGCTCGTAATTTTTTAAAATAACATCAGTCCCAATTTCGATCATCGCCATAAGTGCCTCGATGGATAAGAACCAGCTTTCGTGCCAAAATACATACTAAGTGGACACGAAGATCGAATGATAGTGATCTTGAAATAAAATATCCCTACGATTTTTAAGTTTGCATCATCGACAGAGTTAACTTCGTGCCAGTACTAAATGAAGCCCTCAAGAACAAGCTAATGGCCATACTAGATTGTCCTTTCGTGCATAAATATTTCTCTTCTATTGCATACACTCTAATACTCACCGACCATAATAATGACAACTTGTCAAAGCATCCAGAAGAGAAATGATAAATGCATAGGATGGGCGAAGCACTACCAAGGGTGACCATACAACTATGATAGAATATGATTCTCCCAGGTCAAGTGATGAGTTATAACAGAATGCAGAAGTAATAAAGTACAGATGCATTTCTTTTAAAAGGATTATACTATCGAATAGGTTTTGTCCACAAAGAGAAGATTGGAGAACCTTTTCTTGCATGGTTTTCACTAGAATGCATCCAGTCTGCAAGAAAAACCCACATCATCTACAAGGGCATTGAGGCACCTAGTCAAATTTGTTTTCTTTGATGCTCCTTACAGGATTCCTTTACTTACTAATCCATCAGTAACCGAGTACAATATGGTGAGGATGATGCAACACAATACCACACTGATTCTGTCAATCTCCCACAATCCGAGCCCATGTTGCCACAAAACTATGAGAGAAAGTGTGCATGATTGATTGCCACCAAATCGTCATCTATCCAATTTCGACGACACGACACTAAATTTTGATAAACTTTTCCGATGAGTAAAACTCCGCAACAATATTCACTACAACATAGGAGTAAATTGGAGGAGCCAGGGATCAAATTCAGAGAATGACAACAAATTGAATTCAAGTCTTTTAAAGGAGGACTCAGATAAATGAGATAAGTTCAAGGATACGGGAGACAGGTCAGTAGATGAGCTTTAGAGTGTTACTTGAAAGGCCAATCTGGTGGAACTATGCTATTGTACTAAAAAATTGTGGAACCTAGATATGAAGTTGCACAGAGCAATGCTGCATGGATTCTTGATTAGTTCGAGGAATTTGATATCTGTGCAAACCAGGTTTCTCCAGCGACGTTGAATGACATTTGCCTGTACATTCTCTTTGGTGGCATGCGACACTTTCAATCAAGTATGCCTATCATTATGGTAGGGGCATGAAACTTTCATGACCATTTAATGAAAGATTTTAAAAGTATGTGCAGTGACACCACCCAGAAGAGTTCATGCTATGACCTTATAAGGGACAAGACCCCCCTTGACTCTTGTTCATAATTCAAACATAACTTTTGGCTAAGGTATCCATTTCACGCATTCTTTATACTGTCGGAAAGGTCGTTCCTAGATATACTTCTTTACAGTTATGGGATCTAAGAAATTCTTTGTCAATTTTCTACACTTTTTAGGATTCATAAATGGAACCTCGTCAACAGCCCTAGAGAATACAACACCTCGATCATGAGTAGATGAACCACAAATCAAATTCAGGGAAGTTTATATGATAATTCAATTAATTATTGTTTCAATTCAATGAGTTCGATTATTTGTTTTCAATAAATTACTCTAATGCCACTCATTTGTTGCGTGTGGAATGATGATATGTATTAATGACAAGGGGAGGTCCTGCACAGTGTCCTCATGATGCAATCTACAACCAAGGATGACAAAGAGACAATAATGACAGTTATAGCAGTGACAAAGGAGAAACAAATAGTATCTGACTCAAATGGCTGAAGAGGAGGCCTAGACCCCATGATGATCAACTATCAAATGTGGACTACCAAATTGTTCCATCGTCCAAATCCGTCATTACTGTGGATGATACATGCCATAGTCGAAATCCATTATGTCACACCGACACTATAAGACAAATTCGAAACATAACCACTATCTAGGAAATAAGACAAACTTTGGAAGGAAAAATATCACGAAGTAAGAAGGCCAAGGGTCACATTGAACCTCATTAAATACTAAAATTGTACTCAAATAAAGGGCTTTTGTTTCTTCAAAAATTGTACACTTTGAGAGGTCTAATTGGGACTTCTTATCGGGAGTAACCCCTACTGTTGAAAAATGGAGATTTTGGACCCGTCAACACCATGCAATTCCAACAAGAGTGACAACAATATAAGTTCCAAGGCATCACAATAGGCTCACCTGAGATCATCACTTCCCATCGAAAGAAAACAATCCTAAAAAAAGTTCATTTGGGAATTATTTCCCAACTTCATTCCATTCAAGCAGTTGAGACACCCTCTGTGCATCTTGACCTCCAATCTATAATCTCCAAACACCAAGCCATTTTTTCCACTCCCCATGGACTTTCCCCTTCCCACGGTGTTCATGATCATTCCATTCCTTTAGTCATGGGCATCCATCCTCCCAATGTTTTCCCTTACCATTATCCCTCTTCCCAGAAGAATGAAATTGAGAAAATTGTTCAATAATTGCTCGAACTGGGTGTTATCCATTCTAGTACCAACCCCTATTCTTCTCCTGTGGTCATGGTACTCAATAAAGAAGGAACTTGGAACATGTTCCCATACTTTCACTCCCTTAACAAACTCACCCTCAAAGAAAAATTTTCCATTCTTATCATTGATGACCCAGAAGTGCTCAATACTTGATCTACATTTTGGAAATCACCGGATACATATGAAAAAGGAAGATATTCCGAAGATTGCATTTAGAAATCATGAGGGTCACTATGAGTTCTTGGTAATTCCCTTTGGCCTATGTAATGCTCCCTCCACTTTCCAAAGTCTCATGAATCATGTTTTCTTTCCTTTTCTCCATCATTTTATCTTAGTTTTTTTTTTTATAATATTCTAATCTATAGTAAAACTTGGACAACCCATCTCTCCCTTGAGGATCAAATTCTCCATATACTGTCTTATCACCAACTTTTCCTCAAACAATCTAAATGTACCTTTGGAGCCTCGAAAGTGGAGTACCTGGGTCATATTGTCGACAAGGATGGTGTACAGGTGGGTCCTAAGAAAATTAAAGCTATGTAGGATTGGCCTCACCCTAAAACTCTTAAGAGCTTGTGTTTTTTTTTGGGTTTAATGGGCTATTATCGTAAGTTTGTTCATAATTATGGAAAAATTGCATCACCTCTCACTTTTCTCCTTAAAAATAATGCTTTCACTTGGACTCCAACAACTAATCAATCCTTTCATGCCTTGAAAGAGGCTATGTGCATGACTGTTTTCTTGGCACTTCCCGAATTCACAAAGACTTTTGTACTGGAATGTGATTCTTTAGGGAAATAATTGGGGTAGTCCTCATGCAAGATGGCAGGCCTTTGCCATTCACTAGAAAACAACTTTTAGAGAGACATTTGGGCCAATCAATCTATGAAAAGGAAATGTTGTCTATTATGCATGTCATGGATGTGACATCCCCCAAAAATAAATATTCTTATTTTTGTGTGATGGATTTTTTTTTCCATTTTTGGCAAATTCGAATCTGGAATTTTTTTCCATTTATGGCAATTTCAAATTTCGAATTTAATAATTGTATTTAATTATTGTGACTATTGGGAAGAGATCTGTTTCGATTCAACTAACTATTTGACTATGACAATTGTATCACAACATAATATTTATATTAACTGCAGGAGGACAAATGGAACAACCATGTTAAAAAATCAGCTGACCATGACTCCATGAGTGGGGAACAAGTTGGAACTGCCTCTGGGATGATGATTACAAGTGGAAAATCAAAGATTGGGCCACTGGTAGCCCCTAAAAATCAGGAATTAAGAAAGCTGCGAAAATCCCCAAAGGAGGGAAAAGACCTGGGTAAAAAAAATGGATAAATAACATATGCGAGGAGGTAGGACGCTGCCAAGTATGCTGGGAAAGGATTTCTGATCTCTCTTGTTGTTATGAAAACTTTAGATTGAGTGTGAGGCAAGAGGAGCTTGTTGAAACAGAATCGCCTTGTTGTTATGAGCACTGTTAAGTAAGTGTGAGGCAAGAGGATAACTGTTGGAATTGAAGGACATTGCTAAGGAGGAGTTTCCAAGTTCGCCCTCATGGATTCATGGTCAGGCTAGGGAGTAAATCAGGCAAGTGACTGTGGTTGCCCTATTCTACGGTTAGGAGGAATGTGGTTGTTCCCTTTGTATTCCCGCGGATTGGATTCAGATATGTTGATCTACCCCTCTCTATTATGAATGGCTATGTTTTTACTTCGATGTCATATTAAATTCAAACTGGAATGATGTCCATTCTATGTCTGAATGATTTTTCTGATGCATTGTATTGATTAAATCAGAACTGTAACGTTTTCCATTTTGTTTGTTGTGGGGAATATATGTGAAGGAAATCTGCAATTATATTTCTATAAGTAAAGAAAGGAGGAGATTAAAGTCAATGAGGCAGATCCTCTCTGTAGATAAATCCCCAGGAAACCAAACTCAAACCCCTCGGAACATCATTTATAATGACCAATCTCTGATGGAATGATATTCTTAATCATGTATTTACATAGATGCACAGATCTAGTATTGTTGACGTTTAATGCATTGATTAAAAGAGGCTCTAAGTGAATATTATAGAATTTACCTTATACATAAATTTTTATCCTTTGTGCCCTTCTGTGCGTATAAACTCATAAGTTTAGATTTTCGGAATTCTATTAGGTAAATGGATATAGAATCCTTCTACCCCTACTGTTTTCACAGAATGAAAGTAAGAATACCAATACAAGGCAAAAAACTTAGAGCTATGAAAATAATGTGAATTTCGGCATTTGGGACTTGTGGGTTACACTTATGCAAATGTTCCCTTGCTTTTCCAAACCCCGAAATCCTGAAGTGCGGGTCCCACTTTCCTATCTTTTTCGCAATTCAGAAGTTGTTGTATGTTGGATGTTGATTTTTGAAACCCCGAAACCCCGAACCCCGAAATCTCAAAGTGTTGGTCCCACATCCTTTCACTTTTCAAAATTCAGGAGTTGTTGTGTATTGTTGTTTGGTTTTTGAAAACCCGAAACCCCAAATCCTGAAATCCCGAAGTGTTGGTCTCACATCCTTTCACCTTTCAGAATTCGGGAGTTGTTGTGTGTGGTTAATTGGCATTTGAATCCCCGAAACCCCGAATCCCAAAATCCTGAAATGTTAGTCCACATTCCTTTTCGTAATTTCGGGAATTGTTTGTGTTTGATGTTTTGGCTTTTGAAGTCGCGGGATTTTGAATCCCAAAATCCCAAAGTGTTGGGCATGTTTTTTTTTCGCATTTCGGAAGTTTGCATATGTTGTTGTTTGGGTACTTGAGCCCACGAAGTCCCGAACCCCGAAACCCCGAAATGTGGGCCCCACTTTTCCTTTTCGCATTTCGAAAGTTCGTATATGTTGAAGTTTGGGACACTTGAAATCACGAAGTTCCGAACCCCGAAACCCTGAAGCGCTAGTCCAACCTTCCCTTTGTTTCTCATTTTAGAGGTTTGTATCTTTTGATATTAGTTGTTGTATTCGCAAATTTCTGAACTCCGAAACCCCGAATGCTGGTCACTTTTCGCGATTTTAGAAGTTGTTGTGTGTTGATGTTAGCTGTTGTATTCGTGAAATCCTGAACTCCGAAATCCTGAAATGCTGGTCACTTTTCGCGATTTCAGGAGTTGTTGTGTGTTGATGTTAGCTGTTGTATTTGTGAAATCCTGAACTCCGAAATCTCGAAATGTTGGTCGCTTTTCACGATTTCGGGAATAATTGTGCGTTGATGTTGGTTGTTGTACTCGCGAAATCCCGAACTCTGAAATCCCGACATGCTGGTCACTTTTCGCAATTTTGGGAGTTGTTGTGTGTTGATGTTAGTTGTTGTATTTGTGAAATCCTGAACTCCAAAATCCCAAAATGATGGTCACTTTTCGCGATTTAGGGAATTGTTGTGCATTGATGTTGGCTGTTGTACTCGTGAAATCCCGAAGTCCGAAATCCCGACATGCTAGTCACTTTTCGCAATTTCGGGAGTTGTTGTGTGTTGATTGCAGAATCTTTCCCCAATTGGAGGTATGGAAGTAACATACTTGTTTACAAGTCACTCGTATAGTTAAACCCATGTTGGTTATAGACCTCATCAAATAAGAAAATGTTGGTAATTTTTACAAGACTTTAAATAACATTGAAGGGAGGAGTATACACTCATTGTAGGAAGTTTTAAGTTTCATAGTAAATCAAATCAATGACAATAAGGTCTCTAACAAACTTTCAGACTCAAGCTTTATAACAGAAGACTTAATTGCTTGAATCTCGAAACTATGCAAGTATAATTGTACAAACATTTTTTTATTTATTTTTTGACAGTTTTGAGGTACATTACATATGGTATCAAAGAAAAAGTTACAATACTGGGCTTGAACAGGGCCACATTAATTGCTTAGAATATATTCTGATTTATGAAAAAACTAATAAATCTTGTGGATTACAGACATGAAGCTTTTTTGTTTTGTTTTGAATAATGGCAGCTCAAGAAGGTGCATAAATCAGGGTGGAAGAGAATCTGCAACAAGGACCTCCTAGAGATCCAAGACAGAACAGTGATGGAAGCTCACCCACGGAGGTGTTGGAAACAATGAGGAACCTTATTGTTGAACTACAGGTTTTCAAGGCCGACAATGAAAAATTGAAGAAGGCACAGTAGGAACAATAAGAGATAAATGAAGTCCTGCTGTGTAGTATAGTAACCAAGACAAGTCCAAAAGATGATAACCAGGAGGAAGAGGTCAACAAAAGGGCCTCTAAGAATTCTGGTGTGAAAATAGAAAAAGGAGACAGTTCATTTGAAGGGACAGCTTCAGCTGAAGACAAAACCATACCAAACAGAAAAAGAAAACAAACAGACCACCCTGAAGGAGAATTTAAAAAGATTAAACCAACTACTTTTGATGGAGAATCCAGGACAAGAGAAGAAGTCGAGGCATGGTTGTTGGACATCAAAAAATACTTCCAAATCTACAACTATTCCAGCAACATGAAGGTCAGAATGGTCATCTACAATCTGAAGGGAAAGGCCAACATTTGGTGGCAAGACCTGAAATTGGCCAAGGGCCTAAAGGAGAAACAATTGGAATGGTCTGACTTTAAAAAGTATTTTAAGAAACAATACCTTTCTGAAAGATGTTATGAAATGAAGACGAAAGAATTCTATGAGTTACGACTCATACAAATGACGATGGAGGACCTTATAAATAAAATTTTGGAACTACTAAGGTTTGTACCATACATCCAGGAGGATAAGGTAAAAATCCAGCGATTCTTAAGCTATTTACCACAGTCCCACAGGGACAGAATTGAGTTTGACAACCCCAAATCCTTGAGTGAGGCATTCAGGAAAGCACGAATGTGCTATGACCAGTATAAACAATAGTAGAGTTTCCCAAGACCTGGAAGGATAAGAAGCAAGATGGAATAAACCATCAAAAGAAGGGATACCAACCAGCTCCTTATCATAATGCAGCAAAAAGTTTCCCAAGGAAGGATTTTCACTCCAATCATCCGAATACGCAAGGTAATGGTAAACCAGTAAACCTGGGAATGAAGAAGTTTGGGGACAACTCCCGTGAGCCATTAAAGTGTTGGGAGTGTGGAGAGCCTCATCTAAGGAGGCACTGTCCACGTTTAATTACAACAAACAGAACTGTTGTTCATAATTTACAGGAAGCCTCGACAGTGGGAGACATGGGGAGAAGTTTGCATCGGATAAATGCAACCATAGATGGTCGACAAGCTTACCACTAGTCCTCGGTGGTAGAGATCAAAGGTAAAATAGATGACACTCGAATTTCTATTTTAATTGACCCTGGAGCTACATTAAGTTATATTACTCCCAATGTAGTAGAGTCAAATAAACTTAAGAAACAAAAGCATGCAAAATCTTGGCTTGTACAACTAGCAACATGTACTAAAAGAAAAGTAGTCAACTTTATTTATGATCTTGAGTTCAGCTTAGATGGTCAAAAGATAAGGACCAATCTGAACATCCTACCACTAGGGTCTTATGATATGATTATTGGGATGGATTGGTTGGAACAACACAAAGCAGTACTAGATTGTTATACAAAGATACTTAGCTATAAAGATAATTTTGGCACTGTAAGAACAACCCAAGGCATACCAAAACCTGTGTCAATCAGACAAGTTTCAGTGATGCAATTCAAGAAATGCATTAGAAAGGGATGTCAATTTTACACCATCCAAGTAACAAATCTATTAGAAAAATAAGATAAGCCCAAGTTAGAAGACTTTGCTTTTCTACGTGAATTCAGAGATATGTTTGTTGATGAGATACCAGAATTGCCTCCTATGAGAGAAATAGATTTCTCCATAGACTTACTAACCAGATCAACCCCTATCTCAAAATCACCCTACCGAATGAGTCTACCAGAACTGACAGAATTAAAAATACAATTACAGGAATTGTTGGATAAAGAGTATATTAGACCAAGTGTCTCGCCATGGGGAGCACCAGTCCTCTTTGTGAAAAAGAAAGATGGTACTCTAAGACTATGTATCGATTATAGACAACTGAACAAGGTAACCATTGAGAACAAATACCCCTTACCCAGGATAAATGATCTGTTCGATCAAGTTGGGGGGGCCAAGATCTTCTCAAAATTGGATTTACGATCTGGTTATCATCAAGTTAGGATAAAGGACCAGTACATAAACAAAAAAACTTTTTGAACAAGATACAGACACTACGAGTTTGTAGTCATACCTTTCGGACTCACTAATGCACCAGCCACGTTTATGTGCTTGATGAACAACATTTTTAGCCAGTACTTAGACAAGTTTTTAGTAGTATTTATCGACGATATACTAGTCTATTCTAAAACGGAGGAGGAACATGATAAACACTTACGAATAGTTCTGGAAACACTAAGGAAACACAAACTATACGCAAAATTCGACAAATGTGACTTTTATCAAAAAGAAATACGATATTTAGGACATGTCATTTCCTCGGAAGGTATTTTCGTAGACCCAGAAAAGATAAAATCCATTATGGAATGGCCAGTGCCTAAGGATGTGGCATATATCTAGTCATTCATGGGAATCACCGGATATTATCGCAGATTTATAGAAGGGTTCTCCAAGATAGCCTACCCTATCACGTCACTACAAAAGAAAGGGACCAAGTTTAACTGGTTGTAAAAGTGTCAAGATAGTTTTAACAAGCTAAAAGAATTATTGACATCAATGCCCATCTTGAAGGCGGTAGACCCAGATAAAGACTTCACAGTATGCGTTGATGCAAGTAAAGAGGGACTAGGTGGTGTTCTAACTCAGGAAGGGCACGTGATTTGTTATAAGTCCTAGAAATTAAAGGAACACGAGAGAAATTACGTCACTCATGACTTAGAATTGGCAGCAGTAATACATGCCTTAAAAATGTGGCGACACTATATAATGGGAAGAAAATTCTTACTATTGATGGATAATAGTGGGGTGAAATATCTATTTAACCAACCAAACATTAATGCAAGACAAGCAAGGTGGCTAGCCTTCTTGAGCAAATTTGACTTCGAGGTCAGACATATCAAGGGTAAGGAAAATTAAGTAGCAGATGCTTTAAGCTGCAGAATCCATGGGTTATTTGAGATAAACATTAGCAGGGCAGAAAGTGATCTGGAACAAAGAATAAGGACGACATGTATCAACGATGGAAATTACACTAAGATAGTGGCAGAATTTAAAAATAGTATCACAAACTCAGATAAACCAGATATAAGTATCGACAAGAAGAGACTATTATGATTTAAAAACAGACTTTACATACCAGATTCAACATAGCTAAAATTAACTATTTTAGACGAAGTGTATAAGAAACCATACTCTGGCCATCCAGGTTACAAGAAAACAACAACAACACTCATAAAACTATTTTACTGGCCTAATATGAAGGGCGAAGCAGCAGAGTACTTGTCTAGGTGCCAATATTGTCAGTAGGTTAAGGCCGAACACTAGCATCTAGCCGACCTATTGCAGCCAACCTATTGCAGCCATTACTAGTACCAGAATGGAAATGGGAGACCATATCGCTGGACTTTATAACAGGTTTTCCTAAAACTTAGAAATAGAATAATTCAATCATGGTTGTAATCGATAAACTCAGTAAGTCTGAACACTTTATTCCTGTAAAGTCTACTTTTAAAGATATTAACATTGTTGAAATATTCATGAAATAAATTTTTAGACTGCATGGTATTCCTAAAATGGTGATTTCAGATAGAGACGTAAAATTCACATCCGCTTTTTGGAAGGAATAGTTTGCAGGGCTAAATACTAATTTGAATTTCAGTACGAGTTATCATCCACAAATGGATGGACAGACTAAAAGGAAAAATCAAATCATAGAGGATATGCTTCGCATGTATGTAAGAACAAAGCCGAACAAGTGGGAAGACTACCTACACTTGGTAGAATTTGCATATAACAATGGGTACCAAACTTCAGTTAAGTTGATCCCTTTCGAAATACTGTACGACAGAAAGTGTACAACTCCAATTAGCTGGGATAACCCAGCTGACAGACTCATGGTTGGACCAGAGATGCTCCAAGAAATGGAGAACATGGTAAAGAACGTACAACAGAACTTGAAAGAAGCACAAGACAGACAGAAGAGTTATGCGGATCAGAAAAGAAGAAACTTGGAATTTCAAGTGGGAGACCATGTTTATTTGAAGGTCAAAGCCCAAAAAAGCTCACTGAAGTTTGGGAACTGTGCCAAGCTAGCACCCAGGTTTTGTGGGCCCTTCAAGATGCTAGCTCGAATTGGACTTGTAGCATATCAGCTTGCACTTCCAGCTAATTTAAGAATTCATAATGTATTTCATGTTTCTTTGTTGAAAAAGTATATTCATGACCCTACTCATACGATTGATTGGAACTTGGTGTAGGTGGAACCCAAGGGCGAGTTCCAGGTGGAACCTCTGCGTATTCTGGATCGGAGAGAAATAACACTTCTAAATAGAGTCATCGCTCAGGTAAAGGTGCAATGGAAGCACTTTAGTCCTGAGGAGGCCACTTGGGAATTGGAGGGATATTTGTGGAAATCTCATCCAATCCTGTTCTAGGAAAGGAACAAACACTGAGGACAATGTTTTACTGAAGGGGGAAGGGATGTGACATCCCACAAAAATAAATATTTTTATTTTTGTGTGCTGGAAATTTTTTTTTGTTTTTGGCAAATTCAAATGTGGAATTTTTTTTCCATTTATGGCAATTCTGAATTTTGAATTTAATAATTGTATTTAATTATTGTGACTGTTGGGCAAAGATCTGTTTGGACTCAACTAACTATTTGACTATGACACTTGTATCACAACATAATATTTATATTAAATATATGAGGACAAATGGAACAACCATGTTAAAAAATCAGCTGACCATGACTCCATGAGTGGGGAACAAGTTGGAACTACCTCTGGAATGATGATTACAAGTGGAAAATCAGACATTTGGCCACTGGAAGCCCCTAAAAATTAGGGATTAAGAAAGCTGTGAAAATCCCCAAAGGAGGGAAAAGACTTGGGCAACAAAAATGGATATATAGCATATGCGAGGAGGCATGATACTGCCAAGTATTCTGGGAAAGGATTTCTGAGCTCTCTTGCTGTTATGAACACTGCGGATTGAGTGTGAGGCAAGAGGAGCTTGATGAAACAGAATCGCCTTGATTTTATGAGCACTATTAAGTAAGTGTGAGGCAAGAGGATAACTGTTGGAATTGAAGGACATTGTTGAGGAGGAGTTTCCAAGTTCGCCCTCATGGATTCATGGTCATGCTAGGGGGTGAATTAGGCAAGTGACTATGGCTTCCCTGTTCTACAGTTGGGAGGAACGTGGTTGTTCCCTTTGTCTTCCCATGGATTGGATTCAGATATGTTGATCTACCCCTCTCTATTATGAATGGCTATGTTTTTCCTTCGATGTCATATTAAATCCGAACTGGAATGATGTCCATTCTCTGTATGAATGATTTTTCTGATGCATTGTATTGACTAAATCGGAACTGTAATGTTTTCCATTTTGTTTGTTGTGGGGAATATATGTGAAGGAAATCTGTAATTATATTTCTATAAGTAAGGAAAGGAGGAGATTAACATCAATGAGGCAGATCCTCTCTATAGATAAATCCCCAGGAAACCAAACTCAGACCCCTCGGAACATCATTTATAATGACCAATCTCTGATGGAATGATATTCTTAATCATGTATTTACATAGATGCACATATCTAGTACTGTTGACGTTTAAAGCATTGATTAAAAGAGGCTCTAAGTGAAAATTATAGAATTTACCTTATACAAAAAAAATATCCTTTGTGCCCTTCTGTGCATATAAACTCATAAGTTCAGATTTTCGGAATTATGTCAGGTAAACGGATATAGAATCCTTCTACCCCTACTATTTTCACAGAATAAAAGTAAGAATACCAATACAAGGCCAAAATCTTAGAGATATGAAAATCATGTGAATTTCGACATTCGGGACTTGCGGGTTACACTTATGCGAATGTTCCCTTGCTTTTCCAAACCCCGAAATTCCAAAGTGCGGGTCCCACTTTCCTATCCTTTTTGCAATTCAGAAGTTGTTGTATCTTGTATGTTGACTTTTGAAACCCAAAAACCCTGAATCCCGAAATCCCGAAGTGTTGGTCCCACATCCTTTCACTTTTCAGAATTCGGGAGTTGTTGTGTATTGTTGTTTGGTTTTTGAAAAACCGAAACCCCGAATCCCAAAATCTCGAAGTGTTGGTCACATCCTTTCACCTTTCGGAATTCGGGAGTTGTTGTGTGTGGTTGATTGGCATTTGAAACCCCGAATCCCGAAATCCTGAAATGGTAGTCCACGTTCCTTTTCGTAATTTCGGGAATTGCTTGTGTTTGATGTTTTAGCTTTTGAAGTCATGGGATTTCGAATCCTGAAATCCCAAAGTGTTGGGAATGTTTTTTTTCACATTTTGGAAGTTTTCATATGTTGTTGTTTGGGTACTTGAGCTCACGAAGTCCTGAACCCTGAAACCCCGAAATGCGGGCCCCACTTTTCCTTTTCGCATTTCGGAAGTTTGTATATGTTGAAGTTTGGGACACTTGAACTCACAAAGTTCTGAACCCCGAAACCCTGAAGCGCTAGTCCAACCTTCCCTTTGTTTCGTATTTCAGAGGTTTGTATCTGTTGATATTAGTTATTGTATTCACAAATTTACGAACTTCGAAATCTCGAATGCTGGTCACTTTTCACGATTTTGGGAGTTGTTGTGTGTTGATGTTAGCTGTTGTATTCGCGAAATCTTGAACTCCGAAATCCCGAAATGCTTGTCACTTTTCGCGATTTCGGGAGTTGTTGTGTGTTGATGTTAGCTGTTGTATTCACAAAATCCCGAACTCCGAAATCCCGAAATGATGGTCACTTTTCGTGATTTCGGGAATTGTTGTGCATTGATGTTGGCTGTTATACTTGTGAAATCCTGAAATTCAAAATCCTGACATGTTGATCACTTTTCGCAATTTCGGAAGTTATTGTGTGTTGATGTTAGTTATTTTATTCACGAAATCCCGAACTCCGAAATCCCGACATGCTGGTCACTTTTTGCGATTTCGGGAGTTGTTGTGTGTTGATTGGAGAATCTTTCCCTGATTGGAGGTATGGAATTAACAGACCTGTTTACAAATCACTCATATAGTTAAACCTGTGTTGGTGTTATAGACATCATCAAATAAGAAAATATTGGTAATTTTTACAAGACTTTAAATAACATTTAAGGGAGGAGTATACACTCATTGTAGGAAGTTTTAAGTTGCATAGTAAATAAAATCGACAACAATAAGGTCTCTAACAAACTTTAAGACTCAAGATTTATAACAAAAGACTTAATTGCTTGAATCTCGAAACTATGCAATTATAATTGTACAAACTTTTTTTTTTTTTTTTTTTNTTGTGACAGTTTTGAGGTACATTACAGTGGATCTCTAATATCTTTATCTATTGGGGAAATGCTTCCAAATTAAAATTGATCATCAAAGCATCAGGTATTTTTTGGAACAATGAATTTCATCGCTATAACAAAAAAAATGGGTGACCAAGATATTTGGATATGATTATGAGATCATTTATAAGAAGGGAAAATAAAATGTGGTGGTTGACACTGTTTCCAGGAAGTATGAAGAAGAAGGGTCCCTTCATTATACCAGATTGTGTTCAAGTTGTTTTTCAGGAGTGGTTGCAAGACCCCAAACTTTCTCACTCGATCCAATAATTGCAACACCATTCTCCAAATTCTCCAGGATACTCTTGGAACAATGAAGAGCTTCTCTACAAACGCCATTTGCATTTAAGAAAAAAGTCACAACTTAAACCCATGGTGCTTTCTGAGCTTCGTGCTTTACCCATAGCTAGGCATTTAGGTTTTACCAAAACCTATGAATGGTTCAAATGTTATTTTTTGGGGGATGGTATGAAAGAGGATGTTCACACCTTTGTGGTTGAACATGATGTTTTTCAATGAAACAAGGGAGAAACATTCAAACCTCCAGGAACACTCCAACCACTTCCGATTCCCCTTGCTATTTGGAAGGATATTTCTATGGATTTCATTGTTAGCTTACCTAAATCGAGCAATAAGTCAATCATCATGGTGGTAGTTTATCATCTTTCCAAATATGCTCATTTTTGTGCTCTTGAACACCCGTTCACTGCATCCACAATGGATCAAATTTTCATGGATAATGTCTTCAAACTTCATGGCATGCCTCATTCTATTGTCTCTAGTTGTGATGCAAATTTCACCAGCAATTTTTGGCAAGAATTATTTAGGCTTCAGGGAACCCAATTACATCTCAGCACTACCTATCATCCCTAGATTGATGGCCAAACTAAATTTGTCAACATGTGTTTGGAAACATATTTGCAGTTTTTTGCATCCGACAAGAAAAATCAATGGTATCTTTGGTTACCCTTAGCTGAATGGCAGTACAACACATCTTATCATACAAATACTCACATGAATCCTTTTGAAGAAGTCTATGGACAAAATCCATCACCGGTTCTTTCATACATTCCAAGTGTCTCGGAGCTTTAGGAGGTTGAAAACAATCTTACAATCCGAGAGGCCATTCTTCATACCCTCAAAGAAAATTTGGTCATGGATCATAATAACATGAAGAAACAAATATACAGGGTCATGTCGAACGTCAATTTGTTGAAGGGGACTAGATGTTTCTTCGTCTACAACCTTATAAGCACACTTCACCCAAAGGTGATCATTGTCATAAACTTGCTCCCAAATTTTACAATCCTTATACAATTTTCAAGCGAGTGGGGCCTATGGCCTACCAATTTTCTTTGCCCAGTCATTCTAAGCTCCATCACATTTTCCATGTCTCATGATTAAAGAAAGTGATTGGAAGTAAGTTTCGAACTCAAACCAGTCTCCCTGAGTTGGATGAAGAAGGTTCCATTTGGTTGCAGCCATAAGCAGTCCTCTACCATCTAGAGGATTGTATTTGTTAGTGCACCATCAAGGAAGTGTTAGGTCAATGGAAATATACAACTCCAGAAGATGCCACCTGGAATCCAGTCACCATTCTACAACAATTTCCTCATCACAAGCCTTGAGGACAAGGATTTTCTTCAAGGGGAGGGCATGTTAGGGACCTAACCTCCCTAACCCCTCATGTAGGTAGAAAAATAAAGGATGAAATTAGTTAATAAGGCCTATTTAATAAATGTGAACAAGTCAATGTAAGAAGACCTAATAGAAGATTCCACTTCTAGAAATATCTTCCTCTAGAATGTTATTTAGAATATAGAATTAGTATAAATAAGAGTAGGAGGCATGAGAAGCCTTTTCTTGAGAATTATTGTAATAGAGTGTTTCTCCACTGGAGGTTTCCCCCTTGAAGAGGCAATTGAACATTGATTCCTAATAATAAAGGTATTATTTTTGGTGTTGTAGTTCTCTACATTTTGTTGTTTCGTCGGTATTTTTTGCAATATTTATGTTTTCTGCTTAATATAATAGATTTGGTACCTTACAACATCACAAAAAAATAAGTTGCTTTTTCTCCAAATTCCTAATGATATAACACTTCCCACATTAATTCATTCATTTTGACTTTTCAATGCTATTGTACTCATTCATTGTCGATCCAAACAAACCCACCAAATTGAAGATTTTTATGGAAATGTATTTTGTTCTTAGGGAATGAACATTGAGTTGGTTTTATTTTATCCATTCACACACTCACATCCCCTCAAAATGTGTGTTTGTTGGGTTTAGAGGGTAGGAAAAAACAAAAAGGTAGTGGAAAGGTCATTCATATGTATCTAAATAGTACTAATGGTTGGAAGCAGAGGCATGGATGGAATTTTACAAATAAATTTCTCATCATGAGCCATTTTTCCCATTAAATTTGGTGACAAATCATAATTATCCATCACAAAAATCAAGTAATATGTTTAAAATGCATAGTACAATGATTATAACCATGAAATTTGAAGGGTGGATTGGATTTCAAATTCCAACCCTAGTTGGAGGTATTGGAGTGATATAGGGGAAAAGATGATAGTATCAACCTTCCCACTTATTTATTGTCACTTTTTCTATTGGTAGAAGATCAAAACACCTGGATCTCTTGACTAATTGCATGAAGATACAAAACTTAAACAAAAATTAGCCACTCACCTATATTTTGAACATGAATGGGTGACTCAATATTTGGATATTTGTAGGATGTATAGGAGGCCTATCACTATTTTCTATGCCATTGCATAGATCACAATATAAGGATTCAATATGTGGGTAATTTAACCTCATGAATGAATAAATTAATCAGCCTCCCTTTGCACAGATAAATTTCATCTAGAAAGAGATTGGTTATGTAAGTTGATATGTGACTATGCAACTTTGATCTCCTTTTCAGAATGTGTGGCTAATCTTTCCAATAGGATGAATGAAACCTTTTAGGTTTGGAACTATACACTAGATTAGGAAAATAAGAAAGATCCATTAGAATGTTACCTCTACCTAAAGTTGGTACTTTTGACTAGTGCATCACTGGTTTGATCTAGCCGAATTCTAAAATGCGTCATATGGTTTGCTACATTTTGCTAAACAAGTCATTTTGTCTCTCATCCAGTGTCTTGTTGGTGTATTGGTTGGGGTGTTGATAAAGTGGGAATAATTGGGTGAATGATTCCCACAAACACACAATGATATTGCATAATAAAGAGACAAGCAATAGGAATATGTTATTCTAACTCAACCTACTATATCTATTACTCATTTTAAGATCACATGATTGGGTCATTTCATAGTCTAAAACCCCCCTATTTAATTTTGGTAATTTCTATGGTTATTATCGAACCTTGGGAGAAAAACGAATTAGGAAGTTATTATCCTTGCAATGAGCAGATGATTCATTATAGACATTGAATTAGTCACTCCCCACCTTTAGCTTTATTTTCAGAACATATGGAAAATTTGTCCTCCTTAGTTTGTCACTGGAGTTGAATTTTATTGTTGGTTCACTAGATCTACTCACCTTCATGTCTAATGCGAGTACCCTAAAATTTACATACACTTCTTGGTTTGTGTTTCATCCCAGCTATGGATTAGAGGGATAGGAACTATTTCCTAGTACATGAATGCACAAGCATGATCATGATAGCCACTTGAAAAGCCATTATCTCTCTCCATAGGAATGAAAAATAAAATCAATTTTTTTTGGCACTACAGATGACCAACCCTCTTTGTTTCACAATTTTCCATATCAATTAGGGATACTTAAGTCATGATATAGGATTTATTACACCCAGATCACCATATATGGGTGGTTTGTCTTTTCCATCTTATTAATGAGCCCTCGACATAGAGAAAGAAAACTCATCTTGAAACAAAAAGAGTGCATTATGATCTATTATTACATTGCTTCCTCCCCGTAATTAAAAAATTCATTTTTCCTCTATGAATGAATAATGGTTCTTAGCTTAGTACCCCTATATAGATAAACTACTCCTACTTCTTGGAATGAATTCCTCTTACTCCAAGGAAGGACTACCCAAATCCAAACATAGAAGAAGGTAAGGTGGTAGGTCCTTTTGAGTCTTTACCTAGACCTGGGACTTCTAATTAGGTGGTGGATGACTAGACCCTGCCGTATTCTGGAAATTCATTGGCCCTATTTTGCACTGAAGTAAATCTTCCAAGGGAAATACATTGCATGCATTCTATAATATCCCATTTTTGGCATATTTCATAATCCTATTATTACACAAGAAAACATCCTTGAAAACATCCCCATGAACCCCATAGGAACCCTTCCAACTTTGAAGCTATTGTCGGCATATTTTGAACATCAATTACAAGATTGTAATGTGGCCCTTCAATACACTATATATTGTCTAGCTGTCTAAGTACAATTACAAAAATTTGTGTATACAATCTCTAAATGTTGCAATCACTATCATGGGAAATATTGTTGGTGAATTCTTTAATCCAAATGACATCACATTATAGGTGTAAGAACCCCACTCTATAGAAAATGTTGTATTCTTCTTGTCCTTATCAATTATCCTCACTTGATGGTACCCCGAGAATCCACTAGTGTAGGAGTAAGCCTCTTTCCCTTCTAGTTGGTCCAATGCTTCATCACTAAAAGGTGTAGGGAATGGATCATATATGTAGGAAGCATTCAACCCTGTGAATTCTACAAATACTCTAATACCACCACCATCTTTCTTGTCCCAAATAACATCTGAACTAATCAAATCCTACTCTTCTACTTGGAAAATCAACCCTTCTATGAGAATTTTTTTCAATCTCCTCCACTTTATCCTTGATCCATGGATTCAATAGATAGGGTCTCCTTTTGATAATCTCGACGTCTAGATTCAACTCTATCATCACTTCACCCAATTCCCCTTGTATCCCCTTCATCTCAATATTTTTTTGTGGAAATAGGTCGAAATATTCTCTTAGAAATGTAATGACTATGGATACTATTGTGTCATCCTAGAAGTTCCCAATGGATTCCATCCTAGGTTGGTATTTTGTACCAATATTTAGTTGATTTATCTTTAGGGGTTCCTAGTAAATCTCTAGTTGCAAATTGTTTGCTATCTCTTTGATTTTCTTTTTTCCTTTGACCTCTTGGAAGGAAAGGTGGTGCAACCTCTCTAAGTCATACTCTTCTTCCAATTCTCTTGTTATTTTGGTGAAACATTTAAAATACCAAGGATCATCTTCCCATATGTGAACTAGTTCCTCTTGCAATTATTTCTGCAAATGTTCCTTACAAACATATTCTAATGCCCCGGCTACTCTAGTGTATAAAAAAATGATTTAATGGATTTCAAAGATAAGATGATATTGAGGGGCTTACCAAGATAGGATAATTTCATGTAAAATCCTTCCTTAATACTCTCTCATGTGAACTTTTGTCTCTAGGTCTCCCCATGCAAGTACTAGGCCTTAGGTATGGGCCCCAAGGTGTGAATGAAACTATGGACCAAAAGTTGTTCTAAGAATTTTTCTTTGGTCCATTTTTTAACACACCCTTCCATGTGTATGATAGGGTATTTTCTTCCTTCATATACCTATAGGAAGTCTATAGGATATTCTATCTCTCTTGTAATGTACTTGGTCGATCGAGAAAATCAATGTCACAAAGATATTTGCACTATTTCCTAGATTCAATACCATCTATATGTGTGGCCCACCACCTGGAGGGTGTGGACCTCAAGGAAACAACCAAATTTGGAACCAAATTCTCTTGTATTAAAACTAAGCTCAGATATGATCCTTATTCATATCTGTGGTCGTCACACAACTTGATCCTAATTCAATGGAAAAATATGATCACAATGCAACAATGAGATGACATCTTGTGGTTACACTCTTTCCAATATTGGAATATTTCCCGAATATATGAATCATAAGAGAAGATAGTCCTCTAGCTAATCACTCCATCTATAGTGAGATTGATATAATAATCCCTCATGCCTAATATCAAATTATACAAATGATCCATTACATTTCTATCCATTGGATTATCCACTAGATTTGTGTACCTATCCCCCATTCGATGGTTGATGGTTTGTATGACTATGGTCCCATATGCCTCGAATGACATCTCCTCTCTTTTCAAATTAATGATCACCTCATTTTCATGGGTCAAAGCCTAACAAGTTGGGGTAGGTGTCCTTCTCGTCAATGATTTTGATGACCTCAAAATATGCCATTGTCTTGATAGTTCCCAAATTAACCTCCACATAGTCCAGAAACAACTAATAGGATATATATTGTGCTAATTGGATATCCGTAACTAGATGGGAAAATGTACTAGTGGGGGTTTTCCCATTAATTACCATGACCTCTTGGAAGTATGTTTATGTCAGATCCTATATCCAACATAACATCATGCACCTCATATCTGTGGATTTGGGCATCAATTTTGAACTCTCAGCCTATCTAAGGTTTATTTTTCTTATCTATCCTTCAAACTCCTATTTATAGCATGGGAGCATAGATAGGGTAATCCTTCCCTCCTTATGTCATCATTACACCCAAAATTCTACTAAGTAATCATACATGAGAATTTTAATTCTAAAATTTTATCTCTCTAGTGGATATAGTGGTTTGTTCTTCTTTATACATGTCCATACTTCCAACTTGTTTCAAAGCCAAATAGGGTATGCCATGACCCTTTCATCAAAGATCTTAATTATCCAAAATTACATGTCACCTAGGATCTTAAATACCTCTGTTATCGCTTCTACTGATATGGGGATTATGATCTCTATTTTGGGATCCTAGATCATCCTTTCTCATGGCTCATTGTTGGCCTTTGGTTATGGAAGCAAACGAAGATCAAGGAAGAAAAGGTAAAATGCGAATTGCGTGGAAGACACAATGATTGTTACTGGGTCGAAGTGAGCAAAAGAGAAGAAAAGATAAAGCAAAGTAAGATAAATAAAATCATTGGATGAGGAGATCGAGGATGAAAGATCAACAAGGAAGAAGGAACATGGACAACTCAGTAAGCGAAAAAAGACACTATTGGATGCTTTGGAGCACTACGCGAGAAGGAAGGAAAGACAGGCTAGCAAAGCCCTGAAAATGTGGGTCAAGTTGAATTAGGTTTTTAGACACCTAGGGTTTTGGTATCTATGGTTTTGACACCTAGGCTTCGGCCTAAGGATGTCAGTGAGCTATTGTAATGTATAAATAAAGGTCAAGAGGACATGGGTTGGGTTGTTTTCACTGTCGCTCTCGTTTGTTGTTGGCATGAGTGATTATTTTGAGAAAGAGAGAAGTGCTAAGTGTAAGAGCCTTCTTTTATTGTAATATCTTCGGCTGGGAGCATAGTTCAAGTCTTGTAGTTGGGTGCGCAGGAAGGGGAGAGGAAGAGAGAAGAAAAAAGAAGATCTTCTAGCTGAGAGCGTAGACAAGAACTGTATGTTTCATCCTAATATATTATAAGAACGGTTATGTGGACATAGCCCTAGAGAGAGGGTGAACCATGTATATCTTATGTCGTATGTGTGATTGGTGCTCTGTTCTTTGTCATTGATATACTATTATTAAATTACTGTGTTAGATTTGATCGATAGTTGTGTGGAGTAGATTTAAGTTGATAAGTGATATATGCATGTTGTATTATTCTGTATTATATCCACTTGATATTCCCTTTGGTTGTAGACATCTCTGTCCTGCAACCCTCCCATAGCTTCTTTGGGTGAGACTGCATCTACTTTGTAGGTGTCACTGAAAGGGCCAGTAGTTAGGGCTTGTTGGTGCGCTCTTGGAAGTTGAACCTTGGGAATGCCTTTGTGCCAACAAGTGGTTCTATTGTTGAGACGAGAATCTTCTTGAGGGAATGTCAAGGTGGTTTCCATCAAAGACAGAGATTCAAAAGTGGATAGAGGATCAACAAAAGGACTTCACTGAAGACAAGAACAAGAACCCTAATCTTAGTACAAAGGATTGGTTAGGAAGATATATCTTTATTGATATACATGAGATTTTCTTTGGAGTAATCCATTAGGAGATATATGAGTGGTTAGCTAGGTTAGAAGATACCTAGTTTGAGATCATATCTAGACCTTTTGTGGTTTGGACGTCAGTGTTGATCAAGAAGGTCAAGAGAGTCGATAACATTGTGTCACAAGAAGTAGACCACTGGTTTGATAGCACCATTGGAGGATACATCACTAAGTTTGTTGTTGACAGAGTAGAGTCATATATCCAAGCCAAAAGATATTTTTTTAAGGGACCCGGAGGAAAATTTTTACATTTTCTGAAGTTAAGGATCGAGATGTTGTTGCATGAGAAGAACATATTGAAGATACAGTAGTTAGTCAGATTGGAAAAGGCTAATGTTCAAGAATTTAGACAGAGACAGCGACACAGAAGCTGGACATACGCGCAGTGGGAGAGCATTCAGAGAAGTTCATCTTGTGAACCTATTTAAGAAGAACTACAGGGACAAAGGTTTATACAGTGGAGAAGAGGTAGATATGACAGATGAAGAGCATCCAGAACTCACTAGGACAGAGGAAGGGAAAGTTGAAGAACCTCGTCAGGACAAGCCAGAAACTTCAAGAACTGCGCAGACTGTTGAAGTAAGTACTATTATTTCTCCCATTGAGTCAGCAACATTAAGCAATCAGAATAGTCAAAATCACGAGAGTCCTCGGAGTACTATTACTAGTAGTTCAACATATACTCAGACAGGAAACCTAGGTAGCTCTATGGTAGATGAGATGAGGTTCCCTATCTTTAGGGGATATGGATATGAAGACCCTAATCAACACTGGTTCCTATGTTAAGTTGTATGGAATATTAAGAATTTCACCGATGAAGCTGTTAAAAGAACTTAGTTTAGCACTACTCTAAGAGATCACACATTGATCTGGTACATGAAGCTTGTCCAACGACTTACACAACCTAAGCCATTGAATGAGATCAAGAATGTGTTGATTGCAGAGTTCAAGAAACCCAATTTAGAGTCACAATGTATTATATAAATGAAAGAGATCAAACAGAAGGTAGCCGAACTTGTTTGGGAATTCGATCAGAGATTCAAGACCTTAACAGGCCAATTGACATTTTATATCCCAGATGAACAAAACAAGGAATAGTTCATCACTGCTCTCTTACCACACATCAGAGTTACTCTGATGTAATAGAATATTTCTTTGCAGGCTAAGGCACTAGAGATCGCCATGAATTTCGAATCAGCCCATATGGGAGAATTGAGCTTAGGTATGAGTCAAATCTTGAGTCAGCTAACTAGTTTGTCTCTGCAGGTCGAAGATATGAAGAAAGACAAGGGAAAAGATAAAAGAGAAGACATATGGTGTGTTAGATGCAAATCAGAAGGCCATGACAAGGAGCATTGTCCCCTATTTCATGAATACTTGGCCTTTGGAGCTCCGAGCCCTTTGAAGAAAGTCACCCTACCTTGGTACGAGGCATGCAGAAATAGACATCGTCGTAGTGAGTTCTATTAAATGAAAAAATGTG
Source organism: Picea engelmannii (assembly GCA_009831015.1). NCBI lineage: Eukaryota > Viridiplantae > Streptophyta > Pinopsida > Pinales > Pinaceae > Picea > Picea engelmannii. The sequence goes on along the minus strand of ML777131.1, from coordinate 213,235 downwards.
TTAACACACCCACAAATTTATATTGCACGTTCTATAAGTCCATGGGGCATGATGATAGGGATTGTAGGGCTTATGAACTCATGCATGAAAGGTCAAGAGACATATACAAAATTCAAGGTGAAGTACAACAAGAAGGAAACACTACGCAGTATAATTCTCCGGGAAGAGGAAAATTCAATCCTCGCGGTGGATTCAGAGGAAGAGGATGAGGAGGAGGTATGGGTCGAGGTTGAGGACAAATCATATGTTACAACTGCATGCAACCAAGACACTTAGCAAGGTACTGTCAGAACCCTTTCACTACTTGCAACTACTGTAGTTCCTTTGAACACGTTATAGAAGATTGTCCTGTGCTGCTAGCTAAGCTTCAGGAAAGATGAGGACCTCAGCAGAACCCGCAAGTGAAACTGATATATGCTAAACCTCACGGAGAATACCCTAGAGTCTCCGTTATCACTACAAGAGGCGTTGTTACAGGAGAAGATAGACTAACCCAAGGAACAACTATAGAAGACTCAAGCGTTAGGAAAGCGACAGAGAAGACCCAAATTTTTGATGCAAAGAAAGAAAGACAAATATTTGATTAGGCAAGAAAAGAGTTCAAAGAAGACCAAGGATATTCATCAAAAACATGACTAGAAGTAAGAGAATATGGAATTCCTCTGGCATTTGATCAGTTTTCTTCGCCAAAAGAAGGAAAAGAGGTAAGTAGGCTCATGGAATTTTTATATACTTGTATTAAGTTGATTCAGGACGAAAGCATTGTACAAGAGCTACAAAGTTTAATAAGACATTATGAGCTAGGAAATATAGACCCCCTATTGAATAGGTAAGTACACCAAGTCTCTAAAAGGATAAGGACAAATAAGGAATTACATTTGAATTCTCAAATCGGAGAGTATGATATAGACTATGTGGTCCTCGACTTAGGGTCAGAGGTCAATGTCATGACGAAGCAAACCTGGGAACTGATGGGAAAACCTAAGTTGATATATTCCCCTATCAGGCTTAGGATGGATAATCAACAAGTTGTAATCCCCTTTGGAAGATTGGAACATGTCCCTGTGGACATCGATGGAGTAAGAATGTTTGCAGATTTTGAGGTGATTGAGATAGTTTATGACAATTGTCCTTACCCCGCACTGTTAAGAATTGATTTGGATTTCAATAACTCCACTGTGGTTGATTTAAAGAAAATATGTATGAAGTTTGAAAGAGATGGCCTTAGGGTCACTGCACCTTTATATCCAAATGAAGGTTAGCGATACACATGACCCATCAGAGAAGAAGATGGCACATATGAACTGGAAAACATATACAAACTAACAGCCAGACAACAGGATTACATTAATCCTATTGCTGATGGGAACCTAAGATGGTGAAGTGATAGCGCATGTTCATCAGATTTAGAAGAAGCACTGGAGAACTGGCAGAACAAAATGTATGAAATATCTACAAGGAGATGTGCTAGATTAACTAGAGAAGTTCATTGGATTGGCACAACAGTAAGTAACCTACCCACCATTGATGGTTTGAATCCTTTAGAATCCTTCTTATCAGACTTTGAAGCAAGTGTACCAACAAAAAAAATATTGTTGGCAATGGATGAGGCCTTAAAAGAAACACCAACAAGATGGAGGGGGACCCACAAAAGCAATATTACAGACTGGATATAATGTCATACTTTAATGACAGGGCGGTTCTCAGCACAAGTAGAAGGCTGCAAAGTTCGATACACAAGTCGAAGCTACTCGAAGGACCATGTGTGAAGTTGTGAGGAAGCCTAGAGAAACATTCCTCAAGAGTAGTGGGTGCACAAATTCATTAACAAGATAGACACAAACCCTATCAATTGGTACCTTCAAGCGGAGTTGTACCTCATCACTGCAGATTGGGAAGGTATGACTCAAAATTTTGTAACTACCTTCGTATTTGAAATTCATTATCCTTCAGTAGATCAAGCATTACAGATTGTGAGACAGAAAGTATTTAAGGAGGCATATAGCCTCCCTTTGGAAGAAGAAGAGGACGAATGGACTACAGCCCTACAAAAACAACAAGGTTGTTACAACATCAATGTTGATGAAGATGATGATCCGAGGAAGGTGAACATCACAGAAATAAAAGGCCAAAGAGATGTGGAAGGACCAGGAGTTGAGATACCATTTATTGGACATCCAATCAAGATTAAGAAATTCAATATTGGAACCGAGAAAACACTAAAGCTTGCAAATGTCAAAGATTATTGGGATGTTACTACCATTGACAAGATCACAGAGTTACTGCACGAATATCAGGACTTGTTTCCGACCAATTTCACTGATATGAAGGGAATTAAAGGGCCTATGGGAGAGATGAGGATCCCTTTGAAACCAGATGCAATACCTATCAAACATAAACCCTACAGGTTGAACCCTAAATATAAGAACAAAGTGAAGATTGAGCTCGACAGAATGTTGGAAGCAGGGATCATAGAACATGTTGAACAGTCAGAGTGGATTATCCCTATGGTGGTGCAAGACAAGAAGACATGAGAGATAAGGATATGTGTAGATCTCAAGAAGATGAACGATGTCTGTTTGCATGACCCCTTCCCTACGCCATTCACTGATGAAGTGTTATATAATGTGGGAGGCTAGGAGGTATATTATTTTACAAATGGATTTCCAGGATACCATCAGATCTGGATTGCCAACGAAGATTTCCATAAGACCATGTTTGCAACAAAATGGGGATCCAACCAGTATACAGTGATTCCATTTGGATTGAATAATGCCCCAACCATATTTTCTAGGGTGGTGGTTGAAGCATTCAAGGAGTTTCTGCATAAATTTCTAGAAGCATATTTTGATGATTGGACTATTTTTAGTTTATTGAAAAATCATATTGAATGTCTAAGGCTAATGTTGGAAAAATGAAGGCAGTGTCAAATTTCCTTGAATATGAAGAAGCGCATCTTATTCGCACCATTTGGAGTGTTGTTAGGTCATATTGTATGCAAGAAGGGATTGCTGGTAGATCCAACTAAAATTGCCATTATAGTTGATCTACCATATCCTACTTCAGTCAAACAACTGTACACTGCACTGGGACATACTAGATATTACAGGAAGTTCATTAAAGGATATGCCCAGATTACATAACCCATGGAGAAGATTTTGAAGAAATATTGTCAATTTTACTGGATAGAGGAGTGTCAACAGAGCTTCAACACACTCAAACAAAAGATTGTTACTGCACCTATTCTGGTTTTCCCAAATTGGAGAAAGGAGTTTCATGTGCATGTCGATGTGTCTTCTATTGCATTGGGAGTTGTGTTAGCACAGTCGGGAACATGAGATATCGACCACCCATTAGCCTTTTCCAGTAGGAAGCTATCGACCACTGAGATTAATTACACCACTACTGAGAGAGAAGGATTATCCATGGTGTATACGCTTCAGAAATTTCGCCACTACTTGTTGGGAGGACACTTTAAAATGCTTACTAATCACTCTGTGATGAAATACCTAGTCAACAAGCCAGTGTTGGGGGGGAGAATATGAAGATGGCTTATGCTATTTCAGGAATATGATTTCGAAATTGTGGTTAAGCCAGGAATAATGAAAAAAGGTCCTGACCACTTGTCAAGGTTGGAACATGGCGAAGAGTTGACCAATTTGGAGGATGCACTGTCAGATGCAAAGTTGTTGGCCATTAGAAATATTGATGACCACTTCATGGAAATAGTTTAGTTACACCATCACTGAGGAATTTGTAGTCCACCATCATAAGAGCACGCCTTACCATCCACAGGAAAATGGGATAGTTGAAGCATTCAACAAGATATTGGAGACAACACTGATGAAGATTTACAGTGTGAACAGGGATGACTGGTATTTAAGAGTACCAACAGTACTATGGGCCTATAGAACCACTTGCAAAAAACTAATAATGCAAACCACTTTTAAGTTGGTGTATGGTCTCGAAGACATTATCCCAATGGAATATTTGGTACCAAGCCTAAGAATTGTTGCCTTTACAGATATGGATGACACTGGCATTGTTCAAGAGAGGCTTACAGAGTTGTTCAAACTAGAAGAAGATAGATTTATTACAAGATTCCATGAGCAGGTATAGAAGGAAAGAGAGAAGGCCTATCATGACTCGCACATCAAGAAGAAGGCATTTAAGCAAGGTGATTTGGTACTGGTATATGACAGTAAGTTCATGAAGCATCCTGGGAAGTTCAGAACGCATTGGCTTGGGCCATACGAGGTCTCATATGTTACAGAAGGAGGAGTTGCGCAGTTGAAGACTTTGAATGGAGAATGGAAGGAAGGATTAGTAAGTGGAAGCTGGTTGAAATTGTATTATGACAACCAGCTACCTCACAAATCTCTTTAAATGCACAAGGAAAAGTGTCTAGGTACCAGGTGTAGTTGAAACTAGGTACTAGACACAGAAAATATAGTCTGCACAAGGAAGGAAGGGAGGCATAGAGTTGAAACCAAAGGCTACACTGTGCAGTCTGATGAGTGAAGAAAAACAGAAGGATCATATTTGAAGTGCCTCGGGATGAGTCACAGGTGAATTTTGGGGGCATGTTGGCCCTTGGTTATGAAAGCAAGCGAAGATCAAGGAAGAAAAGGTAAAATGTGAACTACGCGAAAGACACAATGACTATTACTAGGTCGAAGTGAGCAAAAGAGAAGAAAAGACTAAGCGAAGTAAGAGAAAGAAAACCATTGGACGAGGAGATTGGGGATGACATATCAACAAGGAAGAAGGATTGTGGACAAATCAACAAGCAGAAAAATGCGTCGTTGGATGCTTTGGAGCATCACGTGAGAAGGAAATATAGACAGGCTGGTGAAGCCCTGAAAATGCGGGTCAAGTTGACCTAGGGTTTTAGACACCTGGGGTTTTGGTATCTAGGGTTTTGACACCTAGGATTCATCCTAAGGATGTCGGTGAGCTATTCTAATGTATAAATAAAGTTCAAGAGGACCTGGGTTGGGTTGTTGTCACTGTCTCTCTAGTTTGTTGTTCGCATGAGTGATTATTGTGTGAGAGAGAGAAGTGATAAGTGTAAGAGCCTTCTGGTATTGTAATATCTTCGGTTGGGAGAAGAGATCAAGTCCTGAGGATGGGTGCACAAGAAGGGGAGAGGAAGAGAGAAGAAGAAAGAATATCTGCTAGCTGAGAGTGCAAACAAGAACTGTATGCTTCATCTTAATATATTATAAAAATAGTTCTGTGGGCGTAGCTCTAGAGAGAGGGTAAACCACATATATCTTGTGTCGTATGTGTGATTGGTGATCTGTTCTTTGTCATTTATATACTTCTATTGCATTACTGTGTTACATCTGATCGATAGTTTTGCAGAGTAGATTTAAGCTGATAAGTGATATATGCATGCTGTATTGTTTTGTATTAGATCCACTTGATATTCCCTTTGGTTGTAGACATCTTTGTCCTGCAACCCCCCCATAGTTGCTTCGGGTGAGACTGAATATGCTTCACAGGTGTCACCGGAAGGGCCAGTAGTTAGTGTTACACATTATTTTCATCATCCCTATGATCGTTAATGATGTAAACCTATCTATTGCCTTCAGAGGGGTCAGTGGCCTGAGTTCCTAAAGAGAGAAGGGAGAAGAACTTTTCCTGAGAAAAGAAGTTGTATTTTCCTATGTAAAAACCTTATAAAAAGGGAAGTTCACAGGTTGCTATATAGGCAGGGTGCGAGAATGACCCATTCTCGCAGGTTGCACTATAGCCAGGGTGTGAGGTGTTTGCAGGTTGCTCTATAGCAAGGGAGATCGGTTTGTGTCCGCACTTACGGATTTATCCTAAAACAAAATTGGCGACTCCACTGGGGAACAGATTGTTTCCTAGTTAGTCTAGTTTCCCTTGCTTTGATTGCTTGTTTTCTGGTCTCTGAGTCTGTGGGAGATCCATAAAGACTCTCTGGATTTGAATGTTCACTCAAAATTTTTGTCCTTTTTCCAAATTTTGTGTTTACAGACATTCTCGCACTGTACCCTTTAGTGGCCTGTGAGAATCATCTGAGTTCACACCCTACTGTGTAATATAGTGCGAGGTGTTCACACCCTACCTGTGTCTAGCCTGTGGACTTCACTAATGTTCGCACTGCACCCTATATCTAGGCTGCGAACCCATTTGAAATTTGTGTTTGGAATTAGGATATCCTATTTTTTTATGCCCAGTTTTGCTTTGATCAGCTGGATTGAACTTTTAGAGCCTATATTGATCTGTTTATTGTCTTCTTGACATTCTTTGAGTTTCTTATAGCCATCTTTTCTTTGTTTGGTTTTGAAGGATTAGTCTCTTGCTTTGAGTGTCTTTCAATTACAAAGCCTGTGTTTTCTTTAGAATTGTTTAGGGAAAGATCAGATTTCTTCTAAATAGTTCGCTTTAAAAGAAAAAAATTTATTTTGGTTTTCTTTGTTTTAAGAAAGTTCATTATTGCTTTTAGTGAAATTTTTGAAACAAAAATATTTAATTTCTTTCTTTATATTAGATTGGGGGCATCCTTGCATTTGAAGTAGCGAAATTGCATGATTGATATTGATGAGTTTAATA
>ML777131.1:178046-192212 GCA_009831015.1 Picea engelmannii | reverse complement strand
TACACAATCTGGGAGATATCCCAAAATCATCTAAACTAAGGAAATAAAATGCAAGTAGAATCTATAAAACATCCCCTAACTGCTCATCATATCTATTGCCAATTCGAATTTGCCTGCAATAGAACACAAAGATCAAATTAGAAAGATATTTTATTAAGAAAACAATAAAAAATCAACTCCATAGACTTAGCTACATAATCATCTGATTCTGTAGCTAGTCAAGAATAGCTAACAGGATCAGATCTCAATCAAATAAAATAAAATCCAATTTAATTTTCTTTTCATTATCAAAACGAATTACTAATAATTCAAGTGAAATTACCATTTAGATTAAACAATATCAAAAAAATGCAATCAAAACAGAGTACGGAATGCTCTATTTTTAGTCACCATAAAACATGGTCAAACTTTTGACAGGCCTGTTTTGTATCAAACAAAATTAAGCATTGATTCGAGTCACATGGGATACGATGTAATCGTGATCACCAACCATAATCGACCATAATAGTAATCAAATACAATCAGAATCGAAGTCATAATTATAATTGATATCAATTGAAGAGATTTGTTACAGCTGTAGCAATACACATAGATTTCATGTCGTTTCAACCAACAGTAAAGATAGGCGAGTTGTAGATTATGCATAAGATTCATTCTATTGTAATCAAATATGAGAAAGGCTATCACGATATACTCAGAACGAAATATGCGTAGCAGTAATGACCAGAAATCACCATCGATTTCAATTGTTGGGTGAGACAACAATATCAATAACCATAAGTTGGACAACAATCAAACAAAATTGGTACTGAGCCAATTATAGAACAATTCATCATCCTGTGCATAATCATTCGTAACTGAATATCGATAGTTATTCCAATTCAAAAGATAACAGGGTCGATTTAATCAACGAGCCATAGCAAATTGACTGGCTGGACTTCACATAACTGTTACGATTTGTATTAATTCATGCTATAAAACCAAAACCCTTTTTTAAACAAAATCCACATCGTATTCGAGTTGGTCAAAATCATACTTAGATAAAATTGTAACAGAACAACCATCGTTTATGTGCATCATAACCAATTCGAATCAAAAAGATAGATCGTGTTTCAAAAATTGAAATGCAAAACGGCTTTCCTATAATAGATGCAACAGAGCATTCAATCGTAAATAATTTTAAACAATCAAATCCAGAATATGATTACTAGAATCAAAACCAAATCCAACTAAACGATAACAAAATTCGATTTAACAAATCAAATCATATACAGTAGTGCATGTTTATGTAACAGAGCAGGTCAATAATGTACACAGAGTTTTATGAATGCGCCATATAAATGAGTGAAAGTTATACCAGCGCGGTTGTTGAGGCTATGTCAATTTCGAATTGACAATTGCAGTAGCCGACTCGACATTTTTGAACAGTATTGAACCAGTAGTTCGCTGCTTTTTGTCAGTGGGTTTCCCTTTGATGTTCTGACCGGTGAGTTTTTCCACTTGGTCTTCCAAAGCATGGATTCTGGATTGCAACATCGACACGTCCAAGTAGTACCTCTCTAACCATAAACCACACTGATCGCATGGTGGAATAGTCGATTGAGCAACAGAGGGTTTCGATGAATCATCGAGGGTTCCACGCGGTAGTTCAATGCGAGGAAAATTAGGATCATCCCGCAGACAAGGTGGTAATTTCTTGACAAAGTCATAAGGAGGTTTGTCACACAAGCCTTCTGAGTAAGGATACTCGTTCACGAGAAAACGTTCAATCTCTGAATTGGAATCTTCACTGACCACGATAGGCTCAGGATTGGCAGAGGGTTTTGGTTTATTTCTTGCCATGCGAGAGATTAACCGAGCATTTTTCTTGCCTTTAGAATTAGCATTAGCTTTAGGCTGATTGACTGTAGGCTTAGCAATTTCGACCTGTTTGGTCACATACATGGGCAAGTTCGTAGGTGGGTCGGGCAGAGGTTTGGGTAGCAAAACGCTGTAAGGCACAGGGGTAGGCTTGATTTCGGTCACCATAGGCTTATCAACCTGTGGTGGGTTAGACTCTTCAAAGCCATTACGACTGAGAAAATCACCCCAACTGTCACGACGTAACCCCAACTCGTAAACGATAATCATTTTAATTAACCCCAAATGGAAGAGACTGGTATCGGCCTAGTTGCGCTTGTATCTCTTTGCCATCTTAAAGAGACTTCTATGAAGGTAGTGTGGCATATTGAGTTCAAAACCCATAAAAACCATCAATAGACGAAGGTGAAACAAGAAAATGAACCCGTACCTGCCCTCGCAAGTAACGAATTGCTTGATTATCATTAGTAGGTCGTGCCAGCGCTGTTTTAACATTTTTGCAGGCCATCCTTTGTAGCAGCGTTTCACCAGTCGAGATTGGAAAAGCAATGTCCACGGGACATCTTCTAATTTACAACTCTTCGACCACCTCTGTCCTGTAGCAGGTAGGCTGATTGTCGAGCTAAGAAATTGCTCATTAATCTCCAGTTGCACATCCCCAATTTTGGCTCGGAAGCCATCGAATTTCCTTATGAATGGGAGCCACCCAAATTTCTCCAAGTTGCTACAAGCACCATCAAACATCAGTAGTGCTTGGCACCCGTTGGGATCGGCCCTTATGAAAGGAGCCATGGCTTCTGTGCATGGTAGGGTTTGGTTTGAACAATACAAAACGCAGGAGAAAAATGATAGGGCTTAACAACTGCAAGTGCTCAAAGGGGAATGAATCAATGTAACACGTACGAAGGTGGTGGGATTACTACCGCCATGCAGTGTATTAATGGTTGGGTACAGCGTTGTTCCATCAGTAATCAACACATTAAAAACACATTAATCAGCCAACCCAAATCGGTGTACAACCATATCAACGTGCCATCAATCAAATGTAGAACCAACACCATATATTATATTCATGCGCCAAGTGTATAGTTGAATCCAACATGAAATCCAACATTAACCAACGATCCATCGTATCAATCATATTAACAAACACTTAGACCAATGTTAATCCAATTGTGCCAATGTATAGTTTGAAACTATGATCGTTCAATGTAAAATCAAACTCACAAAACAATGCACCAAGCAACGATTCAAACTATAAAATTGAAATCCAAAAGATTAATCAATGCGCATTTGTAAAACTCAAACCATTGTCATTTCATATCAAATCAAACTTATAATATTACCAATGCATTTTTTGCATATTCAAATGTTTATATTTCAAAGTTTTTAGAACATTGCAACAAAAGATCTCATATAATCAATAAGTCAAGAGCTCATAGCAATCAGGATCAGAGCATATAAGACCAAAATCAATCATGACCTTTATAGGATCAAATGTAGTCAATAAATTTTCATGCTCAACGTCTTATTAATCCAATAAATCCAAATGCGCAATCAAAGTAAGAGTAGGCCAAGGGACATAGTTTGAAAGAGTCTTTTTCAGTCATGTGATAAACCAATGGTAAAGTGCCTTTCAGAAAATTAATAAAAGATGACGACAGTCCAAACAACGAAAGAGGGGTTTTCACACTTTCAGTTGTGAAAACTGAATCGAAACCAAATTGCAATTGTCGCAAAAATGAAACAAATGTCTAGTTGCACAATGTGACAATGATTTTTCGTTTATAAGACAAGAGGTGTAGGCAGCTTTTTTAGAGCAATAAAAAAAATGAATTGGCTGCCAACAAGACATTGGTCAAACATAAGTCTTATCATGGAAATGTTCTATTTCAAAAAGTTGTACACCATCCAATCATCCAAATAAACATCCAAAAACTTATGTATATAGTCCCTAAAAGATACTATCACAATGCGATAGAGTAGAGCATGGGTGTTTGTTAACCCAAATGGCATGATATTATAGGAAAAACAACCCCATTTACTGGTAAATTTAGTCTTTTTATTGTCCTCTTCCAACATTTGAACCTCGTGGCAACATGAAAAACCATCAGTAAAAGATTATTATTCATTACTTACAACTTGATCTAGAACTTCATCACTGAAGGGTGTTTGGAATGGATCATGTACACAGAAAAAGTTAAGACTTCTAAAATCAACATAAACCTGGATATCATTAGTACCTTTCTTACTTTGAATGACTATGTGGCTAATCCTATTTGACTCTTCCATCAAGAATATAAATCACGTAGAAAGCATTATGTCAATCTCCCTCTTTAAATTTTCCTTTACTCATGGGTTCAATATGTAGGGATGAAGCTTAATTGGTTTGGCATATGACCACAACTCTATCTTCATTTCCCCTAGTTTGCATTTTATACCCTTCATTTTTGTAAATATTTTGGGAAACAAATCTTCACACTCCCATAAAAAATATGAAACTTCTAACATATTTTGTTTTTTCCAATAGTTACTCACTAAATCTATTTTAGATATTTCCTTAGTTCCAATATCAATCTTCCAAAATTTAGAGTTTTTTTATAGGAAATTTCTATAGTTGTATTGCATGTGCCTGTCACTTCTCTAGAACCATCAAATTTTTAGGTTATCTTCTTCCTCATTGTCTTGTAAAAATTTTCATCAACAAATGGGTTCCCATATCTCTATTCCACTTCTTGAATATGACTATCTCTTGATGTTGCAGGAAAATCATAATGGAAAATCAAGGCCACAACTCATTAGAAAAGAGAAGTTTCTTAATATTTAAAAAGGCTATAGTGACTTCAGGTGTTTCTCCAGTATAAGAGAAATCAACATCGAATTTTTCTTGAACCTTCTACAATCTTTGGCCTATCTCTATGATTCCAAATGAAAGTACCAAGCTTTAGTGACTAGCCACAAAATATAAAAAAATGTTTGTACCCAAAATCTAGACTAAAGGCCCTCACTTTTCCACTTCTACAAACAATTCTCATGATATGGATTGGATCATTATATTATTTTTCATCTATCTTGATACTTTTAGAGTGGAAAATGTTTTAGGAATAAGATTTCAGGGCCATTTTAGTGGTAGGTCCCAATTTGGAAAATTAGGGTTTGGAACCTTTTGGGGCCATTTTGAGGCATAAAATGGAATTTTTGGGGATTAAACATTTTCTAGGATAGCGTATAACTTTTGATTCTATTCTACAGTTTGATACCTCTCTAACAGTTCAAAAATCACGTCAATCAGATCTCGTATGCAAAATTTATGCCTCTCGCAAGTTGACCTATCATGTTGACCACCATGGTATGAGAGGATGCCACGTCATACCCTGTTACTCATGCATATAGAGATATCCATGTATTTAATTTCAAGAATATTCTATAATTTTCAAAACCATATCACAATTGAGGGTTGAGGAAGTCAAAAACCTACCCCTATATGGCTATTGGGCTATGTTAAATACCAAGCCACTAGGAGGAGAAGGGGTTCCATTCTATGTTGTTGTATTTTGTTCCATAGTAGAAAAGAACAACTGGGAGTGGGAAATTAGAAAGCATGGAATAGGGGGTTAATTTTTTGTAGCAGCCTAATAAGCCACAGGTCTCAGGTAAGGGTATCTTCTCCTTTGTACTTGCATCATATTCCATACCAGAGAAAAGAGAGTAGAGAAGCCTCACCTTCTAGCTGGGTTTTCTCCTGTAAGGGTTTCCCATAGAAAATATTTGTGTTATTTTGTGGATGGTGTGTGATTGTATTTTAATGTTCCCTATTTTTCTCATTTATCTATTTCATGCATAAACAGAAAATCAAAAACTAAAGGTTCTAGAATCTAAAGGAATTTAACCTCCATAGTTTAGATTTCAATTTTATTTATCAGATTTGTTGTGATGAAATGTTCTTGTGGAATATACAAAACAATTTACAAATAAGCTCAAATTGAGTAATATAATATGACTTACCTTCATACTTCTCCAAAAATATAATTTCCTTCCCCTTGTCTTTGGACAGGTCGTGACATTAAAATTTGGGGGGAGGATCAAATCTGTTGACCATGGCCAGTTAAAAAACATCACAAGGTGTAAGGTCTTCTTTATGAGTGTCCCACCACTAAGAAAGAGTAGCTCATAATACAAAAATTAAACATTGAACCCATTATTCCTCCACAAATTTCCATTTAATAACATTTAGGAAAGTTTCCACATTTCTCATTCCATCATAAACATGAGGATTGTTGTAGTCTAGGGATTAGAGGCAAGCATTGAAGAAGAGAGAGCTACATTATAACAATAATATTAGGAGAGCACATGGATACTCAAGGAAAAATATAATCATTTGGCAAGGTTAACAAACCACCTTTCTATTCCATCTTCATGTGTATATATACATAGGAGAGATGGTTGGAGCAGTTGCATCTATCTCAATTAACCATTAGTTAGATGCATTTATCCCCTATTTTTATTTAAATGTATTCATATATTATGTTATGCTAGTGTATAATGTATGATGATAATTACACTGGCCTAAGAGGCCTCCCAACATCTCCCCCACATTCAAATCCTTGCTTGTCCTGAGCAAGTGTGCGGATAATTAATGACCTATTACTCTTTAGCCTTTGTCTTTGATATGGTAAATGCCTACACAGTCAGTGAGTCTCCAACGTTTAGCTACCCCAACCAACAATATTCCTCTTGAGTATCTTATTACACCATCATTCCTTCAGAGTTGTGTTTGTCTCATATTGTGCTCATATTTCTCCTACATACACCCTATGGTGGAACACCATGCTTTGTACAACCTACCATTTCTTTGTTGTTTGACTTCCAAGGTCACAACCCATGGAAATATTATACAAATTTTATACCAAGGGGATCAATCAATTCAATATTTATTGTGTCATCCTCTTGTCTTTTAAGCTCTTGTGTGTTTGTAAATTATGATATGTATCTTTCCTGAAATTCTTCAACCGTTGCCAAAAATGATCATCATTAGTGCTCAATCTATCAATGATTTACTACTCTGCAGCTCAGTTGCTTCCCAATCATGGATGTGCTTATTTATGATTTCCAGTCTCTGGGAATGTATGGAGTATGCATCTTGCACTAAATGAAGGAGGAATATTATATGAATCAACTATGACTTTGCATGATTGTTACTTGAATGACTCAACTAGAACATAACTCAATGGAATCTAATATGACTCTTTAATTGTTAGTAAAATACAAATAATTTTTCTTGCGCAGGGCTTAACTTCCTGTCATTGACTAGAAATCAAAGGATGTTGGTGAGGTAATGATATCATTGGCTAAATACTGACTTAAATTACATAGGTGGATATGATCACCTACCTTTAAAGATACACATTTAACACCCTCCTTTCTACTTTGACTTATATTTTTCCACAAATATGGCTCAATCAACTAACAACATTTTCTACTAGGACTCGACTGTTTGAGAAAACGGGTATTCCAATAGAGGAAAAACACCTTCCGTAACCACTCACACAAATAGATCAAATATCAACACACAAATGTTTTGATGTGGTAAAAACCCTACGGGGAAGCATCCACAACCCCAACAAACGCGACCACTTGGAGCAGTTTATTAATGCAAAGAAAAAAGATTACAAGAGATTTTACAAGAGAGTTTCTCACAATCAATCATCAACAAATGAACCTCCATTCTCTTTAAATAGAAATCATGGACCAATCGGGTGTTAAGCCATGGATCAATGGTTGTTAATATCGAGGATAATATGAACCGTCATATCACTCTATGTCGGGAACATATCATGACCATCAGATTTCCTAACTACAAATGAATACTAAATAAGCACAATAAGAAACACACTTTTACCTAATGACACATTAGACCAAGTAGATCTTAACTAACTCCCAAGTGTCTAAATATCCTAATGTTACGAGGAAAATCTCTCTATGGAATGGGGTAAACCACAACAGATGGAATGACATGCAGAAATCAACTATAATCCCAAATATGCGATATAAATGAAATGCTAACAAGACAAGACCAAGATCCTACCTTGTCCGGACATTTGATGAACACTACCGTTGAGCATGCAACTCAAAGCTTTATACCTCAAAATTGTCCTCAACAACCAAGATACAAGGGAATATGGTGACAATATATAGTGTTAGCATATAGATTAGCATAATCCATTAACATACATGACAAATATTCCCATGGAATAATAATTCAGATATTTGCAAGATATCAATTGGACGAGAAAAGAGTATTTATATTAAAATGATCAACATAAGTATATAGGTGAACAAATTCTATAACGACACATATCAGAACCGAGAAACTAAGTCCCTCCAGCTAGGCTTCCACCACTTCAATCCTCCACCAAAGGAAAGCTCATATAAAGGAGACAATGAGATTCTCCATCACAAATAAGGAAGAGCTTGGGGGCTGAACAAGGGGTTCATAATTTCAAGGATAAAGGGATGCATACTAAATATGAAGTGAAATTTTTCCATAGTGTCTTTTCTCTCAAAGTTGAATTCCCTCCTCCAAAGGCTTGGATATGGCTCAATTTATAACCTTAAAATGGAACTGAAGGGTCGAGTCAGAGAATTTCCAATATATGGAAGGTCAAGGATCATGGATCTCATGACATGGCATGGAAACCCGACACAATTTTTAATTTTGAGCACCAAACCCGATGTACACGGGCTGTAGTGGAGCAACCTGCATATACACTTGTTGTATAGTTGATAAGGCACGTATATGTGGAACAATGTGTGTTTCTGGCTCTGGAAGGTACAAAAGGGGACTTCAAGTATGCATAGGGAAATGGAAAGGCCATCTAAGCAAGTTGCATGGGGTGAGGAAAAATTTGTTGTAACAGATTCCCCCTAATGTGTGAGGTCAGAGGAGTATCTACGATGGCTGAAATACATTATAATTCCCATAAATGGAGTAATTGAGTCTCAACTGGAAGTGTTAGTTACTCATGAGAATATTACAATCCATAATCACTTTGTACACGTGGATTCCAATCTGAATTACACTGCAGATCCATGTGGTAATATACCAAATAGTTGTTCATGGCCATGAATAGGAAATATAAAGCAGACATATTCCATAGGTTGTCCTAGTCACGAACAAGGCACATTGGAATCCAGTCTCAAAATCAATCTAAAGATATATGTATACAATGAAGTACAATATGATCTCCCATGATCATTAAAGTCATATAGGTACTGGTCCAATGAAAGACAACAACAGATTAGGAAAGATACTATCGCAAGTTGGAGGTATTCTACATTGTCCACCGAAGGTGCAAGTCTACATCATTTGAAAAGAGGAGTTGAGGTCGAACACAATGAGACTTCATTTGATTACTAGTCATTAAGGTATATCGTTAACAAATGCAAGAAAACCTATCGATAATGAAAGTAGGTATCAAGGTACCGAGTACATTATACAAATGTGAGTAAGGGTGTTGAGGTCGAACACTTAAAGAATCCATTGATCATGAGACATTGATGTATTCCCAATTGTCGATGGTGGGAGAACCTGCCACTGATGACTGCAAGCCTGTAGGTACTCATAGGACTCTAGGCCTCATTTCCATAATAGATGAGCTAAATTCAATGGAAAGAGATCCAATGAAAGGAGAGAATTAGGGAATCTCTCATCAGTCAACATGAGGTACCAAGAAATATATTGATGATTAGGAGGAGCTCGGATGAACAGGATGTTTATGAACCAACGACCATGTGCATCTCTCGTATGCACCAGATGCAAGTAGTGCACGAAAGAGACCCTCTGAATAGCAGCCAATAAGAAAAACTACCGAAAAGGAGAGGAAACCACCAATAAGTCTAATGGCATCCAAGACACTACACAAATCCCAATGTGTGAATAGATTTATTTCCATTGAAAATAAGGGAAACCCCCCAGTCAACGACCAATGAGGAGATGTCAACTGTTGGGTTCAAGGTTATCTACCCATAATGAAAGTAGGACCAAGGTGCATGGTAGGACTACATCTTCATGTGAATTTGAGATACACAAAGGGTATGGCCGACATGCAAAGAAATGGTTGACATGGGATTATAGACTTCCTTTGAACAAGAGCATGAGACATATGGATAACTCAGGAAGCATAGACTTAATGATAAAACTTTGTGATGCATGAGGAATCAAAGAAATCTCCATAGGGACTGGAAGAATAACCAATTGGAGGAGTAAAATCTAAGTAATGAGCTCAACTTCCTAAGGTCATGATAAACCCAAACTTTGGATGATAGTGGACTCAAAAAAAAAAAACTTTGTTCAAAGGCGATACGACTACTGCCGATATGAGATAATATTATTTTCTTGCCCATCTTTTTTTTTTCACCGACATATAAATCTTATGATACAGGAGAAGAAACGAGTGTCACGAGTCAGAAACTAGCTCCAAACAGTGGAACATATCTATGCTCAATGCAAGGAAGTGCATGTAGGGCATGGATACTCGGGGGATGTTTCCTCTTAGGGTACAGGGTGTCAAGCTGCAAAGGATATAAAAAAGTCTTTTCTTGGCTAGTGATACAAATTGTTTAGGTAAGAGGCTTATAATGAGAAAGTGTGAACCAACAATAGGCTCAATATTGCAAGCAGGGTGATGGAATGTGATTACAACTTAACTCTAAATAATGTCTTTTTTCGTAGATTTAGTCCCCTAGGCCCGAAAAATTATGAAATAATACCCAGGAAAATACATATTGCATTTGACATCAATCATCAATCAATCAATCCTTTGGAATCAATCAATCACTTGACATCAATCAATCAAACCATTGGCATCAATGACAACATGATCCAACAATATCCCCCTTTGGCATTAATGGCAATACCAACATTGATTTCAACACCAATCATTGATGTCAACATGTAGACAAGGCAGGCTCTACATAAATAGTCACCAATCATATCAATATGACTATCTCCCCCCATCAATCACATAAATGTGACTATCTCCCCCCATCAATCACATCAATGTGACTATCTCTCCCCCTTTGACATCAATGGCAAAGGGTCATTCTCCTCTTGGGGCTTCTCCCCTTGCTTAAACTCTCCTTGGGGTTGCTCCCCCTATCTGAATTCCTTTGATATTCCTTTGAATAATCTCTCCCCTTTTTAGAAAGGGATGTCACTCTTATGTAATGTTGAAGATACATCGCTCATACTCCCCCTGTGACGATCGCTCCCCCTGGAACTATGCCTCTGTGCTCTTTCTTCAAATATAGGGCTCTTTTCTAGGTATGCATATGATAAATATCTTCTCCTAGAATCATGGGAAGAAGAATGAATCCCCCTATGGGTATGTCTCCCTCTATCTCCTTTGCAATATGATCAACATGCAATTGCTACTGCTCAACCAGATCATAGATCAACTTCTCTTTCAATGACGATCCTTGGACCTATCCATGCATCAAACTTGTGCCATACCATACATCATGAAACAAAAGATATGAACAAAATATCAACCAAGTACATCATGTACCAAAATGTTCCTACCATGAAAAACACCCATGTACATCAACATCATACAATGTTCCAAAAGATATCATCCATGGAATGTATCAACCATATGCCTCTATCAACATGTCAACATGTGCATCTACCAATATGTCAACCATGTGCATCCACCAATATGCCAACCATGTGCATCTACCAACTTGCCAAACAAGTGTCATATCACTCATGATATGTCTCTACCGTGAACCAAGTGCCTCAATCATCAAATGCCTCATGTACCAAAATATATGCTAATCAAGTAATACCAATGATGTACTTTTTTCCAAGTACTCATCATCCAAACATATACCAAACATGTACATCAAAATTTATCAATACTTGTACCAAGAAAGTATACCAACCATGCACCAATACCACAACAAGATGAATCCTCATACATGTATGCCAAGTCCACCATAAAATATTTGCCAATCAAAACTTCTAGTAGGTGCCTCTACCAATGTACTAATAGTATGCTTCAATAGATCAATGACATCTCTAGCTAGCATCATCATAATATAACCAAGGTTCCATAACTTCACTGCAATAACCAACATTGTTCTTTAACATAAAATGTCTCAATCCACACTCATGGGTTAATTCCATGCATCGAAGATGGCCTTTCATTAATTTTTATCATCACTTTGCATAAATCAATATAGGATCATGAAAACCTGCAAAAAAATAGTGTCAGAACCTGCAACTAACCATGTTAGAACCTACAACACAGAGTTATACCATCACATCAAGATGCAACCCAAGTGCATTTCCTTTTTCCCAAGGCATTACCACATATACACAGTCTGCTACACAATAGCTCGCGTATGTACGCAACCTATTCAAGGTCATCCTGCGTATGTATGCAACTGATACCATTGTCACCCATGTATGCTTCAGTATATGAGTTACTAGAGCTTCCCTTAAGGATTCCATTCTATTCTGGGTGCTCAGTATTCTTCACCCACTTCTGAAGGTGTCCCTGCTTCTCATAAATTGAGCTCTGAGCATCCATATTTTCAAATATGTCTTCCTTCCTTACTTCATTCCTTCTTCTAGCCATGCTATGTGAAGTCCTCATCATGGATTTTTTTCTTGTGTTCCATCAATCCTGGGATTTGTGGCCAAATCCACTACAGCCGTAGCATCTCCTGGTGTTACAGTGAACAACAATGTGTCCTACTTGATCACATCTCCAACACCTTATGGTGTTATAAAATCTTACATTATATCTCCTTTCATAAGCTCTACATTCAAAAGATTTGTGACCATATTAACTACATGAATAACAATGCCCATGAAAAATACTTTCATACCTTTGCTTTGGTGTCCCAAACATAGCTTCTTGATGTCTTCCTTGCTTTGTTCTTTTGAGATTTCGTTTGCCTTGTGTAGATGGTTGATTTGCAACATTGTCTTCATCCTTTGATGGACTGACCTCATGCTTCTTTGAGGTGCTTGCTTCAACATGTGTAACTTCTTTATTGTATCCAAGACCTAATTTATCATTTGGTGATCTTTGGATTTCCAAGATCCCATTCAAGATTTGTGATCTATTCAAGAATTTATTTGACTTCTCTACTTTCTTTCTAAGATTAACAACTTCATATTCTAACTTATGACATGACTCTTCCTTTTCATTTATTTGATACTTCAATAGTTCCTCTATCCTTTTGGCTTATTTAATTTGGGTCTTGAGATGGACAATAGTTTCAAGAATTTTGCTAATATCATCATCTACCTTCTTATCATCCTTTTCATTCCTTATTCTTGTGATCTCTTCTTCCTTTTCTTCTAATTGAGTCTTATTACTCTCTTCTTGTTCCTTGAGCATTTCCCTTAACTTCAAGATGTGCCTTTGACTATTCTTAAGAAAAATTTTAGTGTTATCTGAAAGATAGATATAGTCTATATAATAATGGTCATTGTTGTATTCATATAAACCATCTTCAACCTTCTTTTGAAGTTCTAATAGATTTTTTTCTATTATCTCCATGGGATAACTACCATCAAACTATACATAAACTATCTCTAGATTTCTTCCTCACTTGTAGAGAAAAATTCAACATCATCATCTTTTGAAATATTGCAATCAAGGGTTTTTGATAATTCTTTACCTTCATTTGAAATGTCTTCAAGATCTTCCTTTTTGCCAACATCATCACATGATTCTTTGCCTTCATTTGAAATGTCCTCAAGATTTTTCTTTGTGCTATCATCACTTGATCCTTTGTCTTCATTTGAAATGTTTTCAATATTACATTTAGAAATAATGCAATCAATAATTTTTAGGTATTCTTTACCTTTGATGATCTTGATGGAGTGGTCTTAAATATCTTCTTTCTTGCTTTGATATGTCTTCTCTAGATTTAGCCATATATCCTTGGCGGAAGTGCATTGTCCCATGCTCTCTTTGACAGGGCGAGAGTCCACTAAGAATGTTCTTGAGAGTCAACGCATCACTCTTCTTTCCTTCCCTTTGAGCTACAAACTTTTACTGGTTCTTCATGGAAACTGATCCACCAATGGCTGCCTTCCAAATACCTACTTCCATTTCCTTCAAATGTACTCTCATCGCTATTCTCCAAGTAGAATATTTTTCCTCATCAAGGATTGGAACTTCATCATCCATTTGTGTGTCCATGGATCTCCTCCAATCTTGCTAAGGATTATAGTGAAGGCCCTCTCTGATACCAAATGTTGGACACACCAACTACACTGAGAGGGGG
>ML777131.1:112375-137110 GCA_009831015.1 Picea engelmannii | reverse complement strand
CAAAGTATATCTTATTGTGCATTGATTCTTAGATACCTATACTTTCGCTTCAATGTTTATTTGGAAATATGTGACGCGAAATGTTGTTGAACTCGAGTTGAGTGTACGATATTGATTTGGTGTTAGGTAAACGTTCTATTTTTGGGGTTTTTGTCAAATTTGGCAATTTAAATTTGGACAATATTATTATTTTTTTTTGTTTAAATTATATTTCTGAATATATAAATAGATTGAATTTATTGGAAAACCTCCAAAGTATTAGGATTATACAAACTTATTCACTCAAATCTACAGATCTAACCATTCATCACCAAACCAAATTTCTGATAAAATCAAACAAAAAAAATTACCAAAAAACAACCAAAAGAACTGCTATTGATTTTCCTTTCTATCTTTTTTGTACTTGGAAAAAATTACACGATATTTACAATTCATCATTATATTGAACATTATTATGTGTGTCTTTTTAATTTATCATTATATTGAACATTTTGTACTTGGAAAAAATTACACTATATTTACAGTCCATCGATCTTTTTAATTTATCATTATATTGAACATTATTATGTGTGTCTTTTTAATTTATCATTATATTGAACATTATTATGTGTGGAGGTCCTCCTTTCCAAATTGTAGGTAGAAGTAGATGGAGGTGTCACATCTATTTAAAAGTTTAAATAACATATATATATAAAAGAGAGTATATTGTTCAAGATGAGTTCTAATCAATAAAAAAAAAAAGGAGTTTTCTCGTGAGAATTTTTTTTAAGAAATTATATTTTATAAACTATAAGTTTTTAAAAGTTCAAATAACATATATAAGAGTATATTATTCAAGATTAGTTCTAATCAATAAAAAAAAAAGAGTTTTTTAAGTGAGAATTTTTTTATAAGAAATTATATTTTATAAATTATAAAGGAAAAAAAAAAAAGTTTTAAGATTTTAAAGATGATGCACTTTTATTCTTGTAATGTATAGAGATTTTCCAAATTATGCTAGTTCCTCTTATCAATGAATTTGGCATGAGTGGATTTGCAATTACATGTGTTATTAATGTAACTCTAGAGTTTTATATGAGAATGATATGTATATTAACTCAAATCATGTTCTCTATTATTTGAGAAGGGTATAATGTAATTATATTAACATAAATTGTACTATACTTCACTCCCCTAAACATGCTTAGGTTGGTGGGATGTCAAAATTATTCTTCTCTACGTGATTCTTTACCCGAGTTATCACCCTATTGACTGAAACTTGCTCACCCTGAGCCCTTCATCAATTATCCTCACAATCAATAATCAGGTTGCAAATTAGTATAAGTGGCTTTCCCAAGCCCTGTGGTTTTTCCTATTTACCATGCCACTAGTCTGACATGGCTACCATGTGGGATTTTCCTCGTCACTAGTGCAATCTAGAAAGGTAGTTGTGTGTGTTGGTGTGGCGGTGACATGTACTTTGGCACGACATAGTCCATCTCACAAGCTTGGGTAAACCCTCAGCAAAGAAAACTCTATGCAAAGTGGATTTGAACCTATCCAAATCAATGATTATGGTTTAATCGGGTGAAAATAATTGACGAATGTCAACAAGTCAGACTCTCCCTATTCGAAATGCAGGTCGTGCAACCCCAATCCTTCCTTCTGAATGTTTCTTTCCAACCGTCTCAATTATGACGAATCTGAAGGTTGTGGTAGAGCTCATCCGACGAATGAGATATCCACAGTTCACCAATTGGCTAAACAAATGATATGGGCTCTCTAGTGGATCTGAAAGATCCAACTGATAGAAAACAGGGTGGTCAATGGTCCAGATTCATTCAGGATCCTCAAACTCCCACAATGGTTAACAGTATTGCACAACCTCATGCAATCCCTAAGTAGTTGAGGTCCACAACAAGATCTACGGATCAGATCCTTTCGGATCGACTCCTTGGAAGATCAACGACCCACGTTCACTCAGTCTTTTCTATCGAGAAATACCACCTCCCATGACCTTATAGTTTTTTTGAACAATTATTTTTGAACTGAGATCTCTGACATACCCAATGGTCATCGAACTACTAAATTTAATGGTCATGATTTCCTCGGGTTCTCAGATCTACTTGACTGTTAACATAGTCACTTAACTCTGACAAGGTGTCTCTCAGATTGGACTCATGGCCAAATCAATGGCTCAGATTTTGTTGGTCAACCCTCTTGCAAATATATGGCTTTGGTCCTCTTGAACTATTGCCTTTGGGCTCTCTCCATCGAAACACACACCTAGCGATTCTCAAGGATTTATTTTGAATGTCGTGTCCCGACAAGCCTAACAAGATGGTCCAGAAAGGGTTCTATTATCCCTATGCATTCGGTCTGACCTCTAGGTAGATCGACAACTCTCATTGACTCAGGATACTCCCGTCGGAAGGTTTACCTTGGTATTTCTCATAAGTTCTTCTGAACTACCCTCTTCTAAAGGGCTTCTTTTGACACTCATATCTTCAACGAACGATTGAGATCAACCCTCCACATAAAATCTATGTCTGAGATTCCCTTGAGATTCTTAGTAGGAAACTTGAATGGGGTGGGATAGAGGGAGATTCCATCTGAATGGTCTCATTTCATTCCTCATCCTACAAACTTTCCATTCAAAGGCTTAGGGTAAACATAGGATTTCAGACCCCCATTATCTAGACACCCCATATGTGTTCTCCACAGGAAAATCAATCAGTGTGGAATGGGTCTCAATAGATTAACAAATTTAGATTTTAGCATTCATTCAACATATTAAAACCTATTTCAAGAAAAAAAATGCAAAGATTCATGTTCATTAGAAAATAATTTCCAAATACATATGGAAACACATATATGTTTTAGTTCTAACTCCAAATTGCCAACTAGCTGAGGGTGAATTCCTTTTCACCCAACCATAGGCTCTAATGCACTATCATTTTCTCAGTGAGCCACCCTTGTGCTAGGCCATGATACCACCAAGGGACTCTCACAGATTTGTCTCTCGGGTTAAGGGTCAGAACATGAAGGTTACTCTCCTTCAACATTTGGAAACAACAGAAGTCCCCCATTCCCACTAGGTCTAAGGCCACCATGAGCTTACTAGGTTCCTTCCCAATTGGATTTCCTCTACACAAGGGAGTCCCTTCACTGCTACATAGCTCCTTAACTCCCTCCCCTTACCGATTCCAGTTTCTTTAGAGAAAGCACCAACTCAAAACCCTCTCCATTTTGGTCCAGATTCGGGTATTCTTTGTTCCAAATCGACCACATGTTCCTTGGGTGAGCTTCCTATTTTCCTCACAAGAACTTCCCAGTTCTTCTCTGCTCAACTCATGTGTGTGCTTTGTTCACTCTAGTGTTCATTCTTGCTTGAATTCCATTGTTTCTCCCTTTCCTCTATTTGAATTCACCCAATCTAGAGAATTCCTCCACCTCAGGTTCCTCAGCTTGCTTTTGTTAAAAGAAACCTTGAGGGTCAATATCCCAAATTGAAGGGGCACCATAGTACTCTTGGTTGAAATATTTAGTCAACCTAGTCATTCTTCCATGTACATTTATGAAGGTAGACATAATTTCCCAGACTATTGAGTTTGATTTCCATTAACGGGCTTTCTTGTGAACAGGGAAAGGTAGGGTACTTTGGGCAGATTTGGTCATTCAAGGTTATTTCAAATGGAGGTTGGATTTCTTGGGTAATTAAGATAAATATGAGTTCCCCCTCTCTAATTCCCACTTGTGGTATCATGGTCTGTACTGCAAGGATTTCGTTCATTAAACTGGTTGGTAATTTCATTAAGCATAAAACACAATTACAGTGTTCATCAATTACAATCATGAAGTCTTAATTATAATTACAGACTTGGGGGAAAACAAGGTGTTACATTCCCCTCCCCCTTAAAGGAAACATTTTCCCCAGTGTTTACCATCATATACACAACTTTATATAGAGAACAAAAATAGGTATTCCATCCTCATGGCATCCTCCAGTTCCCACATGACCTCATTTTCTCCAATGCTTCCATTGCACCTTGACTTTCACAATGGCTCGGTTCGAGAGAAATGTTTCTCTCCTATCAAGGGTGAAATGAGGCTCTAGTTGAAATTCTCCCTCTAGGTCCACCTGTATCAAAGTCCAATCAATGAAATTATTAGAGTCATGGATATACTTCTTAAGTATAAGTAAATATACATGGAACACATTATGAGATTTAACAATAGATGATATAGAAAGTTAGTATGATATTGGTCCCACTCTTTTTAAGACTTCAAATGGTCCATAATAGTGGGGTGCTCGCTTGGCACAAGTTCCCATTCTTAGGGAGATACTCTTGGGCTTCACCCTGATATACACATGATCTCCCACCTTGAACTCCTTGGGAGTTCTATTTCTATCAGCATAGATTTTCTATTTGTCCTGGGCCACCTTCATATTATGCCTAATTCTGATAATTTCTTGCTCCATATCCTTCTATAGGTCTAGTCCAAGTGTGATCTTATCTACCAAATTGTCCCATCTAATTGTGAATCTATACTTTCTTCCATATAGACCCTCGAATGGGCTCATTTTTAGTGACTCTTGATAGTCATTGTTGTAGGAAAACTCTACCAAAGGTAGATATCCTTCCCACTGCTTG
This sequence comes from Picea engelmannii, assembly GCA_009831015.1. Taxonomy (NCBI): domain Eukaryota; kingdom Viridiplantae; phylum Streptophyta; class Pinopsida; order Pinales; family Pinaceae; genus Picea; species Picea engelmannii. The sequence continues at coordinate 132,476 of ML777131.1, read as the reverse complement.
GGTTGATGCATACCGTGCATCCTAAACATATCTTCCAATACCCTATTTACCCTCTTAGTTTTTCCATCTATTTGGGGATGGTAGGATGTGTTGAATGCTAATTGTGTTCCAAATCCTAAAAATAGGATTTTTCATAAATTGGATATGAATTTTGCATCATGACTGAGATAATGGTCTTGGGAATACCATGCAATCTAAAATTTTCCTTAATAAAGCCATCAACAACATATATATATATATATATATATATATATATATATATATATATATATATATATATATATATATATATATATATATATATATATATAAGTGGACTTTATTGGAATAAAATGACCTTCCTTTCTTAGTTTATCCACCACCACCATGATTGTGTCATGTTGTCTGACCATTCTTGGAAACCCTGTGATAAATTCCATGGAGAAAATATCCCACTTCCATTCTGGAATTTGCATTATTTGCAACAATCCTTTTGGGTGTTTGTTCTCTACCTTAACTTGTTGAAACTCTAGGAACCTATCAATATACTCCGCAATGTACTTTTTCATTTCTAGCCAGTAATATAGGTGTCTTACTATCATTATCATCTTTTGATAACCAGGATGACCCACATAAGGTTTCCTATGAAACTCATCCATTATGAGATTTTTTAGCTCTACTAAATCAAGTATGTATAGCTTGTTATTGTACATCAACAACCCATATATTGTGAAGTTGGTATCCCGCATACTTCTTCCCCTTGGGTTCTTGTTTTAAAATTTCTTTCACTATATTAAAGTGATCATCATCTTATAGAAGAAATCCTATTCTCTTCTTGATATCAAATCCACACATGCTTGTTGTTGCTAAGTGTATTGTCTGCACACTTCGGCTGAGTGCATATGCCACTCCATTTTATTTCCCTTTTATATGTTTGATTTCGAAATAAAAATCATTGATTAGTGCCATCCCCCTGGCATGTCTGACATTTAATCGTAGTCGATCAAATAGTTATTTCAGTCCACAGTGATTTGTCATTAAGATAAGTCTCCTTCCAAGTAGGTAATACCTCCACATCTTTAAAGCATGCACAATGGCTACAAGATCCAAGTCATGAATAACATAGTGTTGTTCATACTCATTTAATTTCCTTGATGCATAGCAAATAACATGTCCTTATTGCATGAGGACTCCTCCTAGTCCTTCCTTGCAAGCATCTGTACAAACTAGGAAATGTTTTTTTAGGGTTTTCGATATTCAGGACAAGGGCATTGGTTAACTTTTGTTTTAGTTGTTGGAAGCTGGTCTCACACTCTGTTGACCATGCAAACTTCACCCATTTTCTCTGTAATGAGGTGATGGGATAACTGATCTTGGAAAATCCCTTAATAAACCTCTCATAGTATCTATCTAATCCCATAAACTATCTTACTTTAGACACTTTCCCAGGGGCTAGCCAATCCCTGATTTCCTTAATCTTTTGTGGATCAACAACCACTCCATCTTCTGAAATTATATGACCCAAATATTGTATCTCCTTCTGAAAGAATTCACACTTGCTATATTTAGTGTACAACTGGTGATCTCTTAGCACCTATAGAACCAACATAAGTTGATCTTTGTGTGCTTCCTTGGTATTAGAATATACCAAGATATCATCAACGAACACAAGGATGAACTTGTCCCAACAATTGCTAAGATTGTTGTTCATCAAACACATAAAAGTGGCAGGTGTGTCGGTAAGCCCAAAAGGCACCACCACAAATTCATAGTGTCCATACCTTGTTCTAAAAGTTGTCTTGTGGTTGTCGTCATCTTTAATTCTGACTTGGTAATATCCATATCTCAAGTCTATTTTAGAAAAGATTGTATTTCCTCTAAATTGATCAAAATGATCATCAATCCTCCGTAGTGGGTACATGTTCTTGATAGTCATCTTGTTCAACTGATGGTAGTCGATACACAGCCACAAGGTGCCATCCTTCTTATTTACAAAAAGCATTGGTACTCCCCATTGGGACACACTCAGCCTAATATATCATGTATCCATAATATCTTTTAATTGCACCTTTAACTCCACCATCTCTGGCATACTCATCCTATAGGGAAGATTAGATGTCAGTATTGCTCCTAGTACAAGGTCTATGGAAAAATTGATATCTCAATTAGGAGGAAGTTTGGGAACCTCCTCTAGAAATACATCTTTGAATTCATGTAGCTCTGGGTGATCCTCGATCTTCAACTTATTGTTCTCTATTGCATTTAGCATTTGTATTACATACAAGGAACACCCTTTTAAACTAAATTTCTTGAGTTCCAATGTTAATATTTACCTCACTGATATAGGATTTTGGATGCCCTACAACACCCTCGTGTGGCCTTTACTATATTCACATTTTAAGGTTTTATCATAGCAGTCCAATTTTTATTTGTGGGAAGTCAACCAGTCCATGCCTATTAGTATGTCATATGACCCCAAAGGTAGGATATTTAAGGATACTTGTGTATGCAGTCCATTCATTTCAAATGGGCATGCTTTGATCATTTTTTTCACCTTTCTCTTAGTTCACATGGCTAACTGAAATAACAAAGATTTTGCATGCTTCTTCCTTTGTAAGGCATATGTTTTAAAAACTAGGGTCAATCAAAATAGAAATGGGTTATTTGATAATTTTACCTTCCAAATCCACCACTAAAGCTTGGAGGTTTTCTTGTTGATTATCGACATCTTCATAAATTTGTGGCATTTTCTTGGCCACATCATTAACAGTAGTAGGCTCTTGAGCATGGTAAACTCTTTTGTTGTCATGCTTCCTGTTAGGGTAGTCCCTCAATAGATGTGCTTCTCCACAAGACCATCATTATAGAGGTCTTTTATTAGACTCCTCTAGTTTATCCTTTAATTGATCTATTGGTCTATTCCCACTTTGAGATGGAAAATTTTGTTGGTGCATAGTCCTAGTCGGATGACTAGGTTGAGCACCTCTTCTTGGATTTTTATATTAGGATTGTTTAAATCCCTTACTTTGAAATCTAGGATTATCCTTCCTCTTATGATCCTTAATAGTCTCTTTATTTGCAAAATTTATCCCATGTATTGTACACTTATATGGGAGAAAAAGGGGGTCTGGGGGTTTCTTAGCACCTCCTAGCTGGGAGGGTTGTAAGGGTTTGAGGGAGAGATCCCTTGAGATTTTTTTTTCTGGTTTTTCGACACATGGTTTTTTCCAATAGTTTTATAATTTCGGTTAAGGAATTAGGGTTGTTGACTAATTTGGGTCAATGGATTAGGGGTCTAGATGTCGCGGGATCCTATATGTATATTGTATTGTAAACAATGAATATGATGAAGAAAATATTATAGGTGGAACTCTAAATAGTTTGTTGGTTTTCCCGGTTTGGGCTTACAGGGTAAAATCTCTGTATGATGTGTGTGTGTGTTCCATTGTTTTTGTTTTATTAAGAATTTGTTTGCAATGATTAATTTTACAAGGTTAAAATATACATTTGGTATCGGAGAAATTATTGGCTTCAGGGGGACACCTTTGTGGCTAAGGGTTTGTCTCAGGTCTGTGATAATCCTTTTTATAGTGGGAGATCTACGATATTGATTCTTTAGTGAAAATAAATGGCGAGCAGTTCGAAAATAGATATGGAGAAATTTGATGGGAAAATTTTGAATTGTTGAAGATCAAGATGGAATATTTATCGGTGGACAAAGATCAATGGATTGATGTGGATCCAAGTACTACACCTACAGGAACATCAGTAAAACACTGAAAAAAGTTGGATCAAAAGGCGAAGAGAGTAATCTGGTTGTGTCTCTTAGATTCAATATTGTTGAATGTGTCAGTGGAAGCTATAGCCAAGGCATTATGGGATAAATTAGAGACTTTGTTTAATCTAAGTCCTTGGTAACCAAATTGTTCGTACAAAAGAAGTTGTATAACATGAGCATGAAAGATGGAGACTCGGTGATAGAGCATCTAAACGCCTTCAATATTGTGGTAAGCCAATTATTATCTGTTGATATTAAAATTTCATATGAAGATAAGTGTATTAGTTTATTGTGCTCTTTACCAGACTCATAGGATAGTCTGGATGTGGCCATAGGTAGTAATACAACTACTTTAATTTTTGATGATGTGGTCTAATCCTTGTTGTCGAACAAGATGGGATGGAAGAACATGGAAGGATAAAGAACAAATGCATTATTTGCAAGAGGATTCTCCCAAGAAAGAAATAGATCTAAGTCCTCAAATGGGAGATCTAAATCTAAGGGTAGATCTAAATCTCCTGGAAAGTTTATAAAGGTGTGTTGGATATATGGAAATGAAGGGCACTAAAATAAGTAATGTATATCCAAAATCATTGAGAGGGGGAAGAGATCTGAAGATGCTCCTTTTGTAGAAGCAAAAACATCATAAGAAGAAGGAGGGGATGTGTGCTTGGCTTCATCAAGACACATGCATATCATGAGGCATGGATGGTTGACTCGGGTGCATCCTTTCATTTGACTCCCCATAGGGAGTGGTTTTGTGAATATGAGAGGTATAATGGAGGTGATGCTTTCTTAGGCGATGACTTGACAACAAAAATCATAGGACAAGGAAAATTCAAGTTGAATCTCATGGATGGAAGGATTAGAAAACTTCCTGGTGTCCTACACATCCCAATATTGGCCATAAATTTGATTTATGTAAGAAAAATGGATGATGCAGGGGTAAAAACAGTGTTTGAAAAACAAGCATGTAGGATGGTTCAAGTAGAAATGGTGTTTTTGAAGGGAGTTCGGATTGGAAATCTGTATAAGATGCAAGGAAGCACTATTAGTGATGGGTGTAATAGTTCTATTGTTCTTGAGATTGGAGTTGAAGAAAAAAAACTCCTATAGTCTCTGGAGAAAAGGCTATGTTGTGGCATCAAAGACTGGGGCATACTAGAGAGAAGGAATTTTGACTACTACACAGTAAAGGTATGTCTAACAACTCTTTGGATTTTGATTTTTGTTAATATTGTATATATGGGAAGAAGAATCAAGAAATATTCCTCTCTTGTGCAATGAGGGAAGAGGAACTTTTACAATTGGTGCACAATGATGTGTTTGGACCTGTGTCGATTCCATCACTGGGAACATTTGTGTACTATGTCTCATTTATATATAACTTCTTGAGGAATAATAGGATATATTTTCTCGAGAAGAAATATGAAGTATTTGACGGTTTTAAAGAGTTTAAGGCTCATGTGGAGAATCAAGCAGAGGAAAGAATTAAGGTGATGAGGATGGATAATGGTGGAGAGTTATGTGGAAATGAATTCAAATAATTATGTAAGAAGTGTGATATAGAAAGAGATACGACTACTCCATATACCCCTCAGCAAAATGGATTTGCAGAAAGGATGAACATGACATTGATGGAAAACGCAAGGTGCATGCTCAGTGGTGTTGGGTAGGACAAGAATTATGGGCAAAGGCAGTGGGTACTACATGTTACCTAGTTAATCGATCACCCTCATCAGCATTGGATGAAAATACTCCATGTGAGTTATGGACTGGTAATAAAACCTCTCTCTCACATCTTGGGGTATTTAGTTTTGAGGCCTATGTGAGGATTGTGTTTACTTTCCAAAGGAAAACAAGAATAAGCTAGATAAATAGGTTGAAAAGTGTATCTATTTTGGGTATAAAGATGGTCTGAAAGGGAACAAGATTTGGAACCCATAAAATAAGAAGGTGGTGTATAGTTGAGATGTGGTATTAGAGAATACAAAGATGTTGTCGAATAGGAATTCCTACCAAGGAAGGAAGAACCAGAGAAAATAGAGTTTGAGTTGAAGGATGATGAATCAAACTCTACAGAAGAACAAGAATTAGAAGAAGAAGATCCTCATACTGTAGTATTGAGGAGATTGGTTCGGAAAAGAAGGCAACCAGAAAGGTATACTCCACTTGATTTCCATTCAAAATTTTATTTGTCTATTACTGATGATGATGCTAGAACTGTTAGGGAGGCAGTGGATTCATAGAATGGAAAATTCTAGAAAAATGCCATGGTTGAAGAAATGGCAGCCTTGGATAAGAATGAGGCTTGGATTCTAGTGGAGTTATCAAATGGAATAAATGCCATTGGCAACAAATGGGTTTTTAAAAATAATTTGAATGCATAAGGAAAATTGGAGAAATACAGAGCTCGGTTAGTAGCAAAAGGTTATTCTGAGGTTGAGGGAATTGACTTTGGTGATATTTTTTCTCTTGTTTCCAAGTTAACTTCTATTAGATTTCTTTGATATTTTGTTGTGTTTTTTTTTTAAGTAGAACAGATGGATGTGAAGACAACATTCCTCCATGGGGATTTAGAAGAATAAATCTACATGAAGTAGCCATAAGGATTTGTTGTGAAGGGAAATAAGGAGATGGTATGCAAGATGAAAAATTCTATGTATGGGTTAAAGCAATCACCAAGGATGTGGTATCAAAATTTTGATACTTATATGTTGGGACTTGGCTTCATAAGGAGAAAGCCGGATAAGTATGTGTATTTCAAATTAATTGGTGATCATCTTATTTATTTGGTCTTATATGTGGATGATATGTAGTTGATAGGAAACAACAAGGAGATTATCGAGGATGTGAAAACTTAGTTGCCCTCTAAATTTGACATGAAGGATATTGGTGCTACAATTTCATTTTGGGCGTGGAAATTAAAAGAGATCGGGAAGATAGGCAACTCTAGTTAAATCAGAGGAAATATGTCGAGATAATATTATAGAGGTTTAATATGTAAGAATGTAAACTAGTCAAGGTTCTTATTCCTATAGGTGTAAAATTATCTTTAGATCAATGTCCAAAGACACATGAAGAGGAAGAGGACATGTCACGTGTTCCATATGCTAGTGCAGTTGGGATTTTGATGTATCCAATGGTTTGTACTAAACCATACATTGCACACGCAATGGTAGTTTTGTGAAGGTAGATGTCAAAACCATGGAAAGAGAATTAGACAACAGTAAAGATGGTTTTCAGGTATTTTCATGGCACTACTAGTTATGGATTGTGCTACCAAGGAAGACCAAGATTAGATAGAGTGTTGGGAATACATGGATTTTTTTATGCATACTAGTTTGGAGACCTAGATCACATAATATCTACATTTGGGTGTGTGTTTAACCTGTTTGGAGGAGCAATCAGTTGGATGAGAAAAAGACATTATATAGTGGTACTCTCAACTACAGAAGTTGAATACGTGGAATCCACTCGTGAAAGAAAGGAAGCAGTATGGTTACAAATATTGTGTTCATGTATTTTATTGGTACAACAAGTTGTAAGGATATATTATGACATTAATAGTGCAATGTTCCTTGCGAGGAACTCGAATTATCATTCAAAGACTAAGCATATCGATGTTGGTTGTCATTGATGTCAACCCTTGAAGAAAGCCCAGTGGCACAAAGGTTTGGGTAATGGACCCAAGTTTCTTTGATGTAAAGATGACTCATTATTTCCTTATCATGGTTGATAATAAGTACAAATGGATGAACTCCAAATTGGTCCCCTTATGGTGAAATCCCTCACGGGAAGACGCTTTGCAGATTGAGTTATCTTATAAGTATGGTAAGAGAACCCATGCTTATTTATGGAATAATGAGATGAAGGTCAATGAATTTGTCAATGAAACTATCCTAGATGGATATTTTTTTTCATGCCATTTCCGGTGGTATGTGGAACGTCACATAACTCCTCATGGTTTGAGAGTTATGGCCATCAGAAGTTGGAGAACACGGGTTTGGGTAATGGACCCAAGTTTGTTTGATGGATAACAGTATGATTTTTGATATATTTTTAGGTCCTACTATTCTATATGGATAGTAAATTTCATTCCATTTCTGGTGGTATGTGTAACATCACATAACTCCTCACGGTTTGAGAGTTATGGCCTTACAAAGTTGGAGGACCCTCATATGTCATCTAGAAGCCCCAAAAGGTCAAAGTAGTCAAAGTGGTTTAAGAGATTTTAGAAGGTAAATAATAAAGTGAAGTGATGAGTGTACTATAATTCAAAATTCATACAAAATAAATTATTTAAATAATAAATTTAATGGAGAAATTAGAAGTGGGTTAACCCTAAAATAAGGAAAGTGGTCAAAGTGACCTAGAAGATGTTTTTAAGGAAGTTACTTGGAGAGTATAAATAAGAGGCAAGGCTCTCTCATTTTACATCACACTTGAGAATATTGAATATCTATAGGTGTCTGAGGTAACCAAATGATATCTAAGACGAATTTATGAGGAAAGGTGAAGAAACGAAGGCCGGAATTCAAGGAAGGATAAATTCCTTTGATGATGCTTTCTAAGGTATGTTATTTACAATTCATCTCACCATTTTCACAATAACCTTTTTTCTAGAATGATTTAGACTGTGAAATTTATATGCCATTGAGGAAACATATCCAATTATCTGTGGTAAAAAATTCATCTTTTGGGTCATTGTATTTTTGGAGTTACACTTCGTGGAAAATAGGGTTTGTGGCTAGTCCTGAAACTAGTCTAAAACAGGTGGTTCAGGTAAAAACGTCATAACTTCTTCATAACAGATTCAAATTGAGTAAGACCAAATGTGTTAGTTATATTATAGTCTTTAGTATTCTGTGTAACATTTTCAGATTGATTCAATAAATATTTTGTGTGGGGCACGCTCTACAAGGTCACTCTCTAGAATAAGCCAAAATTTAGCAAGGTATGTCATTCACTACTAAATTTGAACGTTTTTGCAACGAAGTAGCGATGAGGTTTTGTTGGAATAGGGTCGTTGTTGCGACCAAGATGATTTTTTTTTTCGTCGCAATAGGGTCATTGTTGCGACCAAGATGATTTTTTTTATTCGTCGAAATAGATTTTTCGGTCTAATGACTACACATGGATCTTCGTCGGTCTAGTGACCAGGAAAAGAAGCCTATACACAATAGGGAAAAGTTACCGTTCATCGGTCCATCCACCAAGATTAGTCGGTCTATCGACCCACTTTAGTCGTAAGCCTTGCTAGCATCTCTAAGGAAAACATAACCTTGGTCACTCTAGCGACCATAATTAGTCGGTCTAGCAACTAATGTTAGTCGGTCTAACGACCCACTTTAGTCGCAAGCCTTGTTAGTATCTCTAAGGAAAACATAACCTTGGTCACTCTAGCAACCATAATTAGTTGGTCTAGTGACTAATTTTAGTCGGTCTGACGACTAATATGAGTCACAAGAGTGACCAAGACAACCCTGACAAACTTAGTCAAGCCACCAAATGGCTATACAAGCGATGAACCTGTTCGTCGCTAGAGCGACTAATGTTGGTTTTTTTTTTTTTTTTTTAAATATGTCATTCACACAGGAATAATGTTGGGGTTCTGTTAGAGATCAAAAATCACTTGTTGATATTTCCCAAATCACATGATAAGAGGATCATTAGGTAGAAGAGTTATTTTTAAATCTTAAAGTTTTAGAGGTTTTGAGAGAGGCTCAAATTCACATAAATTCAATTAAATTAGGATTTAACTTCTAAAAATAGGCCAAAGGTTAGTTTTAGCTTTCGACAGCTAAATGTGAAATTTACGGTTTAATGAGCCACCGAAAATCTCTGACTTTCGGTGGCTAAAAGGAAAAATACACGACTAGTAAGTCGTTGAAAGCTCTGAAGATTCCATATCGGTCTTCTTTCTTCCCAGATCGTGTTTTTTTGTTTCCAGAATCTGTGGGAATGATCTCAAATTAAAGATAATAATTTTATTTTTAAATCTTAAAGTTTTAGAGGTTTTGAGAAAGGCTCAAATTCACATAAATTCAATAAAATGAGGATTTCACCTCTAAAAATAGGCCAAAGGCTATTTTTATCTTTCGATGGCTAAATGTGAAATTTACAATGTAATGAGCCGCTAAAAATCTCTAACTTTCGATGGCTAAAAGTCAAAATACCAGACTAGTAAGTCACTGAAAGCTCTGAAGAGTCCAGATCGGTCTTCTTTTTGCCTAGATTGCGTTTTTCCGTTTCCAAAATATGTGGGAATGATCTCAAATTAAAGATAATAATTATCAGAATCTAGATCATCCTCTTCATCAAGTTTTGAAGGCATATGGTAAGGGAATGAAGCCAAGTGGCATGTTTATTCTTGACAGAAATTGCCCAACCATCAAAGACAGATTTTGAAATCTATGATTTTCACCAGCAAGCTTCCAAACAATTCTCCAGGTTGTCAAAATTGACTTATCATGATAAGATTGGATCATTTATGCTAAAAGATCAATTTGATTATGTTTATTTTTGGTATTTCATATCCATTAAATTAGGATCTTGAAACCTTGATGTAAAGGCTATAAAAGCCTAAGAATTCTAAGACACCAAAGGGGGGGGAAACAATCTGAGGACTGTGGTTCTATTCTTGAAGACTTGTACATTTCATCCTTTGGATATGTCCATGAATATATCTTGACATTGAGCTTATTTCACTTTGTTTGTTTAGTTTTCATATCCTTTCTTTCGAAGTTTATGTATACTCAATTACAGAAGGTTGTCATCCCATCTCTTCATTGGTATATTAGACTTATATAAATTGCTTTTTATGTTTGTCTTAGTTCTAGATAGATGTCATCCTATCAATGCACTCATAAGCTTAAGATGCAAGTATTTACTTATTATGTCTGGCCATCTACTATATACAAATCTTATATATGTTTCTATTGGTATGAAGAAGTATCTTACCTATCATTATTGGCCATTTGCATATGTCTTTGTGTAGGTATTTCTTGCTAGCATAATGAGTCTTCTCCATGTTTTCACACATTGATTAAAAACTTCTGAGCAGCATAGTTGAAATCCTTGGTCTTTCAAGTGACCCATGTCTTTCTAAATGGATGTGAGTTTATAATTTCATCTGATTTGATCCTTTTTCCTCCATAGTTTATTGATCTATTTAAGTTACCAAGCTTACACCCTTCTATAGTTAGGGAGTTATTTCTTGGAGAGATAACACTTTCATTATGTACTTGGGAGCTAGCACTGGAGTCAACCCCCTAATGGTCAATACCAGTGATCCAATTTACCTTGTCATTTCTAGATGTAAGCACCATTGTGATGAGTCTCAATCCGTGTTAGGGGATTTAATATTGAGCCTCAAATTATGAAAGGTGAATCTAGAGAATTGGGTGGAGGAGCTTTCACAGCAGCAAACCTCTCACACGGAGTAGTTGGGCACTATTAAATCGAAGGAATTCATGTTAGATGTGGAAAATCAATGCGTAAGGGAAAAATCCTAGGAACAAGAAGCTGAAATTTAGAAGCTACAACGACATGTAAAGAAGATAGTCAACCTTCTCGAGCCTGATACAGGCCCTAGGAGGTTGATAGTCACGTCCAACATATGACCAATTTTAATACATATCTCATCGATATGGAAATAACAATTCAAGGAATAACTATGTACAATGTGCATATTAATAAGAAACACAAAAATCCTATGAAATGTATTAACTTAAAATATGTGCATTTGGTAGTTATACAAATAATCTATCCGGAGTCAATTTTAATATTTCACAATTTTCAGATACAATTAGGCTGAAAAACAATTATGAACTATGACTACTACTTGCCAATATCCCCATAACATTTTTTCATGCAAGGAAAATAATTTTATTTCATGATAAATTCATGTTGAACATAGATTATTGAAAGAGTTAATAACATACTTATTTTACCAATTTCAACAACCATTTTCTAAATTTCATCCAGGAAAATATCAATATAGTGAGTAGAGCCAAAATATATTGGTGTCCACTTTTCCATAAAATCATGGTCTGTTACATTTTTTCCTTCATGGTTCACTAGGTTAAACAACCCACCAATGGAAACTTTGCCTACTGAGGGCCCGTCTTTCACCTGTGTACATAGATTCTTTATTTCTGAAAACAACAAAGAGTGAAAATATCTTAGATTTCACATAGACCATGGTATGACAAAAACTACATACAATGAAATAATGAAACACTCTTTCATGTAAACTCATCTAAAATATATTCAATGAATGATTCAAGGAAATGTATGTGACAACAAGATATTCACTTAAGTGTGCAAATGCCACATATGTGTGTGATTGTATACAATGCCTAGAGGATGATGCTTTGAATCTCAAGAATAATGCAAGTATTCAAATTATTAAGATCAATCAATGACTAAATTTTAATGATATACATAATTGCCTAATAGAGCACAATAATTTTCTTTGAAATATATATGACTTTGATCAAACTAATTTCAAGACATCAATATTTCAAAGCCACAAAATGTTTCATATGTGTCAATCTAATAATCCAATAGTATCCTTCTCAGTTCATTACATATCATAAGTTGGGATTGTCTGTTTGACTTCAATTCAATATGTATCAGTTCTACTTGTCCTAAATATGCAAATGCAAATGATATGTAACCCCTCCAAATGCACACAAGTTGAGATTTTTAATGTTGCGTATGTATGCAGATTGTAGGTTATGTTCCCCATGAATTATCTCTGTCAAAACAAATTAAATGTGGTTGGGAATGACTATGTTCACACAGTCATAATTGAAGGTTTTACTATGATTTTGGGTGGAGAGATTGGGAGGCGGTTTAGGTGGTATGTGAGTTTGTTTTTAGGGGTGTGTCAAAGTGGAATAGGGTCTTAAATCAATACTTCAGGATAGTCAGCATAAGAGTTTATGTAGGTGGTCATGGGGTGTCTAAATGTTTAGGAGATAAGGTTAATGGCCTTGCGTTAGGGAGATAATGGCTTAGGCATTAAAGGGGAGATATCCTAGGGTGAGATAGTATGAAAATAGGTCAACGTTAGGTAGGTTGGGGCTGCAAAAATATCTTAGGATAGTCAAATGGTAGACAGTCCTAAGGATGGACGTGAGTTTTTAGGATAGTAGGAGAGAGGCCTAGAGATCTTGCGTTAGGAGTCTAATAGTTTAGAGTGGTGGCTAGGTTAGGGTAGGTTGCTAATGAATATGGACAAAAAACTTCACAAAGAGTGTTGTCCAAAGGAAATTCCTTGGAACACTTTAAATATTTACCATTCCAATAAAGTTGTGTTCAAGCCAAACATGTGTATTATTAATGTCAACACCACCTAAGTAGAAATTCTTGATCTTATCAAAATGTTGACATATAAGAAATTTATTATTAGCTGGACCTAAGTAATGCCTCCCTTTAAATGAATATTATAAATAACTACAAAAAACATTGATCCCCATTTTACTAAATGTATGGCATGTTTCTTTCCTTTGGGGAGCTTCTCAAGGTGCAATGGATATTTTCTTTACAAATGAATGATTATGGATTTACTGGAAATAATTTTCTTGATCCTTTTTTTATGTTAGGATACCTGACTTCTGAGTTTTTCTTTTTATGAATGAAAGTACCTAGTAATAGGGAAATGTAAGAATACCAAGATATGATAATTTTATCAATGTTCACTAATGACCTCAAAGGTAGATCAATGGGACTCAAAAATAAAATTGAGTAGTGACCCATTGTGCGATCATAGTAGCATCTCCTAGAAGCTGAATTATAAAACAAAATAAGTTAAACTACTGAAAAAGAGAAATGGAAAAATGGAAATTTCATATGTAACATGAAAAAGGGATGCTCATCCTCGTTATAAGATGAATCCCTTGATGTCACTACAAAAATAGTACTAAAAGTAGAGAAGGGAGAAGATGATTTCCCCGGTGAGTCACCAACCGCAGATTAGTCAATTCATTGCCTCACAATGTCTTTACGGGAGAGTCCATATTTGAGAGGACTTGACTATGTAACCATGGGTGAAATTAAAAATACCTAGCGATTGAAGGTTGGTTTCATGAAGGGGGTTTGTAGTGGAAAATGAATTGTGATAATAAATTTATCTCCTCAAAATCCTAGTGGGGGTAGGTATACTAGATGGAGGTTGAATAAAAGTGCATAGCCCATCCAATCTAGTATTTGGTGTGACCTAGGTCTATTCCTACCACTCATTTCCACCAACAATTTTGATCGAGAGAAGAAAGGAAGTGATTATCTTAATATGATCCATCCTTAGAGGTCCATGTAAGATCTATCCCCTATATCCCAACATTTTCATGATAAAATGAGTTAGGATTATCTAGTATGGATACCAAAAGAAGGTAGAGAGAGAACTGCAAGAGTGTCGGTAGTAGAGGACATAAATGAAGTGTTGACACAAAAGGTGGATATCTTATATACACAAACAAAAAGAAACTGGGTCTTTTGTTTTAACATAACGGAGAAGGGACCACCAGTGTTGAACACGACACACCCACCACTCAAAAAAACAAAGTGGAATACTTTTCACACTCAAAGATTGCAATTGTATATATCCAAATCATGGATGCAAATATGAATCATCCTCAAAATATAATTGTATTTATACTTACCCTGAAATTACAACAAAAGTGGATAACATGGGCGATGACACCAAAGGTAGACATAGACAGTGAAATAATAAGAAAACAATATCACCTTGGAGAGAATTGGTTTAAAAAAGAACACATTCATCAGATGGACAAGGGGTTCTAGTATTAAAAAGGGCATTATTTCCACTCACATGGCATGTGGAATGGAATAGGAACCTTGATACTGGATTGTTTTAAATATCCTATTCATAGTCTAGAAAAAGACAATACACACCTCATTACTGAACTCAATTGAATGATGAGAAGTTCTTCCCATTGCTACAATTAATCACCACACAACACATAAATCTAAATTATGACATCAACTAGGACTCAAATCCAAATTTAAGAAAAAGATCATTTCCTTATTTATGATAAATGATTATAAGTTGCACTTAGCTCTAGGGAACATAATTACAATTGTGTGCTTGTCACAGGTTCAACTATATCATTAGCTCAAGGAAATATTTAATAAACAAGTGACCAAAAGAACAAACCCACACAAACATGGTGACAACAACAATTGCAAGGTATACTTATATGGAACTTAGTATCTAAATCTAGTTAGAAGGGACATGATCCAAGTTATTGGCTTTAGTCAATTACAATGGTATGTTGTTCTAGACATTGCAATAAATCAAATGATATATTAACCGCCCCAAAACTTCCAAGAATGGGGGACTGTGTCAGAGTCAATCTATATCTAGCATTAAAATGATGGGACTGTCTTTGTAATAGTTATGTCAGTCCTAAATTAAGTGCCAAGTTAGTAGATTTAGTAGCTTTAGGGAGCTATAGATATTAGGTCTAGATGTCTTTCTTTAGGCCACTAAGAGTCTAGGATTGCTAGGCTTAGGATGTAGGTTAGGTTTAGGGTAGGCTGAGGTATGTATGGGTATCCTAGGTTAGGTTAGGAGGTTCGAACCTCCTAGGAGGAGCAAGAAGCATATGAAGAGGATGATGAACCTCAGGGTCACCTCATTCAGCGTGTACTACATTGATTTAGGCTAGAAACAGAGTTGGCTAGAGAGACATACCTTGAGGATTGTGCCCACCACCATGCATCCTTAACACTTGTGGAGTCAGCATAACTTTGTCTCCTTAAATTCAAATTTCCTAAAAAAAAATCATTGATCTCCACATTCATTACAAAATATCATGATAGTCATAAATCAACCAAAAATCACCTTAAACCATTCCTTAACAAGATCCATACCTTTGAGTGATGGGGTTCCTCCCATGTTGCTCCTCTCCATCCTGTGATTCATCACATGATTGAATTATATTTCAGAATAGTAATTAAAGATGTAACAACCTATACAAATTAATGACTAAAGACGAATACTTGAATGAGCTTCTCTTCGTTTTGAGAATGAATTATTCTCCATTGAACAGGACCAACCACATGAAGGTGGAAGCTCTTTTGGCCCCTCCCCCCCTCTCACATCACTCTCATTTCCCTATGCCCAAACTATCTAGATTTTACAACTATAATTAGAAATGACAGTAACATTAAATGTAAGAAAAAAGCATTCATCGCCATGTGCTAAAATAAAAAACATGAAAGAAAATAACATTCATGACATGTAGGAAAACAAAATACATTACATTGGACCAGAAATATATTCATTTTATATTAAAAATAAAATGTCTAATCATTTGTTTTTCTTCTTCTTCTTCTTCTTCTTATTCTTCTTGGTCTCCATGAAAGCACAAATTAATTCATCATCATAATTTAATTGATCCTCCACAGTTATTGGGCCTTCTTGAAGTGTTGCATCATCAGTACTCAACACCTCACACCATGATGAACTTATAGTATTTGGGCATGGAGGTTGAGAATGCGCATCATGGGCATCCATTGTTGCAACAACAACAAAAAAAATCATGTGATATTGTTATTCATTGTTCCTAGGGAAATTTAATGAATATAGATTTATTTACAATGTTTTATACTTGGATTAGTCGGTGTAGTAGAAACAGTAGTTGGTGGCTGCATTGTTGTTTCTGTGCTTGTTGATCTCCGCTCTCGATCAACATCTACACACTTTTCCATATGAAACAATATAAGTATTTAGTACAAAATATACCCTAAATATTAATACTCATTGAAAAATGGAAAAACATTAAAAATGTGCGCATACCACTATGTAGTGGTCCTTTGGCAACAATGCTTGAATCAATATGGATGTGGTTCATCAGCCGATACATCACTAGCATTGGTAGCATTTTTACTCTCCTATGAATGTGGAAAAGACACACATTATTTTACATTTTAAATGAATAAAAAATATATTTTACATTACAAGTAATCAATGAGTAAAAACTAATTGACAAGTTTTTAATTTCATTTTATTTACCATGTCCTCCAGAGAGACACATGGAAATTTCCCCAAGCTTCTTCATCACTCCACCACGCCATCAAAACCCTGTATGAACCCAACCTTTAGATATTCTTCTGTGGCTTGGTCATTGAAAAAATTCCCCTGCATTGAGCAATATCAAAATCATTAGTCACTAGCTACAATGAATCACATATTCTGTGACGATGATAAAAAAAAAAAGTAAAATGTTCAGGCACTTACAACCCATGCCTTCAATCTCCCATAACCACCTTGGCCGTGTTTTTCTTGTCTTACCTTTGTTGCCTTGGAAGTGCCTTGGAGTCTACGCAATATTTTGAAATATGTTAGATATTGATTGTTTTCCTCGTAAAGTAAACAAAAGACCATCATATTAAATTGAAAACACCTCTTACCTTCCAGGGCCAGGTTGTTTCTTCCCTTGTGCTTTCATCGCTAATTCTCTTGCATTGAGAATAATTTCTTTCCACTCCCTCTCGAGGACAACCAAAGGGCATTCGCACTTGGGGTCATGTACTAATTTATTCGTAGACACCTCTCTAACATGTTTAAAATGCTTTTCGGTCCTTTTTAGGACTTCTGACTTATTGAACGAGTCACCAAACTCGCCAACCAGTCTAGAGATAATAAGGTTTTTTAGTTTGCAATTTTGTCGACTCCATCGTAGTCGAATGATCGACCCAAAATGTTCTAATGCATAGTCATGCAAACTATTGTAGAACACATTGTTTCCTATAAAACATCTTTATCATTAGTAATTTAAATCTCACTGATATGTGATTGTTTAAAGAATTATATAACAAGAATCTCGATAAAGACATATATTAAATACGTGGTAGCTATACTATTTTTAGAGGAACCATGTCATGGTCAACCAAAAATGATACCGTTGTTGTTCCTATGCTTTGGATACATGTAGCACCAGGGTAACAATCAACGAAAGAGTGATCAGTTCCATGATCATGTACACCACAAGCACAATCTGGCATGTGTTGTGGGGGCGTGGCATCACCCCTAGAAGGTATGGAATCGGTCTCAGGCGACACACTTGGGGTGGAAAATAGCCTGGTGGCTACATGACCATGTGGTTTCGTTGTTGTAGTCCTATTGTTGCTACCAGGACCTTCCCCTTCCCCTCTCATCGATCTCACAAAATTATACAATGAGAAATATGTGTTAATTGCATATATCAAATTACAAAATTTAAAACCAAAATTTGATGTTGTTAGATGACATGACTTACCCCATAATTTACTATCTTAACACGTAATTCAGCTATCCTTTGGAAATCCTCAGTAGTTTCCGGCCCAACAGTGACCAAATCCTGGAATTCCCTATTGACCTTTCTTAGGGACAATTCTATTTTCTGCAATGGGTCTCTAGAATAAAATATCTCTTCATCTCTTATATATTCATCGTTTTCAGTTGATGCAGTGCTAGGAACGGGGCCTTTGCCCTGATTACCACTCTAGCAGAATTTCAATAAGAATGTTAGTATGTGCAATAAATATTGAAAAACAAATATATGAAATAATGGAATATTGGCAAATATTATCAAATGAAACATTCACACATACAAATTAGCAAATATTTGGAAATGAAACATCGAGCAAAAATTAGCAAATGGAACGTTCAGAAATAAAATAAAATTTTGTCACAAATGAAACATTCAAAGATTAAGTAATCCCTTTCTAAGTTTGGGTATAATGGGTTTTGTACCGTAGAAAAAGAAGACATTCTTGGGTCGACTCGATTTAGATTGTAATCGACCAGCAACTCTTTGCCTTCTGTTATTGTTTTCACCACACATACAAATATCATATTACCTTCACGCTCCTCAAAAATGAAATTAGGTTCCTTTCTTGTCGTCCCAGGCCTTGTACTGTTTATAAGACCTGCAATATTCCCCGATGCCTTTGGCCTTCCATCAATATACATAATCGCTCCTTTATTTTTATTATTATCTTTCAGTTGTATATAATTTGCGGCGAGTGTGTATCTTCGTATACTAGGCATATACTGGACCAGCCTCAACCATACTCCATAAGTGTAACATGGTCCAACATACTCAAACAATTCAACTAATCTGTCATATTTTACCTTTATGTCATCCATGGAGAATAAACCAAGGCCATGGATGGATGACAAAGCAATGCGATACATCCTCTCATTAACACAGAAGTTGGTGTCCAACTCTGGCAGTTCCTTGGGTACCCATTGTTTCAGTAGGTGTTTGTACCTCAAGGGAACCTCGATGTCACCTATGCTCTCATCGTCATAAGAGAAGTATCCTCCTTTAGCAAGAAAGAATTTCATGCACCTACCAAACTTTCTTCTGACCTTTTCACCTCTAGTTGATTTTTCCTTGTAACATGTGTTGGATATGTTTTCCCTTGTCCCTCTCTAAATTTCATCGCTCAAGTTGGATGATAGGTATGATAGATACATATTTGGTTGTACCTACACTCCATCGAGGGAGAAGGAAACATTAGGCCAACGATCTTCATATTATAGTATATCTAAAGATAAACATTGAAAAATAACTTGACATGTAAAACTTTTTCATCTAGGGTTGGAGCCCAACCTCTAAGGAAACACAAAGTATTTCTTCACTCAATATTTTGGGTAGGTGTTGGGCCAAGAGAAAAAAATATATTAAATGTTGCAGAAAAGAATCATGTTGGGTGGGAATTGAACCAAAAGAATTAAATGAATGCTTCCAAGATTTGTTCGGGTGGAAGGAAGATCTCAAAATAACCCAACGCTATACATCACGAGATCCCATATTTAGTGATATAGCTCTGATCATTGGCATTCCATCTAATCAAACTTTTGGCAAGTTTTTAGAAACATATTAAAGAGCACCAAAACTACTATAATTTATTCCCTAAGAATATAGAAAAGAAACAATGGACCCTATCTAAATGAACTACATGGTATAGTTATCTCAATTTCACAAAGTTGCAACCTAGCCAAAGATTCTCCCTTGTTTCAATGTATTCCTTTGGTTGATTAGGAGGACTATCACTAAGAAAAGGGATATATACTTAGCTAAAAATATGAGGCTTTCCTCATACACCCCACACACTATGAAAACCATTTCCAAGATTCCATATCCTAAGGTAATGTTGGACAAGGAATTTGTGTAGATATTTGCAAGCAAGCATGACCCCATGAAGGTGATTGTAATTATGTGGGAAGACAGAAGAAATAATTTATAATTTCCCATCTAATTTGTATCCCACCTCTAATTTATGAGAACCCATGAAGGATTTCATCATGCTAGTGAGTAG
>ML777131.1:76478-101362 GCA_009831015.1 Picea engelmannii | reverse complement strand
TTGAGAGGTACTACTACACATGCATTGTGTTTTGGAGGTTCAGACACTTTTCTACAGGGATATGTTGATTCAGATATGGCAGGTGATAAAGACAGCAAGAGGAGCACCACAGGGTATGTTTTTACTATAGGTGGAACAACAGTGAGTTGGATTTAAAAAATGCAAAAGGTTGTTGCACTTTCAACAACAGAGGCAGAGTATGTTGCTGCTACAGAGGCTAGTAAAGAGGTGATTTGGTTACAAAGGTTTATGGAGGAATTGGGAAAGAAGCAGGAGAACAGTAGGTTGTACTGTGACAGTCAGAGTTCCATTCACCTTGCAAAGAACTCAACCTTCCATTTGAAGACTAAGCATATACAGTTGAGGTACCACTTCATATGATCCACCTTGGAAGATGGAAAATTGAAGCTGGAAAAGATACTCACTAGACAGAATCCCGTAGACATGTTCACAAAGGGAGTAACCAGGGAGAAACTGAGTTCTTGCTCAGTTTCAGTTGGTCTTCAAGAATGAAGATGAAGATGAGAAATTTTCCAGGTCCAAGAAGGTTCAGATTCTAGTATATACAGCAGCGGTGGAGTTGTTGAGATCAGTCTCCAAGTGGGAGATTGTTGGTTGTGGAGCCTGACTATCTTCTTGATTCAGAGGTCCTTGCTTTCAGCCTTGTTTATACCCCATGAAGTATTTACACCCCATAAGTATGTACACTCTTCCACACAGGGGAGTGAAGAGAGGGGTACCCCCTCTGCGGGGTCTGGGGGGGCTATCCCAGCAGGGGTTCGAGGGCGAAGCCCGCGAAACAAAAATTGCCTTGTAAAAGTATATTGTAATTTCATTGTAAATCTGGACCGTTCATTATAAGGTCACAGATCTAACGATAGATATTATGTTAGGGTTTTTTTCCCCAAAAGGCAACCCTCTTTTATGAGGGAAATGTATTGCGGCTATGGATGATGGTGAATATTGTATTTTGAGCGAGGAGACTGTGAGAGAAAGAAGAGGAAGTTACAGCGGGTTTTGTTGTAGTTTGTATCCCTTAATTTGCTGGATAATAATAAAGGAAGGACCTGGAAATTTCTCTGGTGGACGTAGCCCACACTGGGTGAACCACATAAATCTGTGTCTCTCTTGTATTGTGTGTCTTCTGTGTTTTGTTTCTGCATTTGTTTTATTTTATTTCTCTGCGGTCCTGTTTTTCTAACAGCCAACATCCATCTCAAAAGTCAAGAAGGAAAAGAAGAAATTGGTTTTCAAGGAAGCTGCAGAGAAAACTTCAAATCAGCAGGCCAAGCAAGCAAATGCTCTTAACTTACCCTACTCAGAATCTGATTCTGAGCTAAACAAAGAAGAGGTCCCTACTAATTAGAACATAGAATTTTCTATGGAGTAAGCACCAGAAACTTATAGGTTCACAGGTTATGAGGAAGGATAAACATCAAGCAAGAGAAAATCTAGCAAATCATAGAAGATTAAGAAACTCAAAGAGAAAATAGCATAGCAGGAAGTGATAGAGAGGGTGATAAAGGCCAGATATGAGACTATATCAAAGAATTTTGCAGAAACTAGTGCAGCCTTGGAAATATTGGCACTTGAAAGTGTAAAGGAAAAGAAGAAGAAGAAGAGGATCATAAAGGATAATCACCAACTATTTTGGTTTGCTAAGAATTTGAAGAAAAAGATCAAAAAGTTGAAGGCTAAAATAGCTACACACCCAGATTTGCATGTCCTTGCAGAGGTTTCTCAAGATTTGCAAGTGGATCAGTCCAAATAATCAAGGAAAAGACTCATTTTTGAAGTTTTTATCTTTTTAACAAACATAGGCTTTTCAGTGGAATAATCAGCATAACAACACATAGTTAGCCGCTGAAAATCGGGGCTTTCGGCGGATAACTCGCATTTTTTAGGGCAAAAGAGCCGTTGAAACCGTTGGAAATAGATTTTGAAGATCTGGCGCTCGAGCAAAGGGGATTTTCGGTGATGAGGCATATAGTAATCTCAGACAAATTGCTCCATACATTTTGGCATCTTGTTTCAGAGTTTTGAGGCATTAAACAAGGTAGATAGGTTGATGATTAGCCTATCATTATTGAAGACTTCTTACAGCTGTTGAGGAACATATCCAGTTGTTGAAGAAAGACACCATCCTTTTCATCATACATCAGGAGCTTCATGCAGCTGTCGAAGACTTAGAGGATTGAAGACAAATAGAATTCTAGAAATGGACTAGATCCATACTTTTTGAAAGATTTTTGTAACAGTTTTCTATCTGAAACTACTTGTAAAAGCTATAAATCCTATCAATTTTATAGAATGATGGTTCGAGTCTGGACACTATACCATGTTTTTTTTTGTACTGAGACCTTTTATATAATACAGATCACAAGTTCCTTTCATTGTTAATGTCAGATTGTCATCTTCTCTCTTTTCCTATGTTTTGAATGATTACTGTTATCTAAGTTTGTCTAGTTATATATCTATATAGCTTTTGACTACCTATATATCTTTGTTTCATAGTTTATTAAATTCAAGATTAGTTAGATTTATAAAGAGAAAACAAAAAAAATATTTGTATGTGCTTTCTTTCTCTGCTTCTCGAAAGCAAACTATTTATATTGATTTAGTAAGTTTCGATTAAAACTTGCAATTTGTAAATGATTATTGTTATCTAAGTTTGTCTAGTTGCAAATGACTGACATCTCATTGGTCAACTCATAAACATTGATTTAACAAGTAATATGTGCTATATTTATTCATCCCATCACATATGTGTTATGGTTGATAGATATAGGCTTTCTTCACCCACTAGTTCAATTACTTATCTGATTATTGACTTTTGAAACATTTTAAGTTACCAGGCTTCTTCAAGATACAACCTGAGAAGGACTCCTGGAGAGATAACACATGGTACATCTCCCATGACAATACTAAAACCCAATTGAATCAAAATAGGTTATTTTTCAAGGGAAACAAAACTTACAAATGCCACCTAATTACTAAATCATAGAGATATAAATTACACCACCCCCCTGCTTTTCTTTTTTATGTCTTTTGATTTTTTTGTCTTTTTCATATTACATAAGGATTTAAAAAGAATAAAAAATGCTAGAATATAGTGAAGGAGATAAAGCCTCTGATCCCAATGACCACATTCCTCCAATGTTCTGATATAATGATTGTTGTGTGACAACTGTCATGAAGGGTGACGACTAAGACTAGGGGCAACTTTTGATGACTACACTAAATTAGGGTTTATGGTTCTAAGGATTATGTTCACTTGATTTCACTTTTTTATTATGCTTCCAAGAGATACTTGTAGTTGGAAATGATAGGAAGAGAAGTTATTAGCCTCCTCAATGGGAGACAGACAAATGGAATTTGGATCGGGGGCGTTGCCCCTGAACCCCCTGAAAAATGGGGGGTGGCGATGATGAGTCAAATTTCAACTATGCTATAATCCTCGTTTTTCATGAGATTCTCTTGGTTTCGAGAATAGTTCATTCTCTACTAAATAGTGGAAACCATGTGAAGGTGGAAGATCTAATCATTCCCCCCCTCACATCGCTCTCAATTTCCCCAATACCCAATCTATCTAGATTCAACAACTATAATTAAAAATGACACTAAGATTACATGAAAAAAAAACATAAGAGATCTATAGTACAAATCACTCACCACATGTAGGAATATCATTGATCTTCTTCTTCATCCAACTCATCATATTCTATATCATCATCTGGTATTTTAGAATCACCGTCGAATGGATTGGCCATATCAACATCATCATCAGTACTGTCATAATTTTCGATAATATCATCATTAGATATAGCGTCATCGAGAACATTACCATATACATCATATGTTCGATCAACTTCTTCGACTTCGTCATTTGACGATACACGGCCTACCTCCTCATATTCCTCTGTATCACCTTCTAGTTCTTGAATATCATCTTCTTCTGGTACATTATACTTTACAGGCCTTCCACTTGGATAATATCTAACAACAAACGACCAACCTGGTTTATCGGGAACCTTGCAATAGAATACCTGCTCACATTCGCTGGGAACAACATAACTTTCTAGAACCGGCTCAAATGTCCTTGTATTAACCATGGTAAAACCATTGTCATGTTGAATAACACTTCTTTCAGGATCACATTCATTTATCTGTAAATGATACCATTTGACCTCAAACAGAATTATCTTGAATGATTTGAAGTCACACTCGATTATATCATCCAAGTATCCATAATATCTATTTTTTGTTAGTCTTGGATGTTTGTCACTTCTAGAAGAAACATTAGTGACTTGAAACACTGCAGTTATCCCTAAATCTGCGGTTTTCTTCGTGTCATCCACACTTTTGACACAAAATTTTCGACCATTATACCACATAGCTTTGTGGTGCTTCAACTACAATATTCCCGACAAGTAAAAAATAAATTAATAATTAATAAACGTATTTAAACTTAATAAATATTAAAAAAAAATACATTAACATTTTGTATAATAACAGAAAGTGAGGGTACAATTTTATATGCTTACCTGTTTATCTTTTAAACCATATCCTAAATCAATCTCCCTCTACATAAGATTGTGATCTTAATTACGATGAGCTCTTTTAATTAATGTAGCCACCCCTTCCCATGATAACCTACCATCATGTTGTTCACATTGTTTTATCCATAGCTTCATCCAATCAATATTGTTAGCAATGTATAAATGTAGTGCATCCCACACTCGACCAACTGCAATAAAAAAAATATAAATTAGTAAGAATAATGAATAATAATAATTGATGGAGGTATAATATAAATTGAAGAAATACAATGTAGATAAAAAACAAATAATATAATACCTTTCACTTTCCTCATTTTACCATTCTCGACCAAGACCTCCACTTCAGATATTTTGACGTTATTGACACCCCAAATGCGATGCATACTAATTTTCCTCCCTAAATCAGGAAGATAATCTCTAATATACATTAATGTTTGATATACCATATAACCCTCGAGACGTGCTCATTTTCTAACTAAAGCCTTCAATGACTTGAGGTGTCTCTCCACCATCCACATTGACCTTATGTGTACAGGTCCACACAATTCAATCTCCTCAACCCATTGTATGAGGTAGTGTTCTTGCGCATTGAAAAATGTTGGAGGTAGATACTTTTTCATTGCACACATTAAACGAGGAATTTCTCTCTTCCAATATGTTATATCTTCCTTATGGATTTATTTAGATGACAACCACCTACAAATGTTACGAGAAGAAAATAGGTTTCAACAAAGACAATATTGTATACATGAATATTACAAGTAAAACACATGTCATCAACAACTTCTAAAACATTTTTATTACATATAAATAATAATATGTAATTCATATGTCGTTATTTACCTCATGTATTTTCCAAGGTCATATGTAACTTGTTTTACATTGTTGTCAAAGTTGTCAGGAAAAGATAGAGGTAGCACATACTGTAACAAAACAATGGCACATTAATAAATTTCCGATTTCATATTAACAATATATTTACAAAATTTAAAAATATACATCGATTCTTACCAATACATAACAAATATACAAAAGAAATTAACTTGATGAAGGTATGTCAGTCATGAGTTTTTAACCCACCAAATTCACCTTTCTTTGTTAATATATTATTGATGTTTGAAGCAAATCCTGTTGGAAATACAATTTTTCGAATGAGCTATTTTACAACATTGCTTTCATCTTCTTTAAATAACCATGGGAGGCTATTTCGATCGACTCCATTATTCCTATTTAAATCAATAATATTTAGCATTGCATGATTGGCTTCTTGAATGTCACTACAAATTTTAGAAAAAAATTCTTTGTCACACCTTCCATCTAAGATTCTCCACAATATTTATGTTACGTTATTCCCGATATGCATTGTGTCGAAAAAATGAGTTATTTCTAGTTTCTCATAGTAGGGAAACCTACTTAATTGTGTGGGGAAACTTTTCATTCCTCGTGGAAGCAGATCAATGCCTTGACGACCAACTATATGTTACATAAATGAAATTAACACAACAATTGTTAGATTATACACAGTAGACATGAGAATTCAACACAATTAAAAAATGTAATATATTGCATATGATGATGAATATTGACTTACAATGACGATTTGATCTGTTATATTCCAACTTCCATAGGTGTGGTGTCAGTCTTCGTGGTTTTATTTGACTCTCCTCTTTCCCATTGAAAAGATGTTTATTGGTATTTCGATACCTATGGTTCTTAGGGAGAAAGTGCCTATATTCATCAAACACCTCCTTTCCTAAACTTCTTGAACAATCAGATCTCATCCTAGGACCACAAACTAGACATGCAAATTTACCCTTTGTTTGAAGACCTAGAAGATACACATCAATGGCAGCATTAGTTATATAACAAGCAATTATTTAAAAAACAAACGTTATAATATCATAAACATCTAACTTATTTAAGTGCAATAGTGTGTTACATACCACAAAAATGTGTTATTCCCGGTGCATCATGAATTGTCCATGTAAGAATCCCATGGAATTGAAATCCTTTTTGACCTATTGGTCTAGAGATGTCGTACATAGTGATGTCATCCCATAAATTTTACATCTCATCGACAAAAGGCCCAATATATACATTCATATATTTCACTTGGTACTTACCTAAATGGTTAAAAAATACACATAATTACTACACCTTGTATACATATATGAAATTGTGCAATGAACAAGACAAATGAAATGTTAAACATCAAAAAAACAATATCATTATAAAAATATACCTAGAACAATCATTTCCAACATTGTGTGCTCTCTCTTTATTGACATCCAAGGAGGAAGGTTGTTGTTTATAACAAAAAAAGGCCACACCGAGTAGATAGACCTGAGCTCACCAAATGGATTTACACCATCGGCTGCCAATGAAATACTAACATTACAAGGTTCTTCTTTAAAAATTGGCCATCTTTCTTCGATATTTTTATATAAAGAATCATCTGCAGGAATTCGAAGAACACCATCTTCACTTCTATTCCATGCATGGTAATCCATAAACTGTGTTATGTTCCGACATCTAAATAGTCATTGTAGGTGTGGAATTATGGGAATATAACGAAGAACCTTGTGAGGCATCTTTTTTGTTAACTGATCAGTTCGATATCTATTGATTTGACATTGCAGGCAATTCGATTCAAATGCATATTGTCCATAATATATGATGTGATCATTGGGGCATGCATCAATAGCCTGATATTCCATTCCAATTTCTTTCAAAATGGCAGATGATTCTCGGTATGTGCGAGCTAACTTATTTGGTGATGGTAAGAAATATTTACCTATCAAACTACAACAACAATATACAAAAAACAAATCAATAATGAAAATTATATTAATCATTATAAAGATTGCATCCTTAATTTAGACATCAATTGAAACTGAAAATAAAATAAAATAAAAGTTGAAAATTGCATAAAACTATAAAATTATGTTGCTTACCTTAGGATCTGTGTCATACATGTGTTTTACAAACCATTTGATACCTTCAAGTTGACCAACAACATTACAGCAGAGAGAACATTTTTTTTTGTGCCTTCATATAGGGATTTAGTGGCATTTTGAAGGATAGGTTTATCCAAAATATATTCATCATCATTGTCCTCATCATTTTCATCATTATCATCCTG
Organism: Picea engelmannii; assembly: GCA_009831015.1. Classification (NCBI taxonomy): domain Eukaryota; kingdom Viridiplantae; phylum Streptophyta; class Pinopsida; order Pinales; family Pinaceae; genus Picea; species Picea engelmannii. Next base: position 93,661 of record ML777131.1, on the reverse strand, counting down.
CAAGTTGTCCTCCTCCAATTTGACATCATCATCCATTGGAGCATTATAAATTTCTTGGATCAATCTATTTGTCCCATCATCAACAACTGTAATATTAATATCATCATTTTCCATAGGAATAATGTGACCATCAGTATCCACACAATTAAGTTCAGCTTGTTCTTCAGTATTATCTCTATGAAAATGTCTCCTTCTAGGAGGCATCACATTCTTAGGATGATTTTTCTTTAATAAATCAATAGAAGCAATAAAATACAGTTAGAGTATATCACAAATATTATTTTAAAAGATAAATTAAAAAAAAAAAAACAATTAATGTATAATACCCTTAAAGATCTATAATAACTAATTACTTACCATGGGACAATATTCATTGCCCCTCTCAACGTGCCCATTCTCCCTACAATGTTTTTCAACTATTTTTAAAGGTAGTATTCTTCCATTAAAACCCCTGCATTCACAACAAGGGAAATAACATTTCCCATCACCATGAATCACCATGTGTCGCTTTAACATAACAAGCTCTCTTTTCTCATCTGGAGTTGACATTGTAATTACCTATTACAACAAATCCATGGAAACATTATAAGTACAATATACAAATATATTCAAATAATTTGGTATATATTTAGATATTTGTAATGAAAATTATACAGCATGTTCAGAAAAATAAGGGGCAAAGCATGAAACCTAAAATCAGCTAGAAAAAATAAGGAACAAAGCATGAAACCAATGCATTTCATATCCAACGTACAACACTAGCTATTTGGGAATCTAATTGACAATTGGTTCTAAAATAACACATTGACCTACATATAAACATCCAAACATAAATGAATCTTCTAATAATATCTTTGTTGCGATCCACCTACTATTATGTTGTCAAAATTGAGGAACAAAATTGATAGAAGTGCAAGAAAGAGTTTGGGGAGAAAAATAAATCATGACATAAGAAGCGTAAAGGCAACTTTAATTCTCATAAAAAATGATGATGTAAAGAAAATTAATTTGAATACAACCAATCAAAGCTAGCAAGCAATTCCTTGGCATGGTAATGATAAATGGTACACTATGTTAGCGATCAAAAATAACTTGCTAATGATTTCCAAATCACATGATAAGACGAGCATTGAGAAGAAGAATCATTTTCAATTTCTTCATATTTAAAGGCTTAGAGACAAGATCTTAAAGATGGTATTTCAATGTATAAATCGATTTTCTTCTTAAATTAAACCTAAGTTTATTTTAGGGTTTTCGGTGGCTAAGTGGAAAATTTGACAGTGTAGTGAGTTGTCGAAAGCTCTAACTTTCGGCGGCTAAAGGGAAAAATGCAATACCAATGAGCCGTTGAATGTGTTGAAGAGTCCATAATTTAATTATTTCTGCCGAGATCGCATTTTTCGAGTTCCAAAACATGTGGGAATGGTATCAAATTAAAGATAATAATTATCAGAAGTTAAATCATCCTCGTCATTAATTTTTGAAGACATATGGCGAAAGAAGGAAGCCAAATGGAATTTCTATTTTCCACAGAAATCGCCCAACTGTCAAACAGAGATCTCGAACCAAAATTCAAATAGGCAATTGCATGGGAACCAAAATTCCACAAGTACTACTACCTTTATTGATGAAATAAATGTTCGCTTGCATCATCAAGGAGGACCCCACTATATGAGTAGAGTTCCCATTACAATAAGCTTCACAAGACATCTCATTACCTTGCTTCTACTTCATTTTTTAGTTTCTATCGAACCCTGCAAGAACTCTCTTATGAAGGAACTTTATAGTAGGTTGAACCTTGTAGTAAGCCTTATTACAATTATTGCTTTCAAACTACATCTACTATATAGTCCCTATTTAATATATCTGGCCTCAATACATAGCAATCTATCTATCTATTTAAGGGAGTTAGGGTAGGACCCTAATAGATTCACATGGTTAATTTTTTTGTGAATACTTGATATCACTAGCATATTTGGGTCATTTTGCGACGGTTGTTTCGATGCTCTTGCGACATTATGTCGTTGACATTGTGATGAATCTGGAGTCTTCGAAACATTGTTTTATGTCACGTGGCAATTACGACGAACTTGAAAAAACGTCGCAAGAGCAACAGCATAGGCAATTGCGACAAAAAAAGAAATATCGTCACCAATAGGACAATATAGGAAAACTATGTGAAACCAACATTTCATCTCAATTGCAACACCCATTTCAACAACAACTTTTGTGGTTTATATAGAAAAACTGTCGCAATAATTTAATCAGTTGTCGCACTGGCGATGACAACTTTTCGACAACTTTTTGTTGTTTATATAACAAAACCGTTGCATCAATTGAAGTTGTCGTCGCATGTGTGACGACAACGTTTCATTTTTGTATAGAAAAAATGTCACAACAATTGAAGTTGTCGTCGCATGTGCGATGACAACTTTTATTTTTTATATAGAAAAAATATCGCAACAATTGAAGTTGTCGTCGCACGTGCGACATCAAATTTTTGTTTTTATACAGCAAAATTGTCGCAACAATTGAAGTTGTCATCGCACGTGCGACGACAACTTCTCATTTTTATATAGCACAATTGTCACAACAACTGAAGTTGTCGTCACACAGGCGATGATAACTTTTTGTTTTTATATAGCACAACTGTCGCACCAATTGAATTTGTCGTCACACAGGCGACAACCAATATTTGATTAAAAATATATATTTTAGGCTGCAATTTTGATATTAATATTAATATTACCATAATAATTTTTTAATTGATATGTGCTCCATTATTAATAATTTAACAGACAATTAATGAATTCGAAGCACTAGGACTGCTCTGAGCCGCTAAACCTAGAATATGATGCCCTCTCTGTCAAATCCATGAAGAAACTATTGACCATCTACTCCTCAATTTCCCCTTTGCAAAAGAAGTTTGGTGGCATGCCCTACCAGGAGGGATCCCTTCTGACCAACTCCCTCCTCACATACCCACTCTGCTAAAAACCTGGGCCACCCTCTATCCTTTCCCTCTCAAGGCCAACCCTCAAATCAAGTGTTGTTGGATGTCCCTCCCTAAATTAATCCTTTGGAAAATTTGGCTCGAAAGAAACTCCAGAATCTTCAGAAATCTGACCGCTTTACCCGACATCATTTATGCCAAAGCCAAAGCCCTACTGGGAGACTGCCTCTCCTACCTTTGACCTTGCACCAACTCCCTTTCTCTCAACTCCCATGATAAATATTGGATCCATATCCTCACTCCAAACCTCAAATCCCCCCCTCCTCTCACTAAGGATCACAAAATATGGTGAACTACAGAAATTAGACTACTCTTGGGGGCTTGGAGTCAAATCCAATAATATAGCAGAAGCTATAAGCCTTTAGCAAGGACTTACCCAATCCCGGAAGATAGAAATCAAAGAAATAACGATGATAGGAAACTCCCAAATTTTAATCCAAGCTATGGTCACCAACACCTTGCCTACTCAAATGAATTTGTGCCACATTCTCAAGAAAATCATGCATCTCTCCTGCTCCTTCCAAAATATTGACTTATTTCATGTGCTTCGTCATCTCAACGCCGAAGTCGACCAAGATGCCAAAGCTTCCACCCACTTGAGCAGGGGTCAGCTCTCCCTAAATGGAACTTTGGTTTTCATCCCTCTCCCTTAGCGATACCCGGCGAGTGCTCAGTTGGGCCTCGTAGGGAAAGTGGCCTTCGTTCCCTCCCAACATCATACTTTTGGTAGCCCTCCTTTGCCTCCCTTATCTGTCCCTTCTTTCGTGTGACGATACTTATATGAATTGTTCACGTCCCCTCCCCTCCCCCTTCCTGTCCTTCACCTCATGTCCCTCCTGCACCTTCGCACAGATCTCTTATCCCTCCTTCATGGCACTCGCGTGAGCCCCCTCTCCTCCCATGGCAGCGCACAAACGAGATATCGTTAAATTTAGGAAGGTGGCGAACTTCTCCTGCTCATCTTTCCTTCATAATTTTTTCTAGTTTCTCGCCTGGCTTGAGCTCCCAGTATTTCTCCTGGTTAGTCTCTACCCATTTTCCTCGTCCAGGCCTCCCTCCTGGTCTTTGTCCATCACTCTTGCAATGGAGTCCAGTTCCAACTCATCCCACCCCCCTAATCCCTTGCCCTCCCTGGAACTCGAAATTCGTAGGCTGAAACGCACGCTTAGCACGCATAGAGGATTTTTGCTCCATCTTGACGGGGAAGGAGGTCAGAGGTTTGAAATGATGGAGTAAGATCTAATCCAGCTAAGGGAGGAAGCAATAGAAGCTCTCACCTACACAACTCAACAAGCTAACAACAAAATTGTTGATCTAGAACCAAGAATTGAAAATATGGAAATTCAAGCTGCAGGACAGAGCCACCAGACAGATGCAAGGGGGAAGGCAACCATGAGCGCAAGCTCCTCCATCCCAGGTCAGAAGGTTTAATCCCGAATTCCTCTTTCTTGGAATTAGTTCTTTTTGGATATCTGCTTCTCTTCTTTTTAAGTTGGAGTATAGGCCCTTCTGCAACTCAAACAATTGTGTTGTAAGTCAGTTCTTATTCTAAGTTTAGTTATATTTTGGACTCTCAGTTGTTATGGGAATTCTAGGAATTTATAGCATGGCAACCCCTTTTGTAATCTCGAAGCTCCCGCACTGATCGCAAGGCTGAATTATGTAAGTTTTCTCTATAGTGGTTATACCACTGGTTTTAATATATAAACCCCTTTCTTGTGTAAAAAAAAAAATTATTACCATAATAGACTTAAGACTAGTCTATTATATGAAATTTCACAATCATTCACATGATAAGTTTCAAATGAATAATTAAAATATGTTTCTCTCTTTCATATGGTAGCTAACAACAAGAGAAAATATGTATTATACTATGTCATACATAACACTATTGCACGCTTGCTATATGATCATTTCATACTTTCTCATTATGAAGAGTTGCATACAACCCACTCAAAACTATCATTCAAAGTAAACAACATAGCATAACCTTCAATATGAATACAACTAGTTAAAAATGGTATTATCCAAAGAATAACAAGTACAATTTCATGTTCAACAATTAAACACATCCATGCATTCATATCAATAGACATACATTCAAATTAATGGACATATACAATCCTATTCGTGAATAATAACTTCACTCTGCATAAATAAGTCTTCATATATGAAACATTAGATAGAGATATTAGTTTGAAACTCCTAAATAAAATAAAATTTGTTTCCTTTTAGATGAACGTGGAGAACAAAGAGTTCATCCCTCCTCTAACCCATAACCTTTGCCCAATGATTTCAAACATTCTATAATAGTATTTTTTAATGATGTAACAACATATGTTATAGAAATGGATGGAAAATCCATTGATACTAATAAATTTATTTATCCCCATTGCCAAATACTATAGATTTTTTTTCAATATCTTTACAGTTTTTTGTAATTGTATGGAACATTACAGAGTATGGTGTTTTTCTTGGGAAGCCTCCCTAGAGATTTTTAATATGATTGAAATATATTATCATGCATCAATATTTCATTCTTAATCATTTTATATTTTTTTCTTAAAACAAAGGATGGAGACTAAAAAACTAGTGATTTCCAGGCATGTGTAATGATTTCCCATATCTATATATGTTAGAGGCAAATACGATTGAACTTAAAGGGAAGAGGTTTATGATGATTCCCATAGGATATCAAAAGATAAATGGGTTTATGAGCCAATTACATAGAAGGAAAGATATCAAGTTGGATCCTAATATTGTCCTTTAAGAAAGAAATTTCAAAAAAACATGTCTAAGTCTCATTATCATGTCTTTTAATGTGCATTTTCTTCTTCTCTAGCACTAGTCGATGAGATCCGAATCTGGAATAATTTCCTATTCCATTTCCTTACTTAGATCCATTAGAAATACTACTTTCTTTTTAATTTGTCTAACATTGGACAAGGTTTAATATATTAACAAGGACCTTCCCTTCATCTAATAGTTCGTCCAGGAATTTTGTTTGGGACTCCCAACACTATTGTTTCCTCTGCATGTTCTTAGGTGTATAAATCTTAAATATTCTCATGAATATGACTGTAAAGAAGTCTTCAAAGAGATTGAAAAACTAGATTCGACTATTACCTCATCTAGTAGATGCAATTCCTATGGGTCCGAGAGAGTGCATATTCCTCTAGACAAATCTTTGTCATATATACTAATTTTATTCCCTTTTTTCCAAATGATATTTTGAATAAATTTCATGTCATTATTTCTCATCTTGGTGTCTTGTCAAAACACTATTTTCATACTATGATTGTGAATTAACATCGTTACTCCATCTTGATTCATTATAGTTTCTAACTCCTTTTAGATACATATCTTCACAATAAGGGTTTTAATACATCAATTGAAGAAAAACATAATAATTTAATGGATCACTAGATATTCATGAGGTAGAGATATGCAAAGTATCAGATAGGAGTTTATTTTAGGGTTTTCAGTGGCTAAGTGGCAAATTTGACACTGTAGTGAGCTGCTGAAATCTCTGACTTTCGGCGGCTAAAGGGAAAAACGCAAGACCAATGAGTCGTTGAATGCGCTGAAGAGTCCAAAATTTAATTCTTTCTACCCAGATTGTGTTTTTCGAGTTCCAAAACATGTGGGAATGGTATCAAATTAAAGATAATAATTATCAGAAGTTAAAATAAACCATAAAATCTGATTTAAGGAGTGAAAATAAACCATAAAATAGTTCAATACCACCAAATTACTAAATCACACAGAAACGTTTTAAGTACTGGCCTTCAAAATATCAGCTATGTAGAGTCTGATCAATTCAATGTTTCTCTTCTTGAAAGAGAATTGAAATCAAGATTTCATAAAAAAACCAGAACACCATTGCATCAGAACACCATTTCATAAATTACTCATGCAACTGTAGAAAATGATTGTTGCAACTATAGCACATTTGTCATAAATGAGATATATATAGGATTGATTTAGTCGGTCTTCTGACGAATTTGGTCAAATTGACCAAACAATAAGTCAATGACCATTTGATTCTCACACGTGCCATAGTTGGTCGTTATAATGACTAAAGTTGGAATTTTGGTCGTTAGAATGACCAACGTAGAATGTTGGTCGCTAGAGCGGCGAACAATTGGACCCCGGAAAAAAAAATTAATTTATTCCAAAAAAAGCAAAAAAATTACGACGAAATTTTAAACCGTCATAATATTTCATCGTAATTTTCGCCCAATGTAGTAGTGATTTTTTCTATAACTCTTTTTTCTGAGAGGTTCCAAGTAGTGAAACCTGGAGGAATTGCATAAAACACACTAAAGAACATTATTTATTCATTACAAGAACAATTTTTTTATTATTTCAAGTTAGGGTTGTTGACTAATCCAAAACTAGTCATGTGAGACTAAAGAAAAATTTGATGAAAATGTTAGTCTCTTGTTGTTAAAGTTAAGGAAGGTTTGTAGGTATGTGATCATAAGCACCAGGTCTATTACAGAGTTACAAATCATATTTGGATGATGAAACTGATGAGGGATTTTGGTTAAGGTACATGTTGGGTACATGGTTGAGACAAGTAGTTGATGAGTTGGCACATACATGAGGTGTATAGTTGATGATGTTGGTACATATTGATGAGTCATAGTTAATGAGTAGTTGACACATGATTGGTACATGGTTGGATGCACTTGTTTATGCTATATTTTGTTTGGTATAGGTTGGTGCATGGTTGATGCACTTGTTTATGGTACAGGTTGATTACAGGTTGAGGTACAGGTTGATGCATGGTTCAGGTTTATTGGTACAGGTTTACATCGGTATATCTCACAGTGATAGTGTGACAGTGATTTCATGATAATACTTCTACATCAGGGCAGTTGGATGGGGAAAGGACAAGTGGTTGTAGCCACCTTTTGGTTGTAGCCATAGAACATAGGGGGTTGTAGCCTCCTTCTGGTTGTAGCCAAAGAATTGGGAAGTTGGAGCTTCCCTCAGTTTGTATCCTGAGAAACTAGGGGGTTGGAGCCTCCTTCCAGTTGTAGCTGGAAAAAACAAGAAGTTGGTGCTTCCAATGAATGTAATTATTCAAGACATATAAGAAAAATCATTCTGTGGTTTTCTCTCGATTTAGGTTTCCACATAAAACACTGGTGTATTGTGTATGTGTATGATTGTTCATTTCGTATTGCTCATTATTGGATAATAATTTTACATTGATATAACACTTGGATTATTTGGATAAAAAGGATTATAATTGCACTATTACTAATTCACCCCCCCTCTCAGTAATCTAGCAATTGGTATCAGAGAAGGTTCCTTCAGAAATCAGTTTAACCACTGAAAGGTAGATCATGGAGAGTACCAACTTGTATAAAAATGGAATACCATAGTTTGATGGACATAAGTATGCTTTGTGGAGCATAAGGATGAATACATATATACAAGAAGAGGGATTTGAAGTTTGGAAATCAATTTTAGATGGATACATAGCACCAACAGTTCCACCAACAAATGACAAAGCAATAAAACTCGATCAGAATAATTCTAGCTCAAAATAATTCCAAAGCCAAAAATTCACTTTTGAATGGTCTCAATGATACGGTATTCACCAAAGTTGCACATTGTAAATCCGCTAAAGAGATTTGGGACAAGCTTCGAAATATTTATAAAGGAGATACAAAAGTCAAAGCAGTAAAGATTCAAACTTATAAAGGTCAGTTCGAACAACTAAAAATGAAGGAAGATGAGAATATTGCAGCCTACTTATTACGAGTCGATGAAACAGTGAATGCAATCATAGGATTGGGAGAAGAAATCGAAGAATCTATAATTGTTCAAAAGGTACTAAGATCTCTTCCTATGAGATTTAACCCTAAGATATCAACACTAGAAGAAAGATTGGATCTAAACTCAATAAGCATGGATGAACTGCATGGAATCTTCACAGCATATGAAATGAGAACTGAACAAGAAAATCCAGATGTAAAAGAAGCAGCCTTCAAAGCATCCAAAAGATCAATGAAAAAGAAAAAGAAACAAGAAGAATATAGAAGCAACAATGACGTCTCGGAAGATGATAAAGAAGTGGCCAACTTCGTCAAAAGACTGAATAAGGGAACCAACGGTAAGTATAGAGATAAGATTCCTTTAATTTGTTTTAATTGTGATGGTATTGGTCATTTTGCTAAAAAAATTCCTCATAAGAAAAAGAGAAATGATGAAGGTTACTCAAAAGGAAAACACACGTATAAACGCAGAAGAACTACAAAGAAAGTTTTCAAGAATAGCTTATGCACCAAAGAAGACATCTCATCATCAGATGAAGATGAAGTGAGTGACAGTGAGACAGGAAGAGTTATATTCATGGAAGTAAAAGACTCTGACAAAGAAGACTCTGAAGAAGAATATGAAGAAGCCGAAGAAGAATATGAAGAAGTCGAAGAATAAATTGAAGAGACAGAAGTTGACTATCGAGAAGAATTAATGTGTGCCATAGAAGTTATCAGAAGAGAAAAGAACAAGAACAAGAAACTACAAGTAGAATTAAGCAAGAAAAAAGACACTCGAGAACTAGAACAAGTGATCACAAAATTGAAGGTTCAAATAGAAGAAGATAAAAGAATTGAAGAAGAACTCAAATAAAATCTAGAAGAAAAGGACAGGATCATTGGAAACTTGGAAGCAGAGATTATCACACTAAGAAAGGATATTCAAAAGGAAAATATGCAGAATAGCTCAAAAGTTTTGGATGACATTATTAGCATTCAAAAATCTCATCTTGAGAAGACCGGACTTGGATACTATCAGACAGAAAATGGATCAAGCTCCAAAACAACAGAGCAAGAATGTAACAACCCTAGCTAAATAGTTGCACAGGGTTTATCAAGAATAGTTAATTATTTAATTAACTGTCCTAATATATTTTAGTTAAACAATGATTATTTATTAATAATATTAATTATTTATTTATTTATTAATAATATTAATTAATTAATTAATTATTAATTAATTGTTTATATCTGTTGATTAATTAATTAATTAACTTATCAAAGGTTAGGGTAATGAATTAAGAGCTTAATAAATTTTAAAATATTTTTATAAGACTTTACGTATGCAAGGGGGGAATGAAGCATGGGGTGGAAGGATAAGGTAATAAAGGAATGGGATAAGGTAATAAAGGGGAGGATAAGGTAATTAATGGAGGATAGGGAGTTGGTTAATGGGGGGAGATATGACGAGGAAGAGTCCTATGGGAGGGGAATAAATAATGCTTCCTCCCCGTAGGTAAATAAATAAATACCATAGGTTAGTGTTCAATTAAAAACAAATACAAGAAACATAGAGCCCAAGCGCCAAGTGTTAAGTCACATGGAAGAGGAGATCACTTGAAGGCCCAAAAGGGTTTCACTGCACGCCATACAAACGCACCACACAAGTCAAATCCAGCCGCAAAAAAAAAAAAACAACACACATAATACAAGCTAGCGCCACTGCCATGCATAAAGCCACAACCAGTGCCATGCCACGAACAGACCAGCCACGACCAGCACCATGCCACAACTAGACCAACACAAATCCACGGCCGAGGAGCCATGTGCTACACACACAGAAAACAAAAAAAAAATTAGTAATAAACAAAAAAAAAAAAACCAACCCAAGCACCAGCGCCAAACACCAGCGCACAAGGAAGGCTACCCATTGCACCAACAGCCAAGCACCTGCCATACAACACATCACAATCCAATGAAAAATACCAGTGTGAAACCATCGAAGGGAAGAGCCCATGGGCACGATTTGATGGTTGTTGGCAGCACACGAGTTGTATACACAATGCCTAACAATCGTCCGACCAAGATCGGTCCATTCTCATATTCTCTCCTGGAATCGACATGACTTACAAAGGCATACGAAATCAGTTGAAAACGATGATCAATTCCATTGCTCCCTTCAATAGAAATTTCATCACTCCTCACAAGCATTCTCTGAAGCCCCTCGGAATCGATCCCCTTGCCTCCTGCTTTGCATTCTCCATCACTAGACTCAGGAGGAAGAAGAAGAAGAACAATAATGAATCTATGTAACTATCGAAGTGAATATCACAGCATGCCCCTGGAAAACGCCTCTAGATAACGCCATTGTGGCAGTGGGTCGATACCAGGGAAGAACGAGATAATGGAAATGAAAATTATCTTAGCAGAGGAGTTCATACACGGCGTGGATGTCGTTGATCCTCCCAGGTCATTTCACGCTCTCTTACGCTCTTACTCATGCATGAAGACCTCCAGCCATGGCGGTCAACCGTGTAGCCAGGGACCTCCCAAGAAGAAAATGAGTGAGGGAAAAGAGAATTTAGGGTTAAGATAGAAAGTGCGGGGGTATGCGTAGGGTTTTGGCTAGCTATGACCTTGGGAGAGGGGGGCACGTTGGCCTCATGTGAGGACCCACGATGTCGGTTTCAATAAATATATATATATATATATATATATATATATATATATATATATATATATGTAATATTTTAATTTATTTATTTTTTATTTATTTATTTATATTTTTTATATAAAAAATATATATAATTAACAAAAAAATGATTTAATTAATATCATGGCTTTAAACTTACTATAAATTTTAAAGATCTAAATTATTACATATAATTTAAATTAATTTAAAATATAATTAAAGATTTAAATAGTATAAATGCTACACCTTATTATTATTAAATTAAAATAATAGCATTGCTATATACCATAAATTTTAATTAGAATCTTAACTATTTGCTAGCACTAGATTAATTTAAATTGTATACTTTAAATTAATGATTTAAGTTTTAAACCTTAGTTTTAAGGAATTAAAGATTTAAATAATATAGTTTAGATTTAGGTTTAAACTTATATAGGTTTAAAACTAAGGGGATTAACAAAAAAAATAAAAAATTAAAAGTATTGCGCCCAAGACCAAGCGTTAAGGAACCATGGAGGATCCCACAAGGGAGACTATTCAGTGCACTATGCATCAAGCATCGAAGGATAGCCTTAGGCTCATTTCATCAACTTTAGGTTGGAAGTCATCGTAATTAGTTGTAAATGCAAAGTATAAGGACTTAGACCAAGGTAAGCATGAGGGGGTTTCATGCGCGCTAGGAAAGTAAGCTAGAGGAATTGGAGAGTATGGCGCAAAGCTAACATAGCTATGAGGAGAGAGGGTCAATAGTTTTCTTAGGCAGTGACACCAAGCTTAGATGCTTAACCCTAACCTAGCCACTCCCCTAAAGAGAGTAACATATGTTTACAGACAAGTAAAGAAAAACTTACGCCTAACCCTATTTTCTAGTTTAAGTTGCGCAAATTTGAAACATACTTGAACTCACCTTGACAACTTGGGTTGATGAAGGTTAAATCATACAGGATGGTTTGGACTCGAGGGAATCGAGGTAGAGGAACATCATCGCAGGCACTGCCAACACCTCCAGCGCCGCCGCCACCATCGCCCGAACTAGCTCTCATACTACGCTCTTTGGAGGCCATAAATGAGACTTTAAAGGGGCGACAACCAGCAAGGATCGAAGTGGAACCCCCACCATATGGAACGGGTAATCTAGAAGCGTCGAGGAATTCAGGGGGAGGACCTCCACCCAAAGACATCACTAAAGAACTGCAGAAGATTAAACTTTCGGAGTTTGTTGGGGTCGCGCCAATGAACGCGCAGAAGCATGGTTGGAAGGCATGACAAGGTGTTCTGCCTTAAGGAACTATGCATCCACCTCAAAGGCGAAGATAATAATTTTTCAGTTGAGAGACAATGCCTTGAACTAGTGGGGAAACATGGAAAGACAACTGCATCTTACCCCGGACACCATATCTTGGGAACTTTTCAAGGAGAGGTTCTGAAGGAAATATCTACCAGCTTACTATGAGGAACAGCGGGTAGGAGCATTTCATGCTCTAGTACAGGGAAACAAAACTGTAGAGGAATATGAGATTAGGTTTATGGAATTGGTCTAGTATGTTTCATATATGGATAATGACCAATGACAGGCAGAACGCTTTGTCTATGGGTTGAACCCTAAGATAAGGGCTATGGTGTGGATGTGGAAACCGTCTTCAGTAGCGGAAGCTATGGAAAATGCACGTTATGCGGAGGAACACATGAACTTAACCGGAGGTATGAGGGTAACCTTTCTGCATCATCCTGGATTTGTAGGGAAGGCCCCTAGGACATTTCCCAGGGGAGGGGGCTCAAGGCCACCTCCATATGGTAACAGAGTCACACCAAGGATAGCAGCCGCAAGGATTTCAATGGCAGCAAGTGCAGCATCTCGTTCATCACCAACAACACAGGCAGGTCCACGGCCATCTCAAGGAGAAATTAGTAGGGGCAGGGGTTCCAGGGGAAGGAACTCGTTTCAGAGACAGTCACAGAACAGTGCACAGGTTCAATATCGTGTTACCTGTTGGGGATGTGGAGGACCCCATTACCAGCGTGACTGCCCAAAGTTACAAGCAGGATTTGTGCATAGAGAAGGAAAGGCCCCAATGGGAAGAGAAAGTAGCAGCCACCAGATTTATGAAGTGGTTAATAATCGCCAGGCCAAACATCAATCCATAGTGGTGGAGTCATCAGGTACACTAAATCATATCAACGTTAATATTTTATTTGATTTTGGTGCTACAGATAGTTTTATTTCACCATATGCATTAGAAAAGAGTTGGTTGGCAGCCTACGAGCACGATGACTTTAAACAAGTCGAGATGGCTTTGGGGGAAAAACAAGTGATAGGACCTAGCGTCGATAATTGTATAGTAGACCTGGGAGTGTGTACTACCAGGTTGAAGGTATACATCACTACTCTCAGGGCGTATGACCTAATCATTGGAATGGATTGGTTAGAAGCTCATCGAGCTTTGGTAGATTGTTTTGAAAAAAGGGTTCTTTATGTTGACGATGAAGGAAGACCAGTAGAGATCTAGGGTGTACAGAGAAAGGTGTCATTATGCTTTATCTCAACTATGAAGGTTAAGAAATGCTTGAGGCAAGGGTGTCAACTATATGTAGTGGAAGCAGTGAATGAAAGGAAGGGACCCTCATTAGATCAGTACCTGGTATTGTCAGAATTTAAGGATATTTTTCTGAACGAGTTACCAAGGTTACCTCCTAAGAGGGAGCTCGATTTTACTAATGAGCTAAAACCTGGTGCAGAACCAATTTCCAAAACTTCGTATCGGATGACAGTGCTAGAACTTTGTGAGTTGCAAATGCAGTTAAAAGAGTTACTGGACTTAGGGCTAATAAGTCCTAGTGTCTCACCTTGGGGCGCACCAGCAATTTTTGTGAAGAAGAAAGATGGTTCCTTACGATTGTGTATAGATTACAGGGACTTGAACCGTGCTACAGTGAAAAATAGGTACCCAATGTCATGGATAGATGACATCTTCGATCAGATGAAAGGAGCAGTGGTATTATCAAAGATCGATTTGCGATCAGGGTATCACCAGTTAAAGATTAAGGAAGGCGATATTCCTAAAACTTCCTTTCGAACTCGGTTTGGACATTACGAGTTTGTCATAGTAACTTTCGGATTGACCAATGCGCCAGCAGTATTCATGAGCCTCATGAATGGCGTATTCCGAAAGTACTTAGACCATTTTGTACAAGTCTTTCTAGATGACATCCTCATCTATTCCAAAAATGAAAGAGAACATGAGGAACACTTACGAGTGGTGTTGTCCTGCCTTAGAGAGAACAAATTGTATGGGAAGTTGTCGAAGTGTTTCTTCTTTCAGAAAGAGATCCACTATTTAGGTCATATCATTTCCGATGAAGGAATCTTTGTGGACCCAGAAAAGGTAAAGGCCATTATGGAGTGGCCAGTGCCAAAAAATGCCCATGAGGTGAGAAGCTTCATGGGGCTAGTAGATTATTATCGAAGATTTGTGGAAGGATTCTCAAAAATAGTGAAACCCATCACCACTTTGCAGTGCAAGGGGGTCAGCTATGAATGGACGGAAGAATGTGATAGTACATTCATTGAGCTTAAGAGGTTACTAACTAGTGCGCCAATTCTACGAGTGCCAGATATGGAAAAGGACTTCATAGTCTGCACGAATGCCTTGAAGCAAGGGTTGGGGGTCGTGATAATGCAGGATGGAAGAGTGATAGCTTATGCATCAAGGGAGTTGAAGAAACACAAAGAGCTTTACGCTACTCATGATTTAGAGTTGGCAGATGTAATGCTAGCTCTAAAACTTTGGAGGCACTATCTTGTGGGGTGAAACTTTGAGATCAAAATGGACCATCAAAGTTTAAAACATCTCTTCACTCAAAAGGATATGAATGTCAAGCAAAGGAAATGGAGTGAGTTTATGAGTGAGTATGATTTTGGTATTTCATACATCAAGGAAAAGGAAAATGTGGTCGCAAATGCCTTTAGTAGGAGACCACGTGTCTTCTCCTTGATACCCTTAAAAGTCAATCTAAGGGAACGTGTGTTGATGCAACTCCAAGAAGACAGTTGGTATTTAAAGGTTACTTCGAACCTCCAGAGTGGGAGGCAATTAGATCCAAATTATGAAGGATATAGTTTGGAAGAAGATGGACTATTGAGATATCGGAGAAGGATGTACATCCCTGAAAATGGGGATATTCAAATCATCATACTGAAGGAATCCCATAGAGCACTTTATTGTGCGCATCCGGGTGTGAAGAAGATGTACGCAGACATGAGGAAACGTTTCTTCTGGGTAGGCATGAAGTGTGATGTAGTCCATTTTTTCACCAAGTGCCTAGAGTGTCAACAAGTGAAAGCCGTCCACCACCACCCGGTAGGCCTCCTACAACCACATGTTGTTCCTATGTCCAAATGGGAAGTCATTTCTATGAATTTTGTTGTGTGGTTGCCGCTCACATCTCATAGACACAATTCCATTCTTATGATAGTGGATAAGTTAACCAAGAGTGCTCAATTTATTCCAGTTAGAGACACTTACGATGTCACTGATTTGGAACGTGTGTTTGTAAGTGAGGTTATCCATTTACACAGGATACCTAAGAATATTGTTTCAGATAGGGACTCCAGATTCACTTCTAGGTTTTGGACAAGTTTGCAGTCAGCGTTGGGGACTCAATTGAACTTAAGCACAACTTATCATCCTAAAACATATGGGAAAACTAAGAGAGTAAATCAAGTCATGGAAGACATGCTTAGGATGTATGTCATGGATAATCAAACCTAGTGGGAGAAGTACCTACCTTTGGTAGAGTTTGCCTACAATAACAGTTTTCATAGCTCCATCGGAATGCCACCCTACGAAGCTCTATATGGAAGGCCATGCAGAACACCATTGAGTTGGGATAGATTATAAGATCGAGTAATAGTTGGGCTAGAATTGATTCAAGAGATGAAGGAACAAGTGATTCAGATTAGGCAGAGACTAAAGGAAGCACAGGATAGGCAGAAACGTTATGTGGATGCAGACAGGACCGACTGAAGTTATGAAGTGGGAGACCAGGTTTTCATTCGTATCAGGCCTAACAAGAGTACCATACGATTCGAGAAGGGGACAAATTTGTCACCTTGATTTATAGGACCGTTCAAAATCCAAGAGAAAATTGGACCCGTTGCCTATCGTCTCGTACTGCCACCCCACTTGCATAAAACTCATAATGTTTTTCATGTATCTGTTTTACATCATTATGTTGTTGATGAATCACATAAACTAAATTGGAAGGAATTGCAGGTATCGAACGTGGGAACTCTCACGGTAGAACCATTACGCATATTGGACCGTAGAGTCTGACATCTCAGGAACCGTATGGTAGACCAAGTTAGGGTCCAATGGGACAAGTATAGTCCAGGATATTCTACTTGGGAAGACGTCGAGACATTACGACGAGAATATCCCTCACTTTTTTTTACCACCTCGAGAATATGTTTCTTGAAGGTTGGGTGTATGTAACACCACCTTTTGACTTAGACAACCAGGATCACCTGAGGCCTACACTTTTATTTTCTACTCACAGTGAAGCTATTAAATGATACACTTAAACTTTTAAGACGTATGAACCTTTATGAATGTTTAAATATATTTGGATAATGATGGATATGATGCAATATATTGTGAGAATGTAAATTTTATGAATGTTTAAATGTTATTGATGATGATGGATA
>ML777131.1:39451-76428 GCA_009831015.1 Picea engelmannii | reverse complement strand
TACATGATGATAATGCATAGAAATGTATGAGTTTGTGTTACAGACTAATCTGCAGGTTATGGGCTATGAAATAGCCAAGGGATAAGGATGATGAAAGTGGATGTCATGACCACTAGCCGAGAAACATTATGGTATGAATATTTTTATGTGAAATTATATTGGTTTGGATGCATTGCTATGATATGTGGACCAGTGCAGGATTTCAGGTGATGAGACTGCCCAAAACAGAATAAACGATGAAAAAACTCCCAGCAACACGGTGCCACTGTATGTTCCATTGTAGGGTGTGGACCCTAGTTATGATTAGGAGGGGTGGAGGCATTTCCCACCGTGTATCCTCTGAAACCTAAAGTCATGGGAGGACGGTGTTAGCTCACGCTCCCTTAGACATGTGATGATGATTGTCAGTTGCCTGCTGGGGAAGCTTGGTCGAGATAGTGACACTTCCACTTACGCGTTCTATTTGGAGTTAGGTCAATATAGTTGATGCTCCAAGATAGTCCAGCAGAGGAAGGATAAGAATGAAGATGGAAGTAAGTTAGGGAGGAAGGATGAGTAGAAATGGTTGAGAAAGTATGGAGATTTGTCTGATGGTGGAATTTATTGTTTTTCCCTTCTAAAAAGAAGATATGTATATATGAATATTCATAATTACGTAACTAAACCATGGTTGTCTAAATAAAATTGTTGAACTAGATAATTGTAATTAAAGGATTTCACAAACATTTGATTGGTTTATTGTCTTTTATAAAAGAATAGTCTTGTTGATTGGATTGGATGCATACATAAATTACTATAAGGGTGATAGTTATTGATTATTAGTACATGCACGAGACTTGTATGTGCTAGCTACATATGCATCTCTTGTACATGTACACTAGTATGAATGAGTTTCTTGGCTTACTTACTAATAATGACGATTATTTGTTATGAATGTGTGAACCATGTTTCTTTTCCCTTGTATCATAAAATACCTTAACTTCGGGATGAAGTTTCCTTAAGGGTGGGTGTATGTAACAACCCTAGCTAAATAGTTGCATAGGGTTTATCAAGAATAGTTAATTATTTGATTAACTGTCCTAATATATTTTAGTTAAACAATGATTTTTTATTAATAATATTAATTATTTATTTATTTATTAATTAATTGTTTAAATCTATTGATTAATTAATTAATTAATTAATTAACTTATCAAAGGTTAGGGTAATGAATTAAGAGATTAATAAATTTTAAATTATTTTTATAAGACTTTACGTATGCAGGGGGGGAATGAAGCATGGGGTGGAAGGATAAGGTAATAAAGGAATGGGATAAGGTAATAAAGGGGAGGATAAGGTAATTAATGGAGGATAGGGAGTCGGTGAATGGGGGGAGATATGACGGGGAATATTCCTACGGGAGGGGATTATGAAAATTTGGGGGAGGAGGTATGTATTTCTGGGGGATATTTTTATGGTTTTGAGGGTTTGTTTTGGAGTTTTGGTGAACCATTGCAGGGGGAACTAGGTTGCTGGGAGTTTTGGGCTTGGGGGGCAGGATTCCTTTCGATATCCTGGAGCTAGGGAGCCAGACAGGCTGCTCCTAGCTAGTTGGGTGGTTAGTCGGTTTTGGGCAGGGTTTGGTCAATGCATCAAGTTGGGCAAAGCAGATGAGAGGACAACCAGATCAGCGGGAATTAGCATTAGGCAGAGGTATTTTTATTTATGAATTTGTTGGGTTATGTGGATGATTATGTAAATTATTAGCATGTTGTTCGTAAATTTAATTTATGTTGCTTATATGTTGAATGAAAGAAAATACTTATTGTTTCTGCGTAGAAGTAATCTTATCTTTAAAATTTATGAGATTTAATAGGCTAATTAAATTAGGTATCTACAAAGAAACATATCCAAAAAGCTATGCAGAAACAATCAAAGGGGATAGAAGGATATACAAGGAAGATTACAGGGATACTCCTCCACCAAGAAGAGTCAAATTTCAGAATCAACAACCAACGGATAGGCCTCAACAAGAATAAGGATTCATAAGAGAACCTCCCTTCAGAAGATCCTCAACTCCCAGGTATCAAACTATATTTTTTGGTTTATGTTATGCATGTAATAATTTTGGACATAAAGCTGTGAATTGCAGAGCTAACAACAGGAACAATAACAACTTTGAGAATCATACACAAAGGGGTTACTCAAGAAGACCTAGTGAAACAAAGAGAAGAAGTTACAACAGGTTTGAATCTTTGAGCACTGAAGTGGACTATTACAAATGTAACAATTTTGGACACGTGGCCAAAGATTGCAGAATGGCAGTCCCTCCTAAAGAACCTCAACAGAATAAAAACAGTCGCAGACAGGAACCTCAGAAAATGACATGGATAAGAAAGAAAGATCAGTATAGCAATGAAGAATGCACACTCGCTCTACAAGATAAGTGGAAGAAATGTGATTGGTATGTTGACAGAGAGTGTTCAAAACACATGACAGGTGATAGAGACAAGTTTCTTACATTCTGAAAGGAAAGAGATGAATTAGTCTCCTTTGGAAATGATGATTCATCCAAAATCATTGGAAAAGGCACAGTCTGAATTGGGAACAAGAATGAAAAGGCAAAAAATGATCTACTAGTAGAAGATATGAAACATAGTCTTCTAAGTGTGAGTTAAATGTGTGAACAAGGTCATAAATTTACTTTTGATTCACTAAAGTGTGAGATATGAAAAGAAGGTTCAAGGAAATTCATTGCTACAACTGCAAGAACTTCAAGCAACATATATGTGTTAAGTGAAATTGGAAATGAAAAATGTTTTCTAGGAAAGGAATATGAAATTTGGCTATGGCACAGAAGAATGGGTCACATGCATTTTGATAACCTTGTCAAAGTCATCAAAAGAGAAGCAGTCACAGAAATGCCCCAGATCACGAAACCAACCAACACTTTATGCAAGCATTGTCAACAAGGAAAGAAAACAAAGACCAGGTTCAAATCAAACAAATATTCAACGACAAGACGACTGGAAATTGTGCATACTGATCTAGTTGGACCAACTACAACAAAGGGCTTAAAAGGTGAGATATACTTTATGTTATTAGTTGATGATTATACAAGAATGATTTCATTTTTCTTTCTCAAGAATAAGTCATAATCTTTTCAAAACATCAAGATCTACAAGGAAATGGTTGAAAATGAGATGGATTCAAGAATCAAATGTTTGAAATATGATAACGGAGGAGAATTCACCTCAAAGGAATGTATTACTACAACAATCATGGATTAAAAAGACAATTCTCCATTGCTAGGACACCTCAATAGAATGGAGTTGTTGAAAGAAAGAACATGACAGTATAGGAAATGGCTCAAACAATGCTAATGGATTCAAAATTGAGAGATATTTTTTGGACACAAGCAGTGCATACAGCAGTTCACATTCAAAATAGAGTAATGCTCAGAAACAACATCGACAAAACTCCTTACGAGCTATGGAAAGGAAGACCACCAAATGTGAAGCACTTCAGAGTTTTTGGAAGCAAATGCTACATCAAAAGAGAAGATGGCAGAATGGGAAAGTTTGACTCTCGAGTGGAAAAAGGAGTACTTGTTGGTTACTCGAGTACAAGGAAAGCATACAAGTGTTACAATCTAAGATTGAACAAAGTTGTGGAAAGCATCAATGTGACAATTTATGAAATAGGCAGACCAAAATCAAAGGAAGAAGAAAATGAATCGATGAAACATCCCTTAGAAGAAGAAGCAGAAGATGAAAAAGAAGTAGAAGAAGAAGATTAAGAGAATCCGATAGAAGCATAAGGGCAAGTTCAACAAGTGTCTCCAAAGACACCCAGTAAACGAGTACATAAGGATCATCTTTCAGAACATATTATCGAAAACAAATATGCAAGAGTTGAGACCAGAAGAACAATCCATTCACCATAACAAACACACCTAGCACGCTCATCTACAATTGAACCGAACTGTTTTGAAGAAGCCAACAAAATTGAATTTTGGAAAAAGGCCATGGATGAAGAATTGGATCAAATAGAGAAAAATGACACTTGGGAACTGATTCCAAGACCAAAGAATAAGAATGTGATCGACACAAAGTGGGTCTTTAGGAATAAATTGAATGAATATGGACAGATTATAAGGAACAAAGTTAGATTGGTATGTAAAGGATATGCATAGGTTGAAGGAATCAAATTTGAAGAGACATTTGCCCCAGTTGCCAGAATGGAAGCAATATATTTACTTTTATCTTATGCATGCTCCAAAAATATTAAAATGTATCAAGTGGACATAAAAACGGTTTTTCTGAATGGAGAACTTGAAGAAGAAGTCTACATTGAATAACTAGAAGGATTTCAATTGTCACAAAACACAAATTATGTGTGTAAATTAAAGAATGTCTTACATGGTCTAAAATAGGCTCATAGAGCATGGTACTCTAGATTGGATAAGTATCTTCTGCAGGCAGGGTTCAGAAAAGAAAGTGCAGAAAACAACCTCTACATCAAAGTAAGTCAAGGTAATATTTTATTAATTGAAGTTTATGTTGATGATATTATTTTTGGTAGTGATGATGACACGTTAAGCCAGAAATTTGCAAACGATATGCAAAATGAATTTGAAATGTCATTACTTGGAGAACTATCCTTCTTTCTGGAACTTCAGATACGTCAAATCAACCAAGGAATTTTTATTTCTTAAACTAAGTATATCAGAGAAATGATAAAGAGGTTCGGCATGGAAGATTGCAAACCAGTTATCACTCCCATGCAAACCAGTTGCAAGTTGAGCAAAGATGATGATTCAAAGTCTATAGATCAGAGGCAATACAAGTCAATGATTGGTAGCCTACTATATGTTACAGCATCCAAACCAGATGTAATGCAGGCAGTTGGACAGGTGGCACGATTTCAAGCAACACCAAAGGAATCACATGTATTAGTAGTGAAGAGTAATTTCAGATATCTCAAAGGAACAAAAGAGTTTGGATTATGGTATCCAAAAGGAAAGGATCTATCACTTATTGCCTACACAGATGCAGATTGGGCAGGTTGTATTGATGACCAATGAAGCACTAGTGGAGCAGCGTTCTACTTGGGTGAGTGTTTAGTATCATGGCTAAGAAAGAAACAATCATCAGTATCTTTATCTACAGCCAAGTCAGGGTATATTGTAGCAGCATCATGTTTTACACAGGTTCTTTGGATGAAACAAACTATGATATATATACAGGTTGAGTATGATGAGCCCATTCCAATCTATTGTGATAATACAAGAACCATCAGTATCTCAACGAACCCGGTGATGCACTCCAATATGAATCACATTTCAATCAAGTATCACTTTCTACAGGAGCAATTTGCAGAAAACAACATCAGAGTTCAGTATGTGAGCACAAAAGAACAAGTGGCAGACATATTTACAAAACCAGTTCCATGGGAAGCCTTTGAATATCTTCGCCAGATCCTCGAAGTTATTTCTACTCCAAAATGAATGCTTTTGAATTATTATATTATATGTATTATATGTACATGAGGAAGCACCATAAAGAGGAAAATTTAGTTAGGGGGAGCAACCTTGGATGGAAAGATACCTTTTCCATTGATGACAAAGGGGGGGAGATTTATCATATGCAGAGAACAGAGGCATGATTCCAAGGGGAGAAATGGTCACATAGATGCAAAGGAAAAAGGCATGGTTCTAGGGGGAGCATGACTGATATGACTTCAGTATTTCATGAAATGATTTCAGTATTTCATCAGAGTGTTTCCATCAATGCCAAAGGGGGAGATTGTTGATTAAGGTTGGTTGTCATTGATGTCAACCCTTGAAGAAAGCCCAGTGGCACAAAGGTTTGGGAAATGGACCCAATTTTGTTTGATGTAAAGATGAATCATTATTTCTTTGTCATGGTTGATAATAAGTACAAATGGATGAACTCCAAAGTGGTCCCCTTATGGTGAAATCCCTCACAGGAAGATGCTTTGTGGATTGAGTTATCCTATAAGTATGGTAAGAGAAACCATGCTTATTTATGGAATAATGAGTTGAAGTTCGGTAAATTTGTAAGTGAAAATATCCTAGATGGATAGTTCATGTCATTCCATTTCCGGTGGTATGTGGAACGTCATATAACTCCTCATGGTTAAAGAGTTATGGCCATGAGAAGTTGGAGAACCCAGGTTTGGGTAATGGACCCAAGTTTGTTTGATGGATAACGGTATGATTTTTGATATATTTGTAGGTACTATTATTCTATATTGATATTAAATGTCATGTCATTTCTGGTGGTATGTAGAACGTCACATAACTCCTCACGGTTTGAGAATTATGGCCTTACGAAGTTGGAGGACCCTCATATGTCATCTAGAAGCCCCAAAAGGTCAAAGTAGTCAAAGTGGTTTAAGAGATTTTAGAAGCTAAATAATAAAGTGAAGTGATTAGTGTACTATAATTCAAAATTAATACAAAAAAATTTATTTAAATAATAAATTTAATGGAGAAATTAGAAGTGGGTTAACCCTAAAATAAGGAAAGTGGGCAAAGTGACCTAGAAGATGTTTTTAAGGAAGCTACTTGGAGAGTATAAATAAGAGGCAATGCTCTCTCATTTTACATCACACTAGAGAATATTGAATATCTACAGGTTTTTGAGGTAAAAAAATGGTATCTAAGCCAAATTTCTGAGGAAAGGTGAAGAAAAGAAGGTTGGAATTCAAGGAAGGATAAATTTCTTTGATGATGCTTTCTAAGGTATGCTATTTACAGGTCATCTCACCATTTTTGCAATAGATTTTTTTATAGAATGATTCAGATCATGAAATTTCTATTCCATTGAGGAAAAATATCCAAGTATCTATGGTAAAAAATTCATCTTATGGATCGTTGTATTTTTGGAGTTACACTTCGTGGAAAATAGGGTTTGTGGCTAGTCCTGAAACTAGTCTAAAAAAAGTGTTTTGGGTAAAAATGTCATAAATTATTCATAACATATCCACATTGAGTAAGACCAAATGTGTTAGTTAGAGTACAATATTTAGTATTCTTTTTAATAGTTTCATATCAACTCAATAAACATTATGTGTGGGGCACGCTCTACAAGGTCGCTCTCTAGAATAAGCCAAAATTCAGCAAGGTATGCCATTTTTGCTATAAATCTTTTTCTGAGAGGTTCCAAGTAGTGACACATGGAGGAATTTCATAAAACACACTAAATAAAGTTGTATATCAGTTTCATATATTTATTCATTACAGGTACAAAGTTTTTATTATTTCAAGTTAGGGTTGTTGACTAATCCAAAACTAATCATGTGATATTAAAGAAAAGTTTGATGAAAATGCTAGTTTCTTGTTGTTAAAGTTAAGGAAGGTTTGCAGGTATGTGATCATATAAACCAGGTCTATTAAAGAGTTACAAATCATATTTGGATGCTGAAATTGATGAGGGATTTTGGTTAAGGTACATGTTGGGTACATGGTTGAGACAAGTAGTTGATGAGTTGGCACATACATGAGGTGTATAGTTGATGATGTTGGTACATATTGATGAGTCATAGTTGATGAGTAGTTGAAACATGATTGGTACATACTTGGTACATGGTTGGATGCACTTTTTTATGCTACAGGTTGATTACAGGTTGGTGCATGGTTAATGCACTTGTTTATGGTACAGGTTTATTACAGGTTGAGGTACAGTTTGATGCATGGTTGATACAGGGTTTAGGTTTATTGGTACAGGTTTACATCAGTATATCTCACAGTGATAGTGTGATAGTGGTTCCATCATTCTACTTCTACATCAGGGCGGTTGGACGAGGCAAGGACAGGTGGTTGTAGCCACCTTCTGGTTGTAGTCAGAGAAAATAGGGGGTTGCAGCCTCCTTATGGTTGTAGCCAGTGAATTGGGGAGTTGGAACTTCCCTCAGGTTGTAACCTGAGAAACTAGGGGGTTCGAGACTCCTTCCAGTTGCAGATGGAAAACAAAGGAAGTTGGCTCTTCCAATAAATGTAATTCTTCAAGACATATAAGAAAAAGCATTGTATGGTTTTCTCTCGATTTGGGTTTCCACGTAAAACACTCGTGTACTGTGTATGTGTGTGATTGTTCATTTCTTATTTCTCATTATTGGATAATAATTCTACATTGATATAACACTTGGATTATTTGGATAAAAAGGATTATAATTGTGTTATTACTGATTCACCCCCCCCCCTCTCAGTAATCCAACAGATATGTCTCGTGTTCCATATGCTAGTGTAGTTGGGAGTTTGATGTATCCAATGGTTTGTACTAAATCATACATTTCACACGCAATGGGAGTTTTGTGAAGGTACATGTCAAAACCATGGAAGGAGCATTAGAAAACAGTAAAGATGGTTGTCAAGTATTTGCATGGAACTACTAGTTATGGATTGTGCTACCAAGGAAGACCAATATTAGATAGAGTGTTGGAATACATGGATTTTTTTATGCATACTAGTTTGGAGATCTAGATCATAGAATATCTACATTTGGGTATGTGTTTAACCTATTTGGAAGAGCAATCAGTTGGATGAGAAAAAGACATTATGTAGTGGTACTCTCAACTACAAAAGTTGAATACATGGAATCCACTCATGCAAGAAAGGAATCAGTATGGTTACAGATATTGTGTTCAGGTATTGTATTGGTACAATAAGTTGTAAGGATATATTATGACATTAAGAGTGCAATGTTCCTTGCGAGGAACCCAGCTTATCATTCAAAGACAAAGCATATAGATTTTCAGTATCATTTTTTCAATGACTTAGTTGATGATCCAAGTGGATATCGGTGGCCACCCACCTTTTCCAACTCACTCAAAATAATTTTTTGGCAATTTTGGCAATTTACTATTTTTAGCAGTTTTTAACTTCCGAGGCCATTTTGAGGGCCTAAATGAAGGGTTTTCGGGATAAATGTTCTCAATGATAGTCAAAGGATCTAATTGATCCCCCAAAATGAATCTCCTTGTTGATATCTTTCCAACGAGCTATTGTACACCCCAAACAGAAATTGTATGCCAAAGTTACGCCCCTGGGAAGTTGATACACCAAACTACCGAAAACAAGGTCCACAAAACTGTTGGATTTGCATCTTCCTGGGTTAGGGTTTTGGATTTTATTTATGATAAAAATTCCTTTGGAGACTCATTGTAAAATCATCTTCTCATGGATGTGAGTAGTCGTCACATCTCTTCTCATAGATAAGTTGCCACCATTCTAGCGAGTCTTTCACTCTGTACTTTACGATCTTTGTACATTTTCACTCATTAATAGAAAATTGTGGATTACTGTATATCTGTGTTTATTATTGCATCTATGATACATTTCTATTATAATATTGGATATACGAGTTATCTATGTACATTTATTTATTATATCTCCGCTCTCATTTCGTGCCGAAAATAATCTGAATCAGTGGTATCAGAGAAGGCTGCTTGATCATTTATTTTTTTCAGTGCATGTCCCCGACAAGGTCTAAGTAGAGAAATTTGGGTCTCAATTTTGTCTCTCTTAAATACAATCTCTCTCGCATGCCCAACAAACCATCCATGGTGGAATAAAATAAAAATGATGGAGGAGACGATTCTATCAATTTGTTTCTTGAGAAATCTCTCATGCGACAGAGGGACGAAATGATGGAGAATTTTTCCCACATCCTTCAACGCCTGCCAATAGAAACAGTCACATATTCATAGAACAACCAATTTGGAATCACCTCTCCTTTCAAGGTACAAGTTAATTTTGATATTCTCGTATTTGAAGGTCAAATAAATGCGGATGCCCTAGACAAATGGTTAAATCTGCTAGAAGGTTATTTCTTTGTTCACCATTTTTCCGACAGGGGAAAGATCACCTTCGCACTCCTTAAATCTCTCCTCAATGTCAAACATTGGTGGGAAACTTACTAGGAACAAATTTCCACAGAAGAGTCTGGAATATATGGGTCTGATCCCACTTGGGATTTTTTTGTGGACGCAGTAAAGGAAAAATATTACCCTTTTGGAAACTATGAGGACCAGTATATGAGATGAACCACACTATGGAAAGAGAGGGGCCAAGTAGTTATGGAGTTCACTAATACCTCCCATACCTTACACACCAAGTTGGGTATAAAAGACTCTGAATGACATTTGGTTCTGAAATATCGTGGGGATCTACACAGATACATCCAAACTAAAATGGATTTTCTTGACATCTCATCACTCGGTGTTTCTTATCGATATGTTGTTAAAATCGAGCATAAATTTAAGCACCAGAACAAACGAGAGTTTGGGTCTGCAAATCTACAACAACCAAAGTATGATAAAGAGGACCCTAAAAAACAGTCTCATGAAAACCAGTCCAATCCACGGGAAAAGAAGGGTCACGGGAAGACGAAGAATGACACCGGAAAATGGTGTGATTTCCACAAAATCCCCTAGCACAACACTGATGAATTTCACTCAAAACAGTCATTGGTGGCCAAGATCAAATACAAGGCGTTGAACCCTGATTTTGAATCTGATTCTAAAAATACTGGTAAAAGACAGATCATCAACGGATACCCCACTACTATTGTTGCAACTGCAACAATTCAACCAGAAGAACCAACATATCCTGGAGAGGGGGAGTGCCTTTTTCATTCATAAATGTGGGTGAAGGGAACCCCGCTGCATTTTATTGTTGATAGCAGAAGCCAGAAGAACCTCATATCAACAGAGGTCGTCAAACGGTTGGAATTGTCGACAACACCACACCTGTATCCATACAACATCGAGTGTCTTCGCTAGGGACAAGATCTTTGTGTCAGCCAGCAGTGTCTATTTTCATATGACATACAACCCTTCAAGGATGAGGTATTATGTGATGTTGCCCCGCTGGATGTCTGTGATGTTCTCTTGGGTCAGCCATATATGTGGAAGTGCCATGCTATCTATGAGTCTCTACCCCGTAGTGTCATTGTTACTCTGGGGAGTCATCTCTACAGGATACCAGAGGTGGTTCCAACTACTGTTCCACCTAAACAGTGCCACAAGTTAGTATCTCATACTACAAATTTTAGCTTCTTCACAATCTGTTCAAAAGGTGAATAGAAGGATACTGCAACCACTACATCCTTGGCCCAAGAACCTTTTATCCAACAGAAGCAGGTCAACAAGACTGTAGAAAAGCACAAATATTCCTTCTACATATAGACATCTCATGTATCCAGACTGGTTAAAAATTTCCAACCCTTCCAACCACAGGTTCTTGAAAACCTTCAAAAATCTAAGCAGTGCAACTTCTCCAACAAGGCAAGCAACTCATCAAGATGCAGATTAAGAAAACTATTTTCCCTTTCTCTCAGGCACGCAACGCAATGTATACCATTGCTTCCTAATGATTTAGGATTGATCTAGGTGGATATCGGTGGCCACCCACCATTTCCAACTCACTAAAAACAGTTTTCTGAAAATTTTGGCAATTTACTATTTTTAGCAGTTTTTAACTTTTGAGGCCATTTTGAGGGCCTAAATGAAGGTTTTTCATAATCAAGATTCTCAATGACAGCCAAAGTCTCTGATTTATCCCCCAAAATGAATCTCCTCGATGATACCTTTCCAATGAGCTATCGTTCGCCCCAAACAGAAATTGTATGCCAAAGTTACGCCCCCAGGAAGTTGATACACCAAACTACCCAAAACGGGGTTCACAAAACTATTGGATTTTTATCTTCCAAGGTTAGGGTTTTGGATTTTCTTTATGATAAAAATTCCTTTGGAGCCTCATTGTAAAATCATTTTCTCACGGATGCGAGTAGCCATCACACCTCTTCTTAGAGATAAGCTGCCACCATTCTAGCGAGTCTTTCACTCTGTACTTTACAGTCTTTGTACATTTTCACTCATTAATAGAAAATTGTGTATTATTTTATATCTGTGTTTATGGTTGCATATATGATACATTTATTTTATAATATTGGTTATCTAGTTATCTCTGTACATTTCCTTATTATATCTCCGCTCTCATTTCGTGTCAAAAATAATCCAGATCAATTGAAGAGAAGAAGGTGTTGTTGGTGGAGGTGTACACTTTGGAGAATATTGCATATTCATTAACAAATTATGTGAGCATTGAGGAGTTCTCTTGGTGTAGAGAATCAATGGGAATTTATGCCCTAGATTGTTGATCATGAAATCATGTGACCCATGTATGCAAAGAAAACAATAAGTGGGAGAATGTTGGGTATGTGTTATATTCTTTTCACAATCATGGGTCCCCCTATTGGGAGTTATGGTGGTGGAGCCCACAAAAAAAAATTGGGGTGGTTTATTCGCCAAAGTTTTAGGTGGTCTTTCACCTTTGGCGAGGGCGATTTTTTGTCTTTGGTGGTTTAGTGGTGCATGGTATTTCAACCCATGGTTTTCTAATTCTAGTTAAGGAATGAAGGTCGTAATCTAATATCGGACAATGGATTAGGGGTTTTTTGGATGTTGTGGGATCCTATATATTGTGTTGTAAATGATGAAGTTGGATCATGAATAGAATTAGAGGTGCAATTCTAAAACAAGTTGTTGGTTTTCCAGGTTGGGTTTCCAGGGTAAACCTCTGTGTATATTTGTGATTGCAATTGTTTTATTTTATCTGTTAAGAATATATGTGTGCATTTTATTAATGTAAAAGGTTTAAAACTTACAAGCATATGGGTGAAGTGTCTCAAGTGAGAAGAAATGAAACTTGAGGAAAGTTTTCATCTCTATGCATTGGATCCCTATTGACTCTTGTTGATGTTCAGATTGGTCAAAATCCCAACAACAACCTCACGAGGATATAAATCTCCTTGCGTTTTCATAGAGGTGGTACTCCTATTTTATAGTCTGAAAGATGTAGCTGATGTTCTTGGACTAGACTTTCAAATGGGAGAATACTAAACAACAAA
The DNA here is from genome assembly GCA_009831015.1 of Picea engelmannii. Lineage (NCBI taxonomy): Eukaryota > Viridiplantae > Streptophyta > Pinopsida > Pinales > Pinaceae > Picea > Picea engelmannii. The sequence goes on along the minus strand of ML777131.1, from coordinate 63,511 downwards.
CCCCAAATCTTTATTTCTTTAGTTTATATATATAATGGTTCTTGATAACCAAATTTCCCTTTGATTGCAACATTTCCCCGGAAATGGACCAAGCAACTTCTTAACAGTAAAAAGATGGAAAAATGATCCAATATCAAAATAAATATATACTCATCTTCATTATAACATCTCTCTAAAACACATGCAAGAAGAAGATGCAACCATATTTTCTCATAAGAAAAAGAGTGAAATGGTGTTGATCACTTTAGAGAACTTTAAATGAGTATTGCATTCAAAACTAAAAATAATTTGATGGGAATACTCCAAAAATTTCATGCTTAGAAATACCAAAGTTTGAGAAATCATTAAATTCATACCCCAAAATATTTCTCAGGGGAGTTCAATGCATAAAATATATTCAACATTGCAAAGCATTTCGGTAAATCGATCGACTAGTGCTCAAAAATAAAGCCCGCCATATGCAAGAACTAAACCTCCATGAATTAATTAGACAAGATCGGCTTACATTATCAGTCATATATGTATGGTTGTAAAATACTCCTATTGATCTTTTTAGTAAGAGACCAGGAAGAATAAAAGGAAAAACACTCAAAAACTCAGCCTTATGTTCGATCTCATATATACAAACATAAAGCTTTGAGAGACATTGTGTAGAAGAAGAAGAAGAAAGAAAAAGGGATATGTTTATTTGTTGATCAGAGATTTGTATGCATGATGATGGCTTAACAATGTTATCTTGATGATAGCATGCTTCTTTGATGGTGCTCCCTTTCTTTTTCCCAATGCTTTATTGCCCTTGTAGTTGGGGTTTCTATCCTTCTAGAATTTCTCACGTGCTTCCTCTTTTTTGAATAAAGAGTGGATCATTTTAATTAATGATTTATTGAATGCTTATTAATGAATTTAGGTCATTGAAATTCATGCCTCCAAGTGGGACCCACTTTATCCTTTTATAAAATATATTTAGTAAATTTTTACTTCAAAAACTTGAAGTTGATTGTCTAAAAAAAGTGGATTGTCTTTTAATTTTATGAGAATGATAAATGAATTCTCAGCCATGGAAACCATTCTAGAAATAATTTTCATTATCTCATCTTTCCAACGAATCCTCTTGAGCTAAATTTGGAGGTCTGACTCTCAACTTATAGCCTTGGGAAGTGGAAGTTCCAAATAAATTTCCCAGCAAGTCATGAAAAGTGAGTTGACTGTTATTTTAATTCTTGGAAAAATTATGGCCAAATTCGGCCATTGAAACATATCCCATTTTATTCCTTGTCAAATTTCCTTTCCAACAAGGTATCATTTTCTCCAAAAGGACGTCTGGATCATGAAGTATGAGCTCCGGAAGATCGTTTTTGCAGTCGTCGATCTATTTCATGGATCAATCTTATCCCTTGATTTAATTTCTCCCTTTTTAGTCCCACATGCATTGTGGTGGGTGAAGAACTCAGTTTTTATATTGAAAACAACTTCCTTATCATTCATTTGAAATAAAGGAACTTATGGAGGTCTTAGCGTAGCTCTCATGCCTTAGGAAAATATGGAAAGGAAAATGGAAAAAGAAAAATCATGAAATATGGAAATGAAAATGGAAAAGGAAAGGAAATGGAAATGGAAAATTGAAAAGGAAAAACGGAAATAAGAAAGGGAAATGTAAAATTATGGAAATGAACGTGGAAACGAAAATGAAAATGGAAATATGAATGTAGAAATGGTTAAGTATGGAATATGGAATAGGTTAAGTATGGAGAGTAGTGAGAAATGGTTAAGTGTGGATACTAATGAGTAAAGAAAATGGAATGGTAAGGGGAGATGGAAAAATAGCTAAGCATAGAAAGTGAGATGGGAAAAATAGCAAGTATAGAAAGTGAGATAGAAAAAAAAGATAAGTGAGGAAAGAAAATGACTAAATGAGGAGAGTACTAAGTCAAAATTTCGAAAATGGAGGGAGAAAAGGGGCACAACACTTAGAAAAAATTCCTCATCAATTCTTCAAAGCTCTTCCTGCAATCCCTTTGGAAAAAATTATGAGTTTCTCGGGCATATGGACTCGGATTTTGATTATGTAATATGCATGACGAAATTGAGACTAAAGGCTACACTATGAGCTAATGAGCATACACAAATTCCTCCTTTTGATATCATTTTTGTTATTCCAAAGAGTTTAAAATCAAGGTGATAAAATTATTTGATCAACAATGCTTTATAGATCAAGATTTGAAATGGATTTATGATGGTACATAATAGACACTATAATAAAAAACAAATACATTAAATAATTAGGAGCGGGCTATTCCTATATGTATACACAGCATTCACCATAATATGAAACAAAACCACAAAAAATTAGGGTGGTGAACTATTACCATGTCTCAAGATATTTTAATCTTAATATACCCCAATAAAATAAATGTCAAGAAATAATCCCAAAGGCCATGGTCTTGAATATTACATTGGCACAACTTGCCTTACCCTACACATGATCGATATATGCCACATGTTTTACATAGAGATGACATGTAAACCAATGACTATTTCAATGGTGATGACCCATGTTTTTCCTAATCATGCTCGCTTTTTCAAAATGTGATTTCTCTACAAGTATCCAATACTATGCCTCTTATATAGGCTTTGGTGGCTCTATATCTTGTTTAGTATTTTTCTACACCTATTATGCTTGAATCTTGTGTCTTTGTGAGGTTTTTAATGGGATTTTTCATTAAAGGAATGCAAGTTTATTGATTTTATTTCAATGATGTTGTTTAATTTCTAATGACTTCTAAATGTTCTTAGAATTTGCTCTTTTTTTCTACACGATGGAAATTGTCTAGCCAAAGAGACCTTTAGAAATTTCACTCTTTGTGGTATGGATTTCTAGAGTTTGAAACTATACTGTAAATTTTAGGAGGTGGGAAGGAGGCAACCTTCCCATTATTTTACTTATTAACCATGAGTATGTTCCTGGATGTTATTTGGAGTTATTCATTCTAATGGTAATATGGCTTGGTCGATGCATAGAAGCAGAGTGCAAGATTATGGGAATCAATATCCATTACATTTAGATCCTTTGTTTGTCCTATGGAAGAAACATATGCATTGGAAATAATAGTAACCAAAACATTTCTCCTCCATCTAAGTAAAAAAGGATCCACGGATATATTGTCAACCCTCATTCTATATTCCAAGGAAGAGTGTAAGTCAATTCGTCACAATGAACCTTCTGTGTTTGGTATCCATTATTCACAATTAAGCTTCCACTATAAGTACTATGATTTGTTTCTATGTTGTAAAACTACATTGAAATTAGATTAAATGCATTTCAAAGAAGCTTCAACCTTATATCTGATTTTCATCTAAATGGTGGGTGTTCATATGTATAGTTCCCTTAAATATAAGTTATTTGTGTTAGGGACCTAACCCCTCACATAGATAGAATAATATATTTTCCATGTAATAAAGGTCGGTATTAGATAATAAGGCCTATTTAATAAATGTGAACAAGTCAATGTAAGAATATCTAATAGAAGCTTCCGCTTCTAGAAAGATCTTCCTCTAGAATGTTCTTTAGATGATAGAATTAGTATAAATAAGAGTAGGAGGCATGAGAGCTTATCTTGAGAATTATTGTAATAGAGCTATGTTTTGTTGGAGGTTGTCCCCTCAAAGAGGAAAGCGAACATTGATTTGTTTGAATAAAGGTATTATTTATGGTATTGCTATTCTCAATATTTTGTTGTTCCATTGATATCTGTTGAATCTTCTTGTTTTTACATATTATATTACATCTAGTACCTTAAAAGTGGTATCAAAGAACTTTCCTTGGAAGGAATTATGGGTAAATGTTTTTCCTAGGGTAGAGATGTGTATTGTCGGCGTATTTTAAGCATAGAGATCTATCATTCAATGGATAAAACTATGGTGGGGAAGACTAAACAAAGGTGATATAGATGGTTTCACGGGGTTTCCTAGAGACCAAAGTTTTTCCCTTGTTGTAAACCTTTGTAACCCATGTTGGTACCCCTCGAGTAGTACCGCATCAGACAGAATATGTACATGGACATCCCTCCCACATACTTGCAGGTATATTGGGAGTCCCCTAGGTCTCTTGAAACCAGCCCTATATCAATTGATTCACTACCTAATTGTTATAGTGCCACCGAGAACAACACTCGGGAAGATACTCTCTAGTACCTGGGTAATTGGGTAGTACGACTAAGGGTACGATCGATCCTCCTTACTTGGTGCCATGAGATATTGGACCGAGTACTACTGCTCGACCTTTCACATATATTAGAGAGTTATAGCATAAGGAAAACTCTTGTCCATAGGCACCCTACAAACCCTAACCTAGGGGGAACATACTAAACAAAGAATAGAAAGGATATTTTGGCCACACAACCTTGCCTTCTGCATCCTGATTGTGAAATTACTACAAATTTTTTTCTGTTAACAATTTGGGCATTTCGACCTGCAATATTATCCAGGTTAGAGTATAACTCTGTAGGAGTAAAAAAAAAGGTTTGGGTCCTTCCTGCACCCTTATTTGAGCCCTATCTCATTGAATTCCCCTTTTCACCCTGATCGTTGTGATACATATCATTTTTAACATTTTGTTTACCCCGTGGACCCATACCCCTCCCAGCACCCTTATTTCCCACTGATCCCATTGGTTTCCTATCATTTCCTTGATCTTAGTGGTACATATCACTTATCTACTTTTTTTTTATGGACCCACCCCTCTTCCCCTCATGACTCCCACCCACCAAGAAGAAATCAATCATAAATTGAATAATTACCTTACTACCCTTCAGGCCCAAGTGAATACTGGCATTCCTACCATTCATGTCAAAATGGAATACATATAGGAACAAATAGGTAGTCGAATTGATGAAGTCAATTCCACTCTCAAACAATTCATGAACAAATTATAGGGTCCTTCATCCTCCAACCCACCTCTCTATACTAAATATGTTGACTCCAACTGACCTCTACACTCTCATTCCAACTCCTTATCTCGTGACCCCCATTTTCCTAGAGTTGAGGTAAAAACATTTGATGGCTCGGATCCAACATCCTAGGTCACTCAAATGGAACATTATTTCTCCCTGTGTAGCATTACTAATGAGTTGACCAAGCTTCGTTACAGAATTCTCTATTTGGATCCAAAACGATGGCAATGGTGGCAATGGCATAGATCAAATGCACGTCAAAGGTATGTTTATTGGTCACAGTTTCTTTTGGATATATATGAACACTTTGACATGGACACCCACCATTTAGGACATTTGACCAAGTTGAAACGGTCTAGAACAGTGGAAGATTTTATTGTTTCCTTTGAGCACTTGGCTTTCTGAACAAAGGGCATGATAGATGATTTTTTTGAGGATGAAATATGAGCCAAGGTCATAATGGCTCACCGCCAAACTTGGTTGGAAGCAAATAAACATGCCAAGGAGGCAGAGCAGGTCATCTTGGCCTAGATAAAAAAAAACTCATCTTTGTTCCCTGCCCTAAAACCACCACCCCTATCCCTCAAGACACTCCTCTCAAGGTCCAAAAATTAACACGGGTGGAAATGGTTGAATTCCAAATCAAGGGTCTATGCTATAATTGTGATGATAAATACTTTCAAGGACACAAGTGTAAATAACATAAAAATTTTATGGCCATTTGAGAGGATGTTTTTGATGAAAATGTTTAGGTTTATCCTTAAGCAAAGCTACCCCAAACATATGATCTTTCGCCTCCCTCTCATCCTCCCGAAGTTGAACCATTGATTTTGATGAATGATTCATTGGTAGTTTTGCTCCCCAAACCCTCAAATTGATTGGTTACATTAAGAATGGGAAAATCATCATCCTAGTTGACAGTGGTAGCACTCATAATTTCATTCATCGTCGCCTTTCTCAAGAATTCATTTTTTTATATCTATGTTGTCAATAATTTTCAAATCATGATTTCCAATGGTGGTTCCATGAAATGTGGGGGGTGTTGTGAAAATGTGTGCCTACAAATTGGTCATTATAACCTAAAATCTCACATGTTTTCTATTGACATGGTTGATTGTGACATTGTGCCTGGTGTAGAATGGTTATGCATTATTGGACCCATAACAATGGATTTTAAGGATTTAACCATGAAATTCCAATAGGATGGGCAACAGTATAAATTCCAATGCATTACAGCACATTCTCTGAATATCATATGTTCCCACCGCATGGAAAAGTTACTCAAAAAATGTCATTTTGGCATCATTTCCCAACTCCATTCCATTCAAGTAGTTGAGACACCCCTGGTACACCCCGACCTTCAAGATATCATTTCTCTTCATCCCATTGTTTTCAAAATTCCCCAGGGCCTTCCCCCCTCCCATGGAGACCATGACCATTCCATTCCTTTAATCCTGGGAAGTCTTCCTCCCAATGTTTTCCCTTGTCATCATCCCTTTTCTCAAAAAAATGAAACTGATAAAATTGTCCAAGAATTGTTAGAAGCAGGTGTTATTCATCCCAATACCAACCCCTATTCTTCCCCTATTGTCATGGTCCTCAAGAAGGAAGGAACTTGGTGCATATGTCCTGATTTTTGTGCCCTTAACAAACTTACCATCAAGGACAAATTTCCCATTACCGTCATAGATGAGCTTATGGATGAAATCAGTGGAGCTCAATACTTTACCAAACTTGACCTATGTTTTGCCTACCACCAGATACATATGAAAGAGGAATACATCCCCAATATTGAATTTCGCACTCATGAGGGAAACTGTGAGTTCTTGGTCATTCCCTTTGGTTTCTGTAATGCCCCATCCACTTTTCATAGCCTCATGAATCATGTCTTTCTTCCTTTCCTCTATCACTTTCTATTAGTTTTCTTTGATGATATTCTAATCTACAATAAAACGTGGCTATCACATCTCACCCATGTAGATCAAGTTCCCCATCTCCTCTCCAAGCACCAAATTTTCCTCAAACATTCTAAATGTGCTTTTGGCGTCTCTAAAGTTGATTACCTAGGTCATATTTTTGGCAAGGATGGTGTAAGGGTGGATCCTAAGAAAATTTAAGCAATGCAAAATTGGCATTTTCCTAAAACTCTTAAAAGTCTCTGTGGTTTCCTGGGTCTAACAGGATATTATCGCAATTTTTTTCATAATTATGGAAAAATTACAGCTCCTCTCATAGCTCTCCTTAAAAATAATTCTTTCAGTTGGACTCCAGTAGGTGACCAATCCTTCTAAGCCTTGAAATAAGCTATGTGCACTACTCCTATATTAGCCCTACCTGACTTCATGAAGACATTGTTTTTGGAATGTGATCCATTAGGGAGAGGAATCGGGGTAGTCCTCATGCAATATGGACAACCTTTGTCTTTCACCAGCAAACATTTGTTCGACTGACATTTGGGCTAATCAATTTATGAAAAGGAATTGTTGGCTATTTTTCATGCAGTGGATCTATGGCACTCTTATATATTGGGACAACTCTTCCAGATTAAAATAGATAATCAAAGCCTCAAGTACTCCATGGAACAAGTAATTTCATCCTTGGAGAAACAAAAATGGGTGACCAAGTTGTTTGGATATTATTATGATATTTTTTACAAGAAGGGCAAAGAAAATGTGGTGGTTGATGCTCTTTCCAGGAAATATGAAGAAGAAGGATCCCTCTTTTCCTTCTCATTCATTGTCATCGACTGAATTTAGGTTTTTCAACAAGAATGGATGAAAGACCCTAGAATTTCCATCCTAATCCAAAAAATTCAACAAGATCCCCAAACTGCTCTAGGGTACTCTTGGCACAATGAAGAGTTCCTCTATAAAGGTCATTAGTATTTAAGAAAACAGTCGGCCCTTAAATCCAAAGTGCTCTCTAAGTTTCATGCTTCACCTATAGTGGGCCATTAAGGTTTTACTAAAACTTATGAATGGGTCAAACGATCTTTCTTCTTGACTAGTATGAAACAATACATTTGGACCTTTGTGGTTGAATGTGATACATGTCAACACAATAAGGGTGAGACTGTCAAACCTCCTAGTACACTCCAATCATTTACGCTTCCACCTACGATTTGGACAAATATTTATATGTATTTCATTGTTGGCTTACCCAAATCATGAAATAATTCAGTCATCATGGTGGTAGTGGATCGTCTTTCCAAATATGCTCATTTTTGTTCTCTTCAACACCCATTAACAACATCCACATTGGCTCATTTTTTTATGGATAATGTCTTCAAACTCCATGGAATGCCTCATTCTATTGTTTTTTAGCGTGATCCCACTTTTACCAACAATTTTTGGCAATAATTATTTAGGCTACAGGGAACTCAATTGCATCTCAGTACATCCTATCATCCCCAGTATGATGGACAAACAAAAGTAGTCAACAAGTGTTTGAAAACATATTTGAGGTGTTTTATGTTTGACAGATGACATCAATGGGTTCAATGGTTACCCCTAGTTGAATGGTGGTACAACACCTCTTACCATACTACCNGGTCTAACAGGATATTATCGCAATTTTTTTCATAATTATGGAAAAATTACAGCTCCTCTCATAGCTCTCCTTAAAAATAATTCTTTCAGTTGGACTCCAGTAGGTGACCAATCCTTCTAAGCCTTGAAATAAGCTATGTGCACTACTCCTATATTAGCCCTACCTGACTTCATGAAGACATTGTTTTTGGAATGTGATCCATTAGGGAGAGGAATCGGGGTAGTCCTCATGCAATATGGACAACCTTTGTCTTTCACCAGCAAACATTTGTTCGACTGACATTTGGGCTAATCAATTTATGAAAAGGAATTGTTGGCTATTTTTCATGCAGTGGATCTATGGCACTCTTATATATTGGGACAACTCTTCCAGATTAAAATAGATAATCAAAGCCTCAAGTACTCCATGGAACAAGTAATTTCATCCTTGGAGAAACAAAAATGGGTGACCAAGTTGTTTGGATATTATTATGATATTTTTTACAAGAAGGGCAAAGAAAATGTGGTGGTTGATGCTCTTTCCAGGAAATATGAAGAAGAAGGATCCCTCTTTTCCTTCTCATTCATTGTCATCGACTGAATTTAGGTTTTTCAACAAGAATGGATGAAAGACCCTAGAATTTCCATCCTAATCCAAAAAATTCAACAAGATCCCCAAACTGCTCTAGGGTACTCTTGGCACAATGAAGAGTTCCTCTATAAAGGTCATTAGTATTTAAGAAAACAGTCGGCCCTTAAATCCAAAGTGCTCTCTAAGTTTCATGCTTCACCTATAGTGGGCCATTAAGGTTTTACTAAAACTTATGAATGGGTCAAACGATCTTTCTTCTTGACTAGTATGAAACAATACATTTGGACCTTTGTGGTTGAATGTGATACATGTCAACACAATAAGGGTGAGACTGTCAAACCTCCTAGTACACTCCAATCATTTACGCTTCCACCTACGATTTGGACAAATATTTATATGTATTTCATTGTTGGCTTACCCAAATCATGAAATAATTCAGTCATCATGGTGGTAGTGGATCGTCTTTCCAAATATGCTCATTTTTGTTCTCTTCAACACCCATTAACAACATCCACATTGGCTCATTTTTTTATGGATAATGTCTTCAAACTCCATGGAATGCCTCATTCTATTGTTTTTTAGCGTGATCCCACTTTTACCAACAATTTTTGGCAATAATTATTTAGGCTACAGGGAACTCAATTGCATCTCAGTACATCCTATCATCCCCAGTATGATGGACAAACAAAAGTAGTCAACAAGTGTTTGAAAACATATTTGAGGTGTTTTATGTTTGACAGATGACATCAATGGGTTCAATGGTTACCCCTAGTTGAATGGTGGTACAACACCTCTTACCATACTACCCCTTGCATGAATCCTTTTGAATCAATCTATGGATAGAAGCCACCATCGATTCTTCCATACATGTCAGGTGTCTCCAAGTTTCAGGAGGTTAATTGCAATCTTACCATCCACATGACCATTCTTCGTCACTCCAAGCTACATCTTTATTTTTATGTCTCATGCCTGAAGAAAGTGATTGGCACCAAATTCCACACCCAGACCATATTACCAAAGTTGGATGAATAAGGTTCCATTTGGTTGTAGACACAAGTTGTATTGGACCAACGAGAACGTCGTCTCTGACAGCACACCATCCAATAAGTTTTGGTTCACTAGAACCAGAGGATGTCACATGGGAGTCGGCTACCATTCTGCAACAGTTTCCTCATACTAAGCCTTGAGGACAAGGCTCTTTTTCAAGGGGGAGAGCATGTTAGGTACCTAACCCATCATGTAGATATAATAATATATTTTCCATGTAATAAAGGTCGACATTAGTCAATAAGGCCTATTTAATAAATGTGAACAAGGAAATGTAAGAATACCTAATAGAAGCTTTTGATTCTAGAAATATATTCCTCTAGACTGTTCTTTAGAATATAGAATTAGTATGTAATAAACCCCATAGTTATCACAAAAAAAAAAAAATGTTTACATAGTTTCTTGGTAGTATAAGGGTCCTAGTTGTACCATCGTGTTTTCGACTTGATCATGCAACTCTATAATAAACTTTGCTTAAAAATTCTATTACAAAGTCCTTGTTATAAACTCTTTGTTCCCTACTTACCATAAGATTTTCTTATTCATGTCAGGAATAGAAGGTTACAAGGAAGGGTCCCCAAAACTAATTGGCAACCCCCTTCTTCCATTAAACTGTACTTGTATACCTATAGGCTGCGCACCTAAGGCAAGTCTTAGGCTAGTCTCACAATACATGCTCCAAATCACTTTAAATGACATAGACTTCAGTTTCGCGAACAAGTCCACTTGTGATGTTATGGCAGGAAGTCTTAAATAATTCTTAATCATGAAAGACCTAGAGTCAGGTTTTCTCTTACACCAGACAGATAGCATAATTACCAAGTTCTAGTTATTTTTGAAATTCTTTAGAATTGACGATGGATTGTAGTGAGGGTACAAGATCCAAAGGCCAGTGAAAAGTTGACAGCTAGGTTATGTCTGTTGTCTCGGATTTACACAGAGGGTAAAAAAAATTGGTTTAATCTGAGTCATAATGGTGTCCCATCGCAACCTCCTTTACGTGGATTAGAAGTATTACTGTCGTAAAAGTTAAAGCTCTGTAAAATCACTAAAGTTCATCCCACGAATCCCTATGTAATTGTTGGCTCCATACTCGAAGTGTCAAAACACTCTGCCATTGTCACATCGCAATCCATCCTACACACTCCTTACATTTACTACGAGGTGAAAAGGTGTCAATTAGGGTTAAGGTAGGTTTATCGCTTTGTCATTCCTGAGCTTTCCTGAAGAGGTTCGGCATACCATTTCAGAGGCGAAGACTATGAGTGAAGGAGGTTACTCCATGATGTAATTATTAGTGCGGCCCTATGCCCTGGTAAGTTCTTTAACACAATACCGAGATACATAAGAAAAAGGAGATGAACATATTCGGAAAAGGTTAATTGTTCTAGTATTCTGTCAATTTATGTAGTGTTTTCCCTTTACGTATGTCGTGTTCTTCATTACGCCAATTTATCTACATCAATTTTCGAAAATCACCCCATAATCCTAGGAAACGATTCCTCCCCGAGATTGTTGGTAACCCCTTTTTGGTTAGGCGTTTGGGGTCCCTCTGTAGTAGCCAACAGATCCTTTCAGAGTTAGGGTTGATTGAAGCATATGCCTCTCATGTAAAAATACCTAAGACATAGTATAAATATATCGGCTTGTTTTGTTATTCTTGCTATCGTTCTTCCCTAAAGACATCTTGCGGAGATAGGTTGGCTCTGTGTATAGTCAACGATGTGGGCTCTTTATGTTTGGTAGGAAGAATGTTATATTTCTTTTATCTAATTCCCCTAAATGAATTGAGTCATCATCCTGTAGCTTTATCCGACCTTCGGTTGGTCCTTCTATTACCATTGTCATATCTTGTTTCTGGGGTATCTTGAATATTTTACTAGGAGTCTTGTAGCATAAACATTTCGTATGTGTCATGATGCCATGTAAATCTTGACGGGCGATGATTTATTTCCGTCCTTTAAACACCACAACACAATGACTCTGCTCTTACTGTTGATTTTGTATCTCTATTCGTTACAATTTTGATTCATACCTAAATTATACTTTACTCTTTAATCATGTCGATATGTTGTGTGAAGAGTCTATATTATTACATCTACTTTCTCTTGTGGTAAGGTTTGTACTTTTCTCAAGTTATGAGTTTCATTTATCAAATTTGTTATTGTCACTAATGATGGGCCTTGCTATTACGAGGACCCATCAGAGATGGTACTACGTCCTCCTCCCTTGGCCCGAACGTCTAAACAGATAGTAGGCGAAGGGGCAAAGATTTGAACCCATGCATCAACAAGATGAGTATCTTTCTGAAAGGGAATCATCGGTTTAATTTTTATAGTTTTATTGCAATTTACTTTTCTTGAATACTTATATTTTGAATAAAGACTATTGTTTACAGGATTTGATTACTTCTAGGGTCTCTGTTTGTGCAAATCTTGGATACCCATCACTGCCTCTAGTGCAAAAGGTATTCAAGTTTCAAACCCTCTCACACCTCGGCTAACTCTACAGGTTCTATCTTCGTTTAAGGAGATCGTGATTTAACCAACTCTGTTGTAACTAGTTTGAGTCTACTATAGCATTTGTTAGAGTAAACCCTTGAGGTCGTCCTTCCATTAATGGCATTACGCCAGTTTCCTATATAAGTATTGAGTCTGTAATTGAATAAATATTCTGGCCATTATGTAATATACTTCTCTCCTTGAATTGTTAGAAAGACAATCCTGGTCGAATTTACTCGGAATGATAATCTGTGGCAAAGTATTTCTGTCTTTTTAAAATTTGAACATGGTACTTACTATTTATGCTACTCGACTCTGTTCTAAACCATTGGCCTAACTCATTATAGAAAGGAAAAGAGGTTTACCATACTTTAACAATGGCTTTACTGGTATCTTTGGCCTACTGTACTCACTTTAAATTGGATGAAGTATAATGGTTGTTGCTTTAACTAGAGTATTCCAACTCTTATTTATTTAAATTATAGTCAAAGTTGTGTGTCCATCAAATATTTATCATATTCATAGTATAGGAGGAATTTCTTATGAATACATACATACATATAGTTGTATATATGTATTTGTTTTGTGTAGACAATAGATTATGTATTTCATTATCATGCCTACCAATAGTAATTAGATATATACTTGTTACAGATCTATGGTGGAATTGTATTGACTCGGAGTGGCTTAAATCTACATGAAGCGGTAGATAGCATCTGATTTTCATTTATGGATCTGAAGTTGTATTTACAGAAAATATACTTATTCTAAATATATATATATATATATAGAGAGAGAGAGAGAGAGAGTTTCAATCTATTCATGCCTAGATATCTTACACCAGAAATTGCGATGTACAGGAATTACCTCTGTTATAACAGAAAACCAATTACAGAAAAATTTTACTTCTATAATTTGATCACATAAATCCATTCGATTGTCCTAGGAAGACACTCAATTAATTTCTAACATTCGAACGGATTCAAATTCAATCATAAAGAGTTACTCTGAAATTGATCTATAATTATTTTGTCAGAGGTTTGACTTCACACATGCATATAAACGAACAATTTTTTCTCGGGTTATTCTGTACATACAGACTTTAATGATTTCGCTACATCTGTAACTAATTCATCCCATAGAGATAGAAATAATTAAATTTAGATACAGCAAGTACCTTACATTAGATATACGATCATTAAAATAGAAAATGAAAATCATTTCAATTCAGATTTAACAAGTACAGGGCATCAAATATAAAATCATTCAGGCAGAGAAGGATTAGAGTAACATATCTGAACCAACTCGAGGGAAGACAAAGGGAACGGCCACGTTCCTCCCAACCGTAGAACAGAGCAGACAAAATCATTTGAACAGTTCACCCCCTAGCTTGACCATGAGTCCATGAGAGTGAACTTCCTCCTCAACAATGTCTTTCCATTCCAGCGGATTCCTCTTGCCTCACACTCAAATTAGTAGTGTTCATAACATCAAGAAAACCAGTAGTCTCTTTTCCCCCCAGCATACTAGGCAGCATCCTGCCTCCTCACATATGCTATATATCAAAACCATCCTTTTGCCTAGGTCTTTCTTCCCCCCTTGGGAATTTTCGCAACTTTCTAAATCCCTGATTTTCAAGGGTTTCCAATGGCCAAATCTCTGATTTGCCACTTGTAACAATCAGCTCAGAGGTAGTTCCAACATGTTCCCCACTCATGGAGTCATGGTCAGTTGATTTTAACATGGCTATTCCATTTGTCCTCCTGCAATTAATATAAAATATTATGTTCTCATACAAGTGTCATAGTCAAATAGTTAGTTGGGTCAAATCAGATCTCTTCCCAACAATCATAATAATTTATTACAATTATCAAATTCAAAATTCAAAATTTCCATAAATGGAAAAAAAATTCCAAATTCGAATTTACTAAAAACAGAATAATTTTCCAACAAATTTTAAACTTCAAAAATACTTTATTTTTTGGGATGTCACACCATTTCCCCCTTCAATAAAACACTATCCTCAGTGTTTGCTCCTTTCTTGGAACAAGATTAGATGATATTTCCGCAAATCTCCCTCCAACTCCCAAATGGCCTCCTTAGGACTAAAGTGCTTCCATTGCACCTTTACCTGAGCGACGGCTCTATTCCGAAGTGTTATTTCTCTCCGGTCCAGAATACGTAGGGGTTCCACTTGGAACTCGCCTTCTGGTTCCTTCTGTACCAAGTTCCAAACAATCATATGAGTAGGGTCATGAACATACTTTTTCAACAAAGAAACATGAAATACATTGTGAATTCTTAGATTAGCTGGAAGTGCAAGTTGGTATGCTACGGGTCCAATTTGAGCTAGCATATCGAAGGGCCCACAAAACCTAGGTGCCATCTTGGCACAGTTCCCTAACTTCAACGAACTTTTTCGGGCTTTGACCTTCAAATAAACATGGTCTCCCACTTGAAATTCCAAGTGTCTTCTTTTCTGATCTGCATAACTCTTATGTCTGTCCTATGCTTATTTTAAGTTTTGTTGTACCTTCCTTACCATGTTCTCCATTTCTTGGAGCATCTCTGGTCCAACCATGAGTCTGTCAGCCGAGTTGTCCCAGCTAATTGGAGTCATAACTTTCTATCGTACAGTACCTCAAAAGGGCTTAACTTAGCCGAAGTTTGGTACCCATTGTTATATGCAAATTCTACCAAGTGTAGATAGTCTTCCCACTTGTTTGGTTTTGTTCTTACGTACATGTGGAGCATATCCCCTACGATTTGGTTTGTCCTTTTGGTCCGTCCATCCATTTGTGGGTGATAACTCGTACTAAAATTAAAATTAGTATTTAGCCCTGCAAACAATTCCTTCCAAAAAGCAGATGTGAATTTTACATCTCTATCTGAAATCACCATTTTAGGAATTCCATGCAGTCTAAAAATGTATTTCATAAATATTTCAACAATGTTTATAACTTTAAAAGTAGACTTTACAAGAATAAAGTGTGTAGACTTACTTATTTTATTGATTACAACCATGATAGAATCATTATGTTTTTGAGTTTTAGGCAAACCTGTTATAAAGTCCAGCGATATGGTTTCCCATTTCCATTCTGGTACTGGTAATGGATGTAATAGGCTGGCTGGATGTTGGTGCTTGGCCTTAACCTGCTGACAATCTTGGCACCTAGCCAATATTCTGTTGTTTTTCCCTTCATACTAGGACAGTAAAATAGTCTTCTTAGTGCTGTTATCGTTTTCTGGTATCCTGGATGGCCAAAATACGGTTTTTTATGCACTTCATCCAAGACTATTAATTTTAACTCTACTGAATCTGGTATGCAAAGTATGTTTTTGAACTGTAATAGTCCCTTCTTTTCGATACTTAGATCTAGTTTATCTGAGTTTGCGGTTCTTTTTTGTAATTATGCCATTATCTTAGTGTAATTTTCGTCGTTAATACCTATCGTCCTTATTCTTTGTTCTAGATCACTTTCTGCCCTGCTGATATTTATCTCAAATAACCCATGGACTCTTCTGCTTAAAGCGTCTTCTACCTTATTTTCCTTACCCTTGATATGTCTGACCTCGAAGTCGAATTCGCTCAAGAAGGCTAGCCATCTTGCTTGCCTTGCATTAAGATCTGGTTGGCTAAACAAATATTTCACACCGCTATTATCCGTCAATAGTAGAATTTTCTACCCATTATGTAGCGTCGCCACATTTTTAAGGCATGTATTACCACTGCCAACTCTAAGTCATGAGTGATATAATTTCGCTCATGTTAATTTAATTTATGGGACTCATAACAAATTACGTGTCCTTCCTGAGTTAGGACACCTCCTAGTCCTTCTTTACTTGCATCAACACATACAGTGAAGTCTTTATCTAGGTCTGCTACCTTCAATATGGGTGCAGTTGTCAATAATTCCTTTAGCTTGTTAAAACTGTCTTGACACTTCTGTGACCAGTTAAACTTGGTCCCTTTATTTTGTAATGACGTGATGAGGTAGGCTATATTGGAGAACCCCTCTACAAATCTGCGATAATATCTGGTGATTCCCATGATGACCAGATATCCGCTACATCCTTGGGTACGAGCCATTCTATGATGGCTTTTATTTTCTCAGGGTCTACGACATGCCTTCTGTTGAAATTACATGTCCTAGATATTTTATTTTCTTTTGATAAAAGTCACACTTATCAAAATTGGCATATAGTTTGTGCTTCCTCAACATTTGCAGAATTATTCTTTTAAGTGTTCTTCATGTTCTTCCTCTATTTTAGAGTAGACCAAAATATCGTCTATAAATACTAGTATGAACTTGTCTAAGTATTGACTGAAAATACTGTTCATCAGGCACATAAACGTGGCTGGTGTGTTAGTGAGTCCAAAAGGTATGACTATGAATTTGTAGTATCCATATCTTGTTCAAAAAGTTGTTTTTCTTATATCTTCATCCTTTATCCTAACTTGATGATAACCAGATCGTAAATCCAATTTCAAAAAGATCTTGGCCCCACCTACTTGATCAAACAGGTTATTTATCCTAGGTAAGGGGAACTTGTTCTTAATAGTCATTCTATTCAATTGTTTATAATCGATACAAAGTCTTAGAGTACCATCTTTCTTTATCACAAAGAGGATGGGTGCCCCCCATGGTGAAACACTCGGTATGATATACTCTTTGTCCAACAATTTTTGTAATTGTATTTTTAATTCTGTCAGTTCTGGTAGAATCATTTGGTAAGTTGCTTTTGAGATAGGGGTTGAACTAGGTAGTAGGTCTATGGAGAAGTCTATTTCCCTTCTAGGAGTTAATTTTGGTATCTCATCCACAAACATGTATCTAAATTCACGTAGGACAGCAAAGTCTTCTAACTTTGGCTTATCTTGTTTTTCTAACAGATTCGTTACTTGGATGGCATAAACTTGACATCCCTTTCTCATATATTTCTTGAGTTACATCGTTGAAACTTGTCTGACTGATATAGGTTTTGGTATACCTTTGGTTGTTCTAGTAGTGCCAAAATCGTCTTTATAGTTAAGTATCTTTGTATAACAATCTAGTATTGCTTTGTGTTGTTCCAACCAATCCATCCCGATAATCATATCGTAAGATCCTAGTGGTAGGATGTTCAGATTTGTTCTTATATTTTGACCATCTAAGCTGAACTCATAATCATAAATAAAGTCAACTACTTTCCTTTTAGTTCCTGTTGCTAGTTGTACCAGCCATGATTTTTCGTGCTTCAGTTTATTAAGTTTATTTAACTCTACTACATCAGGAGTAATATAACTTAACGTAGATCTGTTGGCAGCCAATTCACTTTTTTCTATTATCCTATAATCTTCCTACACCTATGTCTTGTAAACATCAAGTTTTTCGTCGCATTTTTCAAATAGACTACACTTTCATTTCTTGCGACATTTACACATTTGTCTTCGTTAAGTTTTCACGACTGTAAGCGTGAAAATTTCTCCTTTCGAGGTCACATTTCGACCACTATCTGAATTGTCATGATCTTTTTATCGATATTCCTACTGCACTTACCTTTTGTTTATCATTATGTGGCTAGAAGTACTTTCGAACTATGCTCATTGGACATTCTTATATTGATTGCATAACTTGATTTTATTGAGTTTGTAAGGAATTGAGCATTTGTACTTACACTTTTTATGACTTGGCTGATCATTGATTCTATGAGAATGCATAGGGGTTATGATTAAATTTTTTATATATATATGATATGATCCTTATGTTAATCTTTTTATAATTTTTGGCTTGTCGACTATAAGAATACCGTTTGGCACCTTGGTTAAACTTTTGATTATATACATTGGCGCATATTTGATATTGGGTTTTGATTTATATGTCGGATTGGTAAACGATATGGTATAACACTTGCGCGCATTGGTATGCACATTGCATTGTATTGGTTGTACACATGACTTAATGGTTGAACTATTATTGTGGAGTGAACAGCTATGAAATTTGGCGGTTGTACTTGGATAATGAATATTTTGCATGGAAGACTCCACCACCTTCGCATGCTCGCATTAATGCTTATTCCTTTTGGCTCGATTCATTGTTGTTGGTTCGGGTAGCTCTGTTATTGTGTGTTGGTGAATTTGAACCCTTCCCTTACCATGCATTTGGCTCCATGGCCCCATTCGTGTGAGTTGAACCCAATGGCAGTCAAGCCCTGTTGATGTTTGATAATGCCCGCCAAGATTTGGCAGATAGTGGATGGCTTACCTTCGTGAAACGTTTTGAGGGTTTTAACATTTGCGTAGCTCGACAATTTGCCATGACCCTCGATGGCTGTCGAGCCAAGGTAGGCGATGTACAGTTAGAGATTGATGAACAGTTTATCAGCTCAGCCACGGGGTTACCTACCTTAGGACAACGTTGGTTTAAGAATTGCAAGGTCGAGGAAGTGTCGTGGATATTGTTGTTTCAATCGCGCAAAATCACCTCCTGTGATAGAGGTATGCCCGTAACTATGCTTAAACAACGATGGCATGATTTATTAATGCTAATCAAGCAGTTTGTGACCTATGAAGGTCGATATGGGCTTGTGTTCCTCTACCACCTGCGTCTATTGATGGTTTTTATAGGGTATCCTCTAAACATGTCGTTCTATTTTCATCGGAGCTTGTATAAAATGTCCAAAAAGTATAAGAGGCACAAGGCTGACAACAGTCTGTTTCATCATGGGCTTATTAAGCTCATCGTTGTTTATCAGTTGAGTTTGCTTGGTGACAGTTGGAAGGCCTTCATCGCCCGTAATGGCTTTGAGGACGTCGACCCTATACAGGTTGATAAACCTATGGTGACTGAGACTAAGGCTGAACCGCCTCTACCCTTACACCTCCTACTGCCTAAACCCTTGGTTGACCCTCCTATCGACTTACCCCACACTGTGACTAAGAGTGTTGAGACTATAAAGCCTATGAGCAAAAATCTCAAGGCCAACCTTGCTGCAAACGCAAAAGGGAAAAAGAATGCACGTTTGATTTCACGGATGGCAAGGAATAAGCCAAAACCCCCTGTTGAGACAAACCCTATCATCTTGAGTGAGGATTCCGATTCGGAAGTTGAACGTTTCTTGGCTAGAGAATACCCCTATTCACAAGGTTTGTGTGCCAAACCCTCATATGATTTTGTATCAAACCTACCCCCCTGCCTAAAGGATGACCCTAACTACCCGGGTATTGAATTGCCTTGTGAAACCCTCGGTCATTTAGCCAAACCCTCGTCTGCTCTGTCTAAACCCACACAGTCACCCTGTGATCAATGCAATTCTTGGTTAGAGCGATATTATATTGATGTTCCGATACTCCAATCAAGGATTCAATCATTGGAAGACCAGATTGCAGTCCTAACCAGTCAAAAGGCCAAGCTCCAAACGACAGATAAAAAGCAAAAGACAACCGGTTCTATCATGTTCAAGAACGTGGAATCAGCCACGGTTGTTGTAAATTCCAAGCTGGTATAAGCAAGCAGCCTCGTCGCTACACAGGTATGGTTTTCACTTTGTTTTGTTTTGTAAATAATCTAGGTTGATATAACGATTTGAATTCGGTTTTAAACAGTTCTGTTCACACCTTGAATGGCTCTTTTATATTGCGTGCATTCTATATATAGCTTTGCTTTGAATAAAAAGAAAATTCGATTCGATATACGATCTGATTATTCCCAGTATAGAAATCAATAGATTTTGATTGGATTTGAGTGATCTTTGCTTGAATTTGATTGATTGACTTGCCTCGTTAAGGTGACAAAATTAATAATTTTCCTTCAAATGAATTGGTTTGTATCCGATTTGAAAAGGAAATTTTTCATTTTCAGTTTGGAACATAATCATGCCCGGATTTGATTTGGTTATGATCTATATGTTATGGTTGATAAACGATTTGATCGAGTTTGATTGTTACGATTTTGCTTGTATTCGATTTCATTATCATTGGTATGCTATGACTGGTAAATGTTTTTAGGAAGATACTTGTTACGATGTTGTGTCGTGTGATGTTCTATCTTTGACTGTTTCCAAGTTAAGGATATTGACTCAGTTTCTTTGATGAAAACATTACGCTCAAATAACATTCGCGCTCGAGTTGGAAATGAATCTGAATCATAACAACTATGTCAAAATCTTAGCTAATCGATTCGCTTTTGTTCTAATTTGGCAAGTTTGTCCTATGAGTCGAGTTCAGATTATAATTGATGCTCTGTATTTTAAATTTGTGAAATGAATTGGTCAAACCCTGGTATGATTCATTTGATTGAAATGATTGTGATCAAAATTAATCGATCATGTTTTCTTACTGTGCAATGATCAACGATCAAAATCTATATCAAACCATGTTTGATTAATCCTGTTATGATTTTGTTATGAGTCAATTATCATTTGGATCTATTCACAGCATAAATCGCTTGTTATACAGTTATCGTGATAATCATGTTCGATTCACAAGTGTAACGATGTGTTTGCAATTTGTTCTATTTTCAATTGAATATCAAAACGATATCATAACAAGATGGATTCGATTTGTTGAGAAATGATTACGATTCTGTTTTATATGATTTCATTTACCCGATTTATGACTATAATCAAAACAGAGTATTGCTATCTCTGTACTCAGTTAATGATGTGGATCCTGTTTGAGTTCATAATAGAATATCGATTTCAATTTATGATTCATTCTCAAATGATTGTTGAATGTAAATTGAATGGAATTTCTTTAAAGATTTGATTTGATTTCAATTCTGATTATGTATCTTATTTTAGACTAGCTACAAAATCAGATGATTCTGTAGCTAAGTCTATAGAATTTGATTTTTATTGTTTTATTAATAAAATATCTCTCTAACTTGTCTATTTCTGACATGTTTAAGGTGAATTCAAAATTGCATGGGATATGAGGGATAGTTTAGAAGATATTTGGATGTTTTAGTTTCATTTTAATTTCCTAGTTTAGGCAATTTTGGGATATCTTCCCAGATTATGTAAACAGTTTTATAACTTCCACAAGGAGGTTTTACCCTATGGAAAACCTATAAATGCTTATCATTTTTGTAATAATGATCATCCTCATTCGTGGGAGAACAAGGATATGGAATTTTAGTACAGACTGAGACAAAGATTGATGTTCTGTTACAGCTTTAGCTTTCAATAATATCAATGTTTTGTTTCATGTTTATGTGTATCAATTTGCATTTGGTTAATGACTACTTTAGCTATCTTAGTCTTTTGCAAATGATATGATTTAATCCATATAATCCATATCTGATTTCTTCCATTACTTAAAAAACATAGCAATTACTTGATTCAGTTTATGAACGACAGATTTCTCTTCTTCATTAATTGGATTATTAAGTATAAGTTTTTGCATAACAGGTTTACTTTATTGCAGAGATTTATAAATCATATAATTGTTATGATTTTTTATGTCTTGTTTGTCCTGTAAATAAACTCAAAGAGCATTGCAGCTATCGTTTACGAGAAGCTTCTGGATCATTCGGTGCGAGTTTCCTTCCTCCGACCAGCTTCGAAGTCATCATACACAGGACAAACTTGGAGCGTTTCCAGGTCTGTTTGTTGTTTATTTGTTTTTTTTGTTAGTATTTTAGTTAGATATATGTGTAGTTAGTATATTAGATTGTTTAATTTCAGTAATTTTTATTTCTTGTTCATAAAATCATAAAATCAACAAAAATATATTTCTCTGTCTTTGGGCAGAAAGCAAATGAGTTTTCCAGGTTTTATTTAAATCTGTATTTTGTAGATATTGTATATTTTGTGAATAAGTTAGTAGTTTGTATAGATAGAAATAGTAGATTAGTTAGTTTGTTTAATAGTTAGTTTTAATTAGATTAGTTAGTATTAGTTTTTTTTATTTATTGTTAGTTAGTTTAGTTTGTTTTATTTAGTTTTATGTTAGTTTAGTTTGTTTTATTTGTTTTAGTTATATTAGTTTAGTTTAGATTAGTTTTCTCTTTGGTTTTCCTAGGACCTTAGATTGGCTAACGGAGCCGCTAAACCCGTCAGGGTGGTTCATTCCAAACGGCTTGGGTTATTGGACAATCCCGGACCGGTTCCACTCTCTCAGTGGACGGACGGTCAATTTTGTCCGTCAACAAGATCCAGGGTCAATTATAATACAAATTCGAGTGTCATTGATTTTACCTTTGATTTCTACCATAGAGGACTGGTGATCATCTTTCCAGCCATCTATGGCTTCATTTATCCGATGCAGACTTCTTCCCACTGTTGGCGTCAGAAGTCACTCCTAGATTGCGGCAGGAGTAAGCCTGAGGCCCATCAGTTTATTTCACGATTTGTTTAAAAGGGGGTGATCGAATGGAAGTAAACTCAGAACGATATCGCTCACTCAGAAAACTGGGTTGGAACAGCAAGGACATGTGAGGTCTTGATTCAACTTGAGCCAGTAAGTTTGCATAGTGGTGAGTAAGTGAAAGGAAAGAAAGGGGAAAAGTCTCAGATATGAGATCCTCTCAGACCAGAGAAACTTCAAAGTAAACCTCAAACATTGCTGAACTAATACAATCAAACATGCATTATATAGTTGCAGCAACACCCGACTAGATCATCCATACCCGGGATTTCAGATTTAGAGGAACAAGGAAAGGAGGAGGTTGGCTGCCATTAAACAAGAAATCTCAAAATATCATTCTATAACCAGAGAACCAGAGGCCTTGTTAAAGATTTACAGTTGGGAGCTTAGCTCTACCATCGATAGATTACAAAAATGGCAAAATTGCCTACATATACCCAAATCCAATAACATCAACAAAATCGAGGCTTATTATTAAAAACATTATGTCTGTATGTTTACTAGCAGACTGCACTTGCAGTCTCTGGACGGTCGTGTGCTTATGTCAAACACAACCACGCTCCTGGCAACCGCAAAAGAATTGACCTGTCTCAGGTCCCTTTCTGGACTTTCCATTTATGGTGGAGATGATGTCCAACCACCACCAACCACCTCAATAACTGCTTCCTTAGGATTGGGAACAACCCGGCCAACTCTGCATTCTTGGGACGTGGAAGCCCTCTCGCACTGCCACTTGGATCGGTTGAACGGCCTAATGATAAGGCGTGGAGGCTGGTGCGAAGACTGGGGCACATGGTTGGAAGTGGTGGATGAGCAATGACCAGGTAGGGATGAGGGGAAATAGTGGATGAGGAGGTGACGGGACATGATTGGTCAAGGGAGGATGCATTGCTTATGACAGAGAGATGCATAAAGGAGAGGGACATGTGTCAGAAGGCAATATTTTGAAACAGAAATAAGGTGGGCCAAGATGGAGCTGAGTGGAGGTGAGATATGGAGTGGAAGGCAGGTGGCGGAAGATGAAAGGTGGAGGCAATTGTGAGGAGATGATAGGGGGACCCGCTTTAAGCCACCAATTCTAGACCCCCCCCCCCCC
>ML777131.1:23342-39364 GCA_009831015.1 Picea engelmannii | reverse complement strand
GGCGCACAGATCCTGGCCACTCAGATCTTCCCACTCCTTAGCTTCATGCACCGAGAATCATCCGTGGTGGATGGCTGAGACTGCTCCATGATCAACAGACTAGATTCTGTCGGGAGTTCTTGCTCCTTTGCTCTTGAAGTCCTGGTAACCGAAACGAGATGAAGCTCGATCGTGTTCCACATGTGTCTGCTGAAATGGATGGACCCGATCACTTTTGTGATATAGGTGATGTCCTCAGTGCTAATCCTTGCGCAACTTTGCTAATCGTGAATTCCCTCTGATTGTCGATCTACTTCCTCGATGAATCCTGGCCGTTGAAAACAAATCTTCTCCCGCTCGCTTGACTTGGAACCTCGAACGAGATTTTTTGAGATATGCACTTGGGAACTTCTAGCACAGGCCACAAATAATCACCCTTTAGTGGGTTTTTAGCCCGCCTCTTTGCCTTTTATGCCATGAGCTTGACTTAGGAGAGAAAACAATCCATACCAGAATTTGTGCTAACATTAGGCTCCATGGGGGATAGAGTTGTCCCTACGATGCTCTAAGAACTCCTTATGTAGTTTCACTGCCTTGTCGTTGGGCTATGGGGTTATTTATTAAGCTGAAAACAAACAGAAACTCAATATTTACAAAAAACAGAGGAGCCATATAAAGCTCAGAAAAAACATTTCTTCAGGAAGTGCCCATTTACTGGGCCATTAAAAACTTCTTCTCCCTCCAAATCTTGCAACCTGTAAGTGTTGTTTGAGAATGCTTCAGAGATTTTGAAGGGCCCAATCCAGAGGGTGTCAAACTTGTTTTGTTTACCCATATCCTGCTTGGGTGCACCCCACTTAACCACCAAGTCACCCAGCTCGATTTCCTTCTTCCTGACCTTCCTGTCAAAGGCATGTTTGATTTTATGTTGATGACTACGAGTTATGTCCATTACCTGCTCCCTGATCTGTTGCACTTCCACCATTTGATGGATCCTTCTGACCATATGGTTTGGCTCTTCTTCATGATCCTGAAATAATTTCGCTACAGGTAAAGCGATCTGAGTGGGAAAAACAACCTTCGTCCCATAAACAAGTTGAAAAGGTGAGGTGCCTAGGGACTTATTTGTTGTCACTCGATCGACCCATAGAGTGAATTTGAGCTTTGAATCCCAGGCCCGCTTATTGTCTTCCAATAATCTTTTAATGAGCTTGATTAGGCTTTTATTGGAATATTCTGCTAGTCCATTTCCTTGAGGATAATAGGGAGTGGAGTGAATTAGTGAAATCTTGAACTACTCACAGAACTTAACCAGAGGCTCAGACTTGAAAGAAGCAGCATTATCAGTGACAATTCTGTTGGGACAGCCAAATCTGTCTATGATATCCTCCAGGAAGCTGATAATTACTTTGCATGAAGCACTCTTGGTGGGGGTAGCTTCTATCCACTTGGTGAAATAGTCTGGTGTAGCTATGATCCATCTATGTTGGCCACTTGAGGGAGGATGAATTTCCCCAATGAAGTCCAACCCCCACTATTGAAAGGGTGTTGAAGATACTATAGGCTTTAGTGGCAGAGATTTGAGTTGTTGCTTTCCTGAGAACCTTTGGCATTTGATGCAAGCTCTGACTTCTTTGTAGACATCAACGAATAAGGCAAGCCAGTAGTACCCAACCCTGAGAATTTTGTGGGATGTGGTCTTCCATAAGTGATTCCCTCCACAAAGGCCACTGTGGAAATCAAAGATAACTTTCTGGGCTTCTTATGGATTCAAGCACCTCAAAAACACTCCTAGAGGGTCTCTCTAGTGCAATACTTGGTCAATAAGGCAATATTTTACCGCCTTGAGCTTTAAATCTCTTGCCTTGATTTTTCCCATCCCATCAGGAGGCTTTAATTCTTGCAAAAAGTACAAAATGTCTCTGTACCAGTTGCATTCTGCTAGTAATAAGTCACCCTGAGAGCTTTGGCTGGACGACTCAGCTTGTTGATTTTCTGAGCAAGCGTTGATGAAGCTAACCCCCAAGGCCTTGCAATTGGATTCAGCCAGCATCTTAGCTAAACCCTGCCATTTTTACCAACTTGGTGGGCTTTATCTCCGGGTCAAACTCTAGGATCTTGACAATCCATTTACCTCTTATCCCATCTATGTCAGGCTGTATAAGGATGTCCTTCATAGAGGTTGAAGGAACGTATGCAGTTACTCTTGAGTGCAAGACATAGACTCTGAAATATTTGAGAGCTTTCACCAAGGCATAGGCCTACTTCTCCATGATCCCATACCTGATTTATGCATCTCTCAATGACTTACTAAAGAAGGAAATAGGTTGCACTCGCCCTTCCTCATTTTTCTGCAATAAGACCGTTGCTACTATATAAAAGAAGCAAAAGAAAAAATTAGGAAATCCTTGGAATAATCAGGACTGATCAACACAGGTGCCTTAGTCAATGCCTTCTTTATTTGGACAAAAGATTCCCTAGGTTCAGAAATCCATTTTATTTCATTTCCCTTTCTGAGCATGGTTGTGATGTGTTTCACCACCTCAGCAAAATTTGAGACGAACCTCCTCAGAAAGTTAATCTTCCCTAAAAAATATTAGACTTCTTTTCTAGACCTCGGAAGTGACAGGATTTGAATTGCCTCTACCTTGCTGAGATCAATTCTCACTCCCTCTGCTGATACTATATGGCCTAACAACTTCCCCTCCTTCATAGCAAACAAAGATTTCTTGGTATTTAAGGATAGGCCAAACTTCTGGCATTTCAAGAAAACTTTCCTCAAGTGCCAACAGTGCTCTTTATCAGACCTGGAGAAGACTGTGATGTCATCCAGATAGATCACCACAAACTAATATTTATCCCCGATGAAGGCTATGTCCATGGCTCGTTGAAATGTTGCTCGTGCATTCATTAATCCAAAAGGCATTTTGGCATACATGAATGTGCCCCAAGGAGTGGTGAAGGTTGTTTTTTCTCTTTCCTCAAGCATGACTGATATCTGATTATAGCCAGAAAAACCATCAATCATGGATATCCTAGATGCACTAGCTACCCTCTGCAATATGTGTTCCATGTTGGGCAAGGGATAGTTGTCTTTCTTTGAGCTCCTGTTCAGGTTCCTGAAATCAACACAGAGCCTGATTTCTCCACTTTTCTTCCTCACCGGGACCAAATTGGCCACCCATTCAGAATATCTCAAGGGGACAATGATTTTGGCATCTAACAACTTCTTCACTTCTCTCTCCATGACAGGCAGCAACATGGGATTTATCTGTCTTAGCTTCTGCCTAAATGGCTTAGCCTCTTCCTTCAGTGGGATCTTGTGTTCAATGACAGATGTGTCATATGTCTTGAGGTCTTCATATGTCCATGCATACACATCAGCAAATTCTCTTAATAACTCAGTATATTCGGCCCTCTTTTCTTTGGTCAGGCTGCTTGACAACTTGACAAACTTAGGCTCCTCCTGTGTGCCAATGTTGTATTCAGCTGTATCAACATCTCCATCTGAAACCCTACCCTTTACTGCCACATCATTCCACATCGAACAGTATTTCTAAAGGGACTAATCCCTTCAGAATGTGATTGCTAGGAAAATGAATAATATGGTGATTAGCAATCTTATTTAAAAATACCTCAGGGTGAGGGTGACTTTCGAGATCAGGATCCTGATCAATGTGCAATGCGAAGAATTCATCGACGGACTGAAGAAATTTTTCGATTTCAAGATCGTGTTCGAATACCTTCCAATGCTTGATGTTGTCTGGGATGGATGGCCTATATCTTATCTCAACCCCATATTTGATCTTAGGTGGAAGAGGGATCCTGAACAGACTAGCTGAGATAGCTAAGGAATCGGCCAAAGTATTTTCCTCTCTTGGAATAAAAGAAATGTTGAAATCCGAGAAGAAATTATCAATTAGGTCCCATACCTAATTTTTGTAACTTCTGAGTTGAGGATGCTTAGCCTGATAAGCATTTATGACTTCCTGGATAATCAACTCAGCATCTCCGAACACTGCTACCTCCTTTATTCCCATTTCTTTTTCAACCCTTAAACCCAGAACCAGAGCTTCATATTCTACCACATTGTTGGTAGTTTCAAATTCCATCTTGTATGACAGGGATATGGTTTCCTGACAAGGTGACACAAAAACCACTCCAGCGCCAGTTTCTATGCTAGAAGAAGCTCCATTGAAGAACATCTTCCAAACAGAGGTGGTTGGAGGAGGTATCTCATGATTAAAAATGGGTTGCTTTCTGATCTGTAAAGGAGATTCAGGAGTCTCAGTGATCTACAATAAACTAGACCCCAAATCAGTGTCAAGTGCAAAGATGGGATGATTGGTGGGGTTTGCGTCATCACTAACAATGTAGGCCAGTTGAGCTTCTCTGTACAACCTCCTATTTTCCCCTCCAAAGACTAGAATGGTGGCATATGTGAGATCCATCTGTAATGTTCCTCCAAGTTTTTTAATCCAAGATCTTGACAACAGCATGCCGAACTTGGGTGGAACATCAGCTACTACAATGTCCATGACCACACTCTTCATTGGCAGCTAAAATAAAGAGACCACCAAGTCTTTGATGACTCCAAGGCATTGCACCCTCCTTGAATCAAAAGAGTACAAATCATGATAAGCCTTTGTCACTTCCAGTCCCAATTCTTCCATGACTATTTTGGGCATAAGGTTGTGGGAAGCTCCTGAATCCATGAGGCAATTATGCAGCACTTTATCGTGTATGTTCAAGGATGTGTAGAAGGGAGGGGATGAATCATATCTTTCTTCTACCATGGGGCCTAGGATGACTACTGGTTTTTCATATTGAAGATTTACTGAGTCTGTGGAAAGCTGGGGGGACTCAGATTGTAGTAGTTTGGAGAGGGACCTTTTGAAATCTTCATTTTTAACTAGCTCTGAGAGGGGTACAGGAATCCTAATATTTTGAATTTCGTGCTCAAAACTAGAGGAAAAAGTCTTAGGAGCTTCCCTTACCTCAGAGACAAGTTCCTTGGTTGCGGGTGAAGTATTCTGAGCTTTCTTTTCTTTAGTAGTGATTGTTGCAGATTTAGCAAGCCTTTCTACTATGAGGGGCTGATCCTGCCTATCAAAATTCCCTTCTTTCTTCTTTGACCTAAGAGGGTATTTGTTAGGAGTGTTGTTGGCATTTTCCCCTTTACCTAACTCATTGATTTGAATGTTCATAAGGGATTCTTCATATGTAGATTGAGTCAAATGGGGAAAAGGGGAAGTTTCTTCAATACAGTGAATTTCAGGGCCGAGCTCATCTATCTCCTCTCCTTCCTCATGAGAAACTAGGCTATTTTGGAGAGGAGTTTGAATCCTTTGATCTTCTCTATCTTTTCCCTTTGTTCCCTTGGTGAATCCTATGGCACATTGTTACTAGGCCTTTTGAAGCATCTGTTATCAGTATTTTGGGGATTTTTGTACATGGGCTTCCCTTCTAACTCCCACCTTTCCATTCTAGTCGAAAGAAATTTTATCATTTTAGTTACCTCATCCATCTTAAGGGGAAGGGGAGAGGAATTGGATGGGGAGGCTTCAGGTCTTTTCCTGGATATGTCTCTATCAGCCTTATTCCTGAGTCAGTCGACAACCAATATGTTATATTCTACTTCCACGACTGCAACTTGCATGTGAGCCAGAGTAGTGGCTCTCCTTTCCCTCAACAGAAGGCAGAAGTCGGGATCAAAAGGGCTAGAATAAGTGATCTTAGCAAAGGATTCTGAGGGATTTATCTCAGCGGGGATTTTATTATACATTTTATTGAATCTCTTGGAGAATTCAGAGACAGACTCTCCTTCCTTTCTCTTCAAAGACCCAAACTCTGTCATGTAATACATGAAGTCTTTTTTGTCTCCCCATTGTCTCAAAAAGGCATTATCCAAAGCCTCAATTCCATCGATAGATCTAGGAGGTAGGGAGGGCCCTAAACCACTTTCTAGCCTCACCTTCAAGGCTATTGACGAAAATCCTCATCCATATGTCTGCATGCATGATAATATGATCATCTGTGAAGTTGTAAAAGGCTTCAAGGTCTTCTTCTGCAGCTATGTCCCCTTCGCCTGTAAACTTGGGCAGCTTCTTAAGGTAGCCATCAGTTGGAAGGGCATTGAGAGGCTGAGGTAACAAAAGGGGAGCATATCTAGTAGCTATTATAGCCTCCATCCTGGTCATGGGGGGATTTTCTCCTACCATAGGAATATTAGGTGAAGGAGAACTCAGAGGAGAAGGAGATCGAATAGGGAATACTGGGAATGCACTACCAAGTGGAAGGGGAAACAATGGGGGATTCAGAGAGAAGGCTAAGGGGCTTGAGTTAGCAGACGCTTCTCTCTGTGTAGTAGCAAAAATAGTAACAAGAGGAGGGGTGGTGAAATCTTCTGTGGTCCAAGGTCTACGCCAAGGTACAGCTTCAGGGGAGAGGGGAGTGACAAGGATTTATCCCTCCAATCCCAGACCAGGAGGGGAAAACTCAGCAGGAACACTCCCGAAATTCAGGAAACGAGAAACTTCGAAAATAGGTCTGCTAGGAAGCTGAGAAGAAGAAAATGGAGTTTCTACAGAAGGAGATGGCGAATTACCTGGTTCAACGGTGGAAGTTTCTCCTTGAGAGGCCTTCCCTTTTCTGATAATCACCTCCGGATCAGCTTCAGGCTTAGCTAGAGGCAGTTGTGGATGGGACTGTGTGTGTCTACCTCTGGAAGCCACAACTAAAATAGCAAGTTCACCACAGTGGAGTCATCACAATGGAGTCACCAGGTGCATAGTAGCAACCTCGTAGGGCTCTGATGCCTGATGCACCTTCAGAATCAAAGGCTCGATGTCGTTCAATCCCAAGGAAAATTTTCAACTTCGTCCCCGGCAACGGCACTAGAAAATGTTGGCGTCATAAGTCACTCCTAGATTGCGGAAGGAGTAAGCCTGAGGCCCATCAGTTTATGTCACGATTTGTTTAAAATGGGGTGATCGAATGGAAGTAAACTCAAAATGATATCGCTCACTCAGAAAACTGGGTTGGAACAGCAAGGACATGTGAGGTCTTGATTCAACTTGAGCCAGTAAGTTTGCATAGTGGTGAGTAAGTGAAAGGAAAGAAAGGGGAAAAGTCTCAGATATGAGATCCTCTCAAACCAGATAAACTTAAAAGTAAGCCTCAAACGTTGCAGAACTAATACAATCAAACATGCATTATATAGTTGCAGAAACACCTGACTGGATCATCCATACCTAGGCTTTTAGATTCAAAGGAACAAGGAAAGGAGGAGGTTGGCCACCATTAAACAAGAAATCTCAAAATATCATTCTATAACCAAAGAACCAGAGGCCTTGTTAAATCTTTACAGTCGGGAGCTTAGCTCTACCATCGATAGATTACAAAAATGGAAAAATTTCCTACATATACCCAAAGCCAATAACAGCAGCAAAACCAAGACTTATTATTAAAAACATTACGTCTACATGTTTACTAGCAGACTGCACCTGTAGTCTCTGGATGGTCGTGCGCTTGTGTTAGACGCAACTAGGCTCCTGGAAACCCTACAAAATAATTGACCTATCTCAGGTCCCTTTCTGGACTTTCCATTTATGGTGGAGACGATGTCCAACCACCTCAATAACTGCTTCCTTGGGATTGGGAACGGCCCGGCCAACTCTGCATTCTTGGGATGTGGAAGCCCTCTCACGCTACCACCTGGATTGGCTGAACGACCTAATGATAAGGTGTGGAGGTTGGTGCGAAGACTGGGGAACATGGTTGGAAGTGGTGGATGAGCGGTGACTAGGCAGGGATGAGGGGAAATAGCAGATGAGGAGGTGGCAGGACATGATTGGTCGAGGGAGGACATGTTGCTTATGACGGAATGATGCAGAAAGGAGAGGGACAAGTGTTAGAAGGAAATATGTTGAAACGGGAATAAGGTGGGCCAGGATGGTGCTAAGTGGAGGTGAGATATGGAGTGGAAGGCAGGTGGCGAAAGATGAAAGGTGGAGCCAATTGTGAGGAGATGATAGGGGGACCCGCTTTAAGCCACTAATTCCGGACCCCCCCCCCCCTATTAAAGGTAGATAGGAAAAGGGGGTCCGGAATCCAACCTTGACTATAGATCCAGGCTCCCAAATCCATGTCGTTGAGAGATGCGCGCTCAATTCCAGACACCCCCCCCTTGTTAAAGGTAGAATAACGAAGGGGGTCTGGAATGGAACTCTAGCCGTAGATATGGGCGCGCAGATCCTGGCCACTCAGATCTGCCCACTCCTTAGCTTCATGCATCGAGAATTGTCCCTGGTGGACGGTTGAGACTGCTCCATGATCAACGAACCAGATTCTGTCGAGAATTCGCCCATCAGGAGTTCATGCTCCTTTTCTCTTGAAGTCCTGGTAACTGAAACGCGACGAAGCTCGATCGCGTGCCACCTATGTCTGCTGAAATGGATGGCCCCGATCACTTATGTGATATAGGTGATGTCCTCGATGCTAATCCTTTCGCAACTTTGCCAATCGTGAATTCTCGTTGATCGTAGATCTACTTCCTCGATGAATCTTGGCCGTTGAAAACATATCTTCACCCACTCGCTTGACTTGGAACCCCGAACGAGATTTTCTGAGATATGCGCTTGGGCACTTCTAGCATAGGCCGCGAATAATTTCCCTTTAGTGGGTTTTTAGCTTGCCTCTTTGCCTTTTGCACCATGGGCTTGACATAGGAGAGAAAACGAACCATACCAGAATTTGTGCTAACACCCACGTCACCCACCGTCGAGGCTTCCTGCAAATTATGAACAACAGCTCTGTTTGTTGAAATTAAACGTGGATAGTTCCTCCTTAGATGAGGTTCTCCACATTCCCAGCACTTTAATGGTTTGTGGGGGCTGTCCCCAAACTTCTTCATCCCCAGATTTACCATTTTACCATTGCCTTCTGTATTTGAATGGTTGGAGTAAAAATCTTTTCTTGGAAAGCTTTTTGCTGCATTCTGATAAGGAGTTGGCTGGTATCCCTTCTTTCGTTGGTTGATTCGATATTGTTTCTTATCCTTCCATGCTTTGGGAAACTCTACCCACTATTTATACTGGTCATAGCACATTCGCGCTTTCCTGAATACTTCACTCAAGGACTTGGGGTTGTCAAACTCAATTTTGTCCCTGTAGGACTGTGGTAAATAGCTTAAGAATCGTTGGATTTTTACTTTATCCTCCCAGATGTATGGTACGAACCTTAGTAGTTCCATAAATTTATTTATAAGGTCCTCCATCGTCATCTGTCCAAGTCGTAACACATAAAAAAATTCGTTTTTCTTTCAAAATAGCTTTCAGAAAGGTATTGTTTCTTGAAATACTTCTTAAAGTCAGACCATTCCAATTGTTTCTCCTTTAGGCCCTTGGCCAATTTCAGGTCTTGCCACCAAATGTTGGCCTTCCCTTTCAAATTGTAGATGGCCATTCTGACCTTCATATTGTTGGAATAGTTGTAGATCTTGAATTATTTTTTGATGTCTAACAACCATGCCTCAGCTTCTTCTCCTGTCCTGGATTCTCCATCAAAGGTAGCTGGCTTAATTTTTTTAAATTCTCCTTCAGGGTGGTCTACTCGTTTTCTTTTTCTATCTGTTTTGATTTTGTCTTTAGCTGAAGGTGTTCCTTCGGACGAACTGTATCCTTTTTCTGTTTTTGGCCTAGATTTCTTGGAGGCCCTTTTGTTGACCTCTTCGTCATGGTTTCCCTCCTTTGGAATTTTCTTGGTCACTATACTGCGTAGCAGGACTTCATTTATCTCTTGTTGTTCCTGTTTTTATTTATTCAATTTCTCATTGTCTGCTTTGAAAACCTGCAGGTCAACAATAAGATTCCTCATTGTTTCTAGTACTTCCGTAGGAGAGCTTCTGTCACTATTCTGTCTTGGATCTCTATGAGGTCCTTGTTTTGGATTTCCTTCCATTCTGATTTCTGCATCATCCTGAGCTGCCATGATCAACACAAAACAGAAAAAGTTTTTTGTTTGTAACAATCAATGTTTATTAGTTTTGCATAAGTAGAATATATGTCAAGAATTTAATGTGGCCCTGCTCAAGGCCCAGTGTTGTAAACTTTGTTCTAATAACATATGTAATAAACCCATAGTTACCACACAAAAAAAATTGTTTACATAGTTTCTTGGTAGTATAAGGGTCCTAGTTGTACCATCTTGTTGTCGACTTGATCATGCAACTCTATAATAAACTTTGCTTAAAAATTCTATTACAAATTCCTTGTTATAAACTCTTTGTTCCCTACTTAAAATAAGATTTTCTTATTCGTGTCATGAATAGAAGGTTACAAGGAAGGGTCCCCAAAACTAATTGGCAACCCCCTTCTGCCTTTAACCTGTACTTGTATACCTATAGACTGCGCACCTAAGGCGAGTATTAGGCTAGTCTCACAATACATGCTCCAAATCACTTTAAATGACATAGACTTCAGTTTCACGAACAAGTCCACCTGTGATGTTATGGCAGGAAGTCTTAAATCATTCTTAATCATGAAAGACCTGGAGTCATATTTTCTCTTACACCAGATAGCTAACATAATTACCAAGTTCTAGTTATTTTTGAAATTCTTTAGAATTGACGATGGATTGTAGTGAGGGTACGAGATCCAAAGGCCAGCGGAAAGTTGACAGTTAGGTTATGTCTGTTGTCTCAGATTTACACAGAGGGTAAAAAAAATTGGTTTAATCCAAGTCATAATGGTGTCCCATCACAACCTCCTTTACATGGATTAGAAGTATTACTGGCTTAAAAGTTAAAGCTCTATAAAATCACTAAAGTTCGTCCCACGAATCCCTATGTAATTTCTAGCTCCATACTCCAAGTGTCAAAACACTCTGCCATTGTCACATGGCAATCCGTCCTCTGCACTCCTTACATTTACTACGAGGTGACAAGGTGTCGATTAGGGTTAAGGTAGGTTTATTGCTTTTTCATTCCTGAGCTTTCTCGAAGAGGTTCGGCATACCCATTTTAGAGGCGAAGACTATGAGTGAAGGAGGTTACTCCATGATGTAACTATCGGCGCGGCCCTATGCCCTGGTAAGTTATTTAACACAATACCGAGATAGATAAGAAAAAGGAGATGAATATCTTTGAAAAAGGTTAAGTGTTTTGGTAGTCTGTCAATTTCTGTAGTGTTTTCCCTTTACGTCTGTCGTGTCCTTCATTACGGAAATTTCTCTACATCAATTTTTGAAAATTGCCCCGTAATCCTGGGAAACGATTCCTCCCCGAGATTGTTGGTAACCCCTTTTTGGTTATGTGTTTGGGGTCCCTCTGTAGTAGCCAACGAAGCCTTTCGGAGTTAGGATTGATCGAAGCATACGCCTCTCACTGTAAAAATACCTAAGACGTAGTATAAATATATCGGCTTGTTTTGTTATTATTGTTATCGTTCTTCCTTAAAGACATATTGCGAAGATAGGTTGGCTCTGTGTATAGTCAATGATGTGGGATCTTTCTGTTTGGTAGGAAGAATGTTATATTTCTTTTATCTAATTCCCCTAAATGAATGGAGTCATCATCCTGTAGCTTTATCTGACCTTCGGTTGGTCCTTCTATTACCATTGTCATATCTTGTTTCTGGGGTATCTTGAATATTTTACTGGGATTCATGTAGCATAAACATTTCGTATGTGTCATGATGCCATGTAAATCTTGACGGGCGATGATTTATTTTCGTCCTTTAAACATTACAGCGCGATGACTCTTCTCTTACTGTTGATTTTGTATCTCTATTCGTTACAATTTCGATTCATAACTTAATTATACTTAACTCTTTAATCGTGTCGATATGTTGTGTGAAGAGTCTATATTATTACATCTGCTTTCTCTTATGGCAAGGTTTGTACTGTTTTCAAGTTACGGGCTCCATTTATCAAATTTTTTATTGTCACTAATGATGGGCCTTACTGTTACGAGGACCCATCAGAGATGACACTGCATCCTCCTCCCTTTTCCCAGACATCTAAACAGATAGAAGGCGAAGGGGAAAATATTCGAACCCATGCATCAACAAGATAAGTATCTTTTTGAAAGGGAATCATCGGTTTAATTTCTATAGTTTTACTGCAATTTACTTTTCTTGAATACTTATATTTTGAATAAAGACTAATGTTTACAGGATTTGATTACTTGTAGGGTCTCCGTCCGTGCAAATCTCGGATACCCATCACTGCCTCCAGCGCAAAAGGTATTCAGGTTCCGAACCCTCTCACACCTCGGCTAACTCTATAGATTCTATCGTCATTTAAGGAGATCATGATTTAACCAACTCTATTGTAACTAGTTTGAGTCTACTGTAGTGTTTGTTGGAGTAAACCCTTGAGGTCGTCCTTCCATTAATGGCATTACACCAGTTTCCTATATAAGCATTGAGTCTGTAATTGAATAAATATTTTGGCCATTATGTAATATACTTCTCTCCTTGAATTGTTAGAAAGATTATCCTGGTCGAATTTACTCGGAATGATAATCTATGGCAAATTATTTCTGTCTTTTTAAAATTTGAACACAGTACTTACTATTTATGCTACTCGACTCTGTTCTAAACCATTGGCCTAACTTGTTATAGAAAGGAAAAGAGGTTTACCATACTTTAACAATGGATTTACTGATATCTTTGGCCTACTGTACTCTCTTTAAATTGGATGAAGTATAATGGTTGTTGCTTTAACTAGAGTATTCCAACTCTTATTTATTTAAATTATAGTCAAATTTGTGTGTCCGTCGAATATTTATCATATTCATAGTATAGGAGGAATTTCTTATGAATACATACATACATACAGTTATATATACATATTTGTTTTGTGTAGACATTAGTTTCTGTATTTCATTATCATGCCTACCAATAGTAATTAGATATATACTTGTTATAGATCTATGGTGGAATTGTATTGAATCAGAGTGGCTTAAATCTACACGAAGCGGTAGATAGCATCCGATTTTCATTTATGGATCTGAAGTTGTATTTACAAAAAATATACTCATTATATTTATATATATATATATATATATATATATATATATATATAGTTTCAATCTGTTCATGCCTAAATATCTTACACCATAAATTGCGATATACAGGAATTACCTCTGTTATAACAGAAAACCAATCTAAATATCTTACACCAGAAATTGCGATGTACAGGAATTACCTCTGTTATAACAGAAAACCAATTAAAGAAAAAATTTACTTCTAGAATTTAATCACATAAATCCATTTGATTGTCCGAGGAAGACACTCAATTAATTTATAACATTCGAACAGATTCAAATTTAATGATAAAGAGTTACTCCATAATTGATCTATAACTATTCTGTCAGAGGTTTGACTTCACACAAGCGTATAACCGAACAGTTTTCACTCAGGTTATTGTGTACATACAGACTTTAATGATTTCACTACATCTGTAACTAATTCATCCCACAGAGATAGAAATAATTAAATTTACATACAGCAAGTACCTTACATCAGATATACGATCATTAAAACAGAAAATGAAAATCATTTCAATTTAGATTTAACAAGTACAGGGAATCAGATATAAAATCTTTCAGGCAGAGAAGGATTAGAGTAACATATCTGAACCAACTCGCGGGAAGACAAAGGGAATAGCCACGTTCCTCCCAACCATAGAATAGAGAAGCCAAAATCACTTGCACAGTTCACCCCCTAGCCTGACCATGAGTCCATGAGGGCGAACTTGGAAAAACTCCTCCTCAGCAATGTCTTTTCTTTCCAGGAGATTCCTCTTGCCTCACACTCAAATTAGTAGTGTTCATGACAGAAAGAAAACCAGTATTCTCTTTTCCCCCCAGCATACTAGACAACGTCCTGCCTCCTCACATATGTTATATATCAAAACTGTCCTTTTGCCTAGGTCTTTCTTCCCCCCTTGGGAATTTTTGCAGCGTTCTAAATCCCTGATTTTCAGGGGCTGCCAATGGCCAAATATTTGATTTTCCACTTGTAACAATCATCCCAGAGGTAGTTCCAACATTGTCCCCACTCATGGAGTCATGGTCAGCTGATCTTAACATGGCTATTCCATTTGTCCTCCTGCAATTAATATAAAATATCTTGTTCTCATACAAATGTCATAGTCAAATAGTTAGTTGGGTCAAATCAGATCTCTGCCCAACAGTCATAATAATTTATTACAATTATCAAATTCAAAATTTGGAATTTCCATAAATGGCAAAAATTTTCCAAATTCGAATTTACTAAAAACAGAATAATTTTCCAACAAATTTTAAATTTCAAAAATACTTTATTTTTGGGGATGTCACATAGTATAAATAAGAGTAGGAGGCATGAGAAATCTTTTCTTGAGAATTATTGTAATAGATCTCTTCTCTACTAGAGGTTTCCCCCTCGAAGAGGCAACTGAACATTGCTTTCTTTGAATAAAGGTATTATTTATGGTATTGCTCTTCTCAATATTTTGTTGTTCAATTGATATATGTTGAATATTCCCATTTTTTCATATTATATTACATATGGTACCTTACAGTGTTTGATATGTACACTATAGTTGATGAATTGTGATTTTTTTCTATTCCATTATATTTGAATGAAGTATCCTAATAATTTTTGAAAAAAATATAGTAGCACCCCTTATTTTTTGGTTGGAATCAAGGAGTTATTTCCCCCTGATCCCTTTGTTACACTACTACAATGTATTTGTATCTATCAAGATCGAGCTTTGAGATTCAAGTTAAAGGATTATCACTCATGGGACATGTGATTTTAATAATTCATAGGTTAGATTCCAAAATCAACGCCCTTATCCACCATCCCTCTAAGAATTGAACTTGGGATAGTGGTGGAAAAATCCCACCAATTAACTGTTGGATCACAACTCATCCAACTAGTCAATTCATCTCTTTGAACATTATATATGATTAACTAGACTTGATAGTAAGTTTAAATCCAGTTGATAAAATCAAGGACATGGGTTCTCGCCATTTCTTCTTATGTCTTAAGGTGGTAGTGAATGATAGTTGCAGAGTAAGTTTCAAGAGGGGAGTACCAATTGTTAATTGTTCACCTTCATCTCCATGTGGAAGAAAGAGATTAATAATAATTCAAGAATAATAAATCCATGGAACAAATTGTAAATAGAATTTTGTATGTGAATATAAAGAAAAAAACATGATGGTGATGAAGAAAAATTATCCACCCAACATAAATACTTTACTTGACAACTTGTCACCTCCGTATCCTTCCTAGGTGATATCATTGAAATAGATAATAATAGGGGTGTGAGAAGAAACCGTTAGAGAACAATTGTATGTGGTGTAACATTGGGTTGAAGCATAGTATTTGGCTATATTATCAATGATGCAAAGGTCCTTGGGGATTTAGAAGGATAAATGGTGGCATGAAGTACCATTGAATTGTGGTACCATCTGTTATCCACATTTTTGGTTATCGAGATGATATTATGATTATGTCATGATAATGGAAGATCAAACTCTTCATTAAGGACTTTTTCCTGAAGAAGGTTACACTTGTCATTTTCTCAAAAATCATATTTTGAAGATAATTCGCAGGCTGCATATATACTCTCCTGCGAGAATCCTTAATTTCCGCATTCTGCATTCAGCTTGATTGCGTACTTTCCGCACTGTGTTAATGGTTAGGGTGCGGACATGTTTCTAAAGGAAGAAAATGAATAAGTTCTCGATCCTTCTAGAAGGAATCTTCTAGAAGGGTGAGTTGGAGTTCGAATGGTTGGCAAAATACTGACTTTCCAGATATCTTGGGATCATTCCCTATCTAAGTAACTAATCAATCTTCTCCTATATATTGAGGAGATTACTTATGGGAACAAGGTTAAGCATAAGAACAAGAAGAAGCAAGCTAGCTAGAGATTGATTGGAGAACTTGGGCAAGACTGTATGAAGGATTGAAGCTACAGCAGCAAGAGACAACAAGTAATCATATGTGGTTGAACTTCTTCATGCATGAGCAAGTGTGTGTGTC
>ML777131.1:0-14741 GCA_009831015.1 Picea engelmannii | reverse complement strand
CCTTATTCATCAGCAGTTGGTAGCTTGATGTATGCAATGGTTTGCACAAGACCAGATATTGCACATGCAGTGGGAGTTGTGAGCAGGTATATGAACAATCCAGGTAAAGAACATCGGGAGGCAGTAAAGTGGATTCTTAGGTAATTGAGAGGTACTACTACTCATGAATTATGTTTTGGAGGTTCAAACACTTTTCTACAGGGATATGTTGATTCAGATATGGCAGGTGATAAAGACAGCAGGAGGAGCACCACAGGGTATGTTTTTACTATAGGTGGAACAACAGTAAGTTGGATTTCGACACTTCAAAAGGTTGTTGCACTTTCAACAACAGAGGCAGAGTATGTTGATGCTACAGAGGCTAGTAAAGAGATGATTTGGTTACAAAGCTTTATGGAGGAATTGGGAAAGAAGCAGGAGAATAACAGGTTGTACTGTGACAGTGAGAGTGCAATTCATCTTGCAAAGAACTCAGCCTTCCATTCGAAGACTAAGCATATACAATTGAGGTACCACTTCAT
Source organism: Picea engelmannii (assembly GCA_009831015.1). Lineage (NCBI taxonomy): Eukaryota > Viridiplantae > Streptophyta > Pinopsida > Pinales > Pinaceae > Picea > Picea engelmannii. The sequence continues at coordinate 14,220 of ML777131.1, read as the reverse complement.
ACGATCTGCCTTGGAAGATGGACATTTGAAGTTGGAAAAGATACACACTAGCCAAAATCCTACAGATATGTTAACAAAGGGAGTAACCAGAGAAAAACTGAGTTCCTACTCAGTTTCAGTTGGTCTTCAAGAATTGAGATGAAGATGAGAAATTTGCCAGGTCCAAAAAGGTTCAAAGTCCAGCATATACAACAGTGATGGAGTTGTTGAGATCAGTCTCCAAGTGGGAGATTGTTGGTTGTGGAGCCTGATTATCTTCCTAACTCAGAGGTCTTGTGTTTTTCAGTCGTGTTTATACCCCATGAAGACTTTACACCCCAGAAGTGTGTACACTCTTCCATGAGGGGGAGTGGGTACCCCCTCTGCGGAGTTCGGGGGCAAGTGGGCCCCTGGTGGGGGTTCGGGGGTAGTGTCCCTCGATGGGGGTTCGGGAGCAAGTGGGCCCCTGGCGAGGGTTCGGGGGCAGCGTCCCTTGATGGGGGTTCGGGGGCGAAGCCCCCGAAGGAAAAATTGCCTTGTAAAAGTATATTGTAATTTCATTGTAAATTTGGACCGTTCATTATAAGGTTGCAGATCTAACGATAGAAATTACGTTAGGGTTTTTTGCCCTAGAAGGAAACCCTCTTTTATGAGAGAAATGTATTACGGCTATGTATGATGGCGAGTATTGTATTCTGAGAGAGGATACTCTGAGAGAAAGAAGAGGAAGTTACAACGGGTTTTGTTGTAGGTTGTATCCCTTCATTTGCTGGATAATAATAAAGGAAGGACCTGGCAATTTCTTTGGTGGACGTAGCCCACACTGGGTGAACCACATAAATCCGTGTTTCTCTTGTATTGTGTATCTTTTGTGTTTTGTTTCCGCATTTGTTTTATTTTATTTCTCCGCGGTCCTGTTTTTCTAACATCCTCATCATGTGTAGGTGCTATCATGCTTGAACCATCCTCATCATAAGCATCATACACATGGAAAGATGTTGGATCTTCAACAATGGTTGATTGGAACATTTCCTCATAGTCATCATAAGTGGGAAAAGATGTCGCCTCCTCATCTTTTACTAATTTGAAAACTTCATCATAGGTGTACCCATCTAATACACTAGTGTCATCGACCTTAATGGTTAGCTCTAATGGTGTATCATAGGTTGTTGTTTGATCTTCCTCTATGCAAACATATTTAACATGGCTATATTCATGCTCCTCCACCTATCCTTAATGCTAATCGCTCTTCAATTTTTTCCCTGTGCCTTTAAAGGAATCCTCATCCAAATCCTTGGTCTAACTTCCATAGTTGATGGTGTAATAACGTTGAAAGGACAAAGCTGCACAGATCTCCTCACCCAATGCTAGACACTCCCAGTAGTAAGGAATGTATTTAATTGTTGCTATCTCCCTATTGGTTTGTTGAGTGCAATGAGAAATTTTAGCCGTGAGCTCCCTCTTTGTCTTCAACCCCTTATCCATGGAATGCACTACTGATTTTTCACTAAGTCTGATGGTTTTTGTCAAACCATTCATGGTAATACCCTGCTACCTTTATAATGGTTTGACATTTAGTCAAACATTTGATTATACATATCCCATCTCACTATAATAGTCCCATTTTGTTGATGTTATGGTTTCTTATGTGTTTAGATGTAAACAACGAGTTTATGTGCCAATTAAATTCTTGGTTGTGACAATATATGTAACAAAAAGAGTGGAAATAACAAACTAAATTATTGTGACAGTAGGTTAAAGGCACCTTCAACCTTACTTTTATTATCATCAAACCAACAAAATTTACAAATAAAATGACTCACATTTAGATCTGAAACACTTGTTGATGCTTGACACAGTCCCATGGAGAAATGGATGCTAAAGATGCCAATGTAATGGTTGTTTAAGCGACTCTTCTCTCCCAACAAAATGGTTGCCAAGAAAAACCACAACTCTCCCAACAAAATGGATGCCAAGCAAAACCATAAACTCCCTTCACACAAAACTCTGTCCAACTAAGACTTTTCCCAGAACAACAAAACTCGATCTTCTAATAAGGGAACTCGCCCAGATCTAAAGGATACTAACCCAACACCTTGAAATTGCCCCAGAATAGAAAGGACTCGACCCACAAGAAAAGGAAATCGACCTATCAATATCGTACTTTCCCAACAAAGAGGAATATGTTATCTTCTAAATATTTCGGCCCTCTTTCACAATAAGACTCGTCCCAACAATGAAAGAATGGCCCAACAATGATAAAATTGGCCCTAGCAAGGAGTTAAACTCGACCCTTGTACAAAATATGACCCAGCTATGAACAACTCAACCCCCAACAATGAAAATTGGCCCCTTTCACTTGGAAACTCGCCCAGTCAAGAAAAAGTTGTCCACAACAACAATAAACTCCACCATTTTCCAATAAAATCATCCTTCTCAAGTTTACAATGACCTAGAAGAAAAATCGATCCCTTCTTCTAAGGAATATGATCCCTATCCAAGCAATAAGCCTCCCTTTTGAAGGAATAGGACCCTCCTCTGTTGTAACTCGACCTTGTAATGGAAACGCGGCCCTTGTCAAGTCGAAAATACCACAATGAGAAGAAACTCAACCCACTAGAAGAGATTCGACCCTCCTCACTCAGAACTCGGTTCTTGGGCAACAAAATTCGGCCTAGTAAACCCAACAAGCAAGTAAACACAAGAGGAATTTGATCCACACTCTAAAATTCGATTACTCTCTCACAAAAATCCGATTCTCACATCAAACTCGGCCTCTATACTCCATATCTCGATCCTTGTGAGAATAAAATTGACCTCCTTCAAAGAGAATTAATCCAAATATCAATGAATAGAATACTCACAGGCTGGCAAGATCACCATCTCTGATACCATTGTAATATCCCCAATAGATCTAGGATGGAATATTATGATCTTCTATACAATTTGTTTTTCTTGGTTATCATATTTCTACAAATACTTTGCATTCAATCTATTCAATGACATTTCGTCAAAAACATTTTAGGCAATCTAGATACACATGGAATAAAAGATAATCGTGGAGCATTTTATTATGAGTGAAGAGTTGAACACCATAATGAAAAATATCTAATGGCTTCTACAACAGCTGCAAATACATCAATGACAGCACACAATATGCAAGCCAAAAACTTGAAAGATGTCACGACCAACTCCAGAAATCCCCACGAGCCTCGTAAGCAAGTCGCTACACTTATAAACTGAAGATAAACCACAAAATGAAGCTCTAATTGAATATCTCGGATGGATCCTCCTCCTTGTCTATCTAGGTTGGATGTTACACCACCGAAACCAAATTTCAATGGAAGGGTTTTTGTCAAAACCCTCACAAAAACATTGGCTCACAAGACCATTCCAATAAGAGATCAATCCAAAACATAATCCAAAGTAAAGTGCTACCTCTCATGTTATTCTTCTTTGTTGTCCCTTCTATAACTTTCCCCCTTTGACTTAATCCAAATGACCCTTATTCCCTTTTTACCTTTCACTTAAAGATTAAAGTCACATTTTTCTAATGTTAAAGTGACTATTAATCTTAAAGTTACTTTTTAACCCATTTTTAATTCTAGAAAGTGATTAATTTACCTTTAAGACAATTATGGATGTTGGAAGTCCCTTTTTCATCATCTCAACCTCTAGATATTTTCATCCCGATTCCAATGAGCTATTACACTAAGGAGTCTATTCAATAATATGATCTGAATAACACCTTTAGTGTATTTAATTAAAATATGCTCAATAATATTCCCAAATTATGGGAATCATCGGAATGCTATGAAACCAAGAACGAACTATGTGAAAGTCATCCTAATGATAAAAGATGATAAATGGAATAGGTTGGGCCCCATATAACTCCTCCAACATAACATCACCCCTCTGTCCTGGCTACAACAAAACCCTGAAGTCATCTCCAATTGTATAAGAGAGAAGCCGCTACACCTCTAAACTGAAAATAAACCACAAAATGAAGCTCCAATTGAAGATATTGGATGGATCCTCCTCCTTGTCTAGCTAGGTTGAATGTTGCATCACCGAAACCAAACTCCAATGGAAGGGTTTTGTCAAAACCCTAACGAAAACCTTGCCCCTTCTAGAACTTTCCCCCTTTGACTTAATCCACATGACCCTTATTCCCCTTTTACCTTTTACTTAAGAATTAAAGTCACATTTTCCTATTGTTTAAGTGACTATTAATCTTAAAGTTACTTTTTAACCCCTTTAAGACATTTCTGGATGCTGGAAGTCCCTTTTTCATCATCTCAACCTCTAGATCTTTTCCAACAAGCTATTACACTAAGGAGTCTCTTAAATAATATGATATGAATAACACCTTTAGTGTATTTAATTAAAATATGCTCAATAATATTCTCAAATTACAGGAAGCGTCGGAATGCTACGAAACCAAGAATGAATTGTGCGGAAGTGATCCCAATGATGAAAGATGATAAACAGAATGGGTTGGGCTCCATATAACTCCTCCAAACCTTCCAATCTCACAAGTAACATAACATTACCCCTCTGTCTGAGCTAAAACAAACAAACCCTTGAAGTCATCTCCAATTGTATAATAGGGAAGCCCAAAAATGGGGACATGACAGAAAGATCGAGCAACAATTTTTTTTTTCTTTTTATTTTAGCAGAGAGTGAAGGGGAAAGGTCAAGGCTAAGCAACAAACGTATGCATGTTCACACCGCAACCAATCAACTATTATGTTAGTAGGAGACACCACTCCCTTGTGATTACCCCCATTGGCATAAAAACCATGGTATATTGGAGCTTATATGTTGTTGTAGATTACAACTCTCAATCAATATTGTATAATTTTTTTGTATAAATAGATATTTATGTTGTAAAAAAAATTCAAGACACAAAAAGTTTAGGCCTCTCCAACTTACTCATAGATATTTATTTACTCATACATATTTATTTAAGAAGACATGTGAAAAAGATAATATAAAATAGTGCTAATGAGAGAATTTTTAAAAAATTTTAACCAAAAATTGTGTGTAACTTGTACAAATAGCCTTCAAACCAATATAGTAGCCCCAAATTGTGACTTGGCAAGCGATGAGACCTTCCAATATAGTAGCCCCAAATTGTGACTTGGCAAGCGATGAGACCTTCCAAAGAACTTGTGACTTAGCAACACTCCCACATAGTCACAAGGATAAGACATCTAAAAACACTCCTATATAGAGTCTCACCCAAACACTCCTATATAGAGTGTATAGAGTCTCACACCAAGAGAGACGCCTACCATTCGAGCCTCATCACATTCGAGCCTCATCACAGCCAGACAATATTAAACATTCAACATATATACTTTTTGAAGCTGTGATCTCCAAGGATAAAACACATCTTCTTAACTATTAAGCCCATTCAAACTGCATTTTTTTTTTTCTTAACTATTAAGCCCATTCAAACTGCATTTTTTTTCATTTTTTTTTTATCATTGCAGTGAAAGAGAGAACGGTTTGCCAACAAAACTCCCCATATGTGGTCCATCACTTAAGCCCCCTCAAACTGCATTTTTTTTTATCATTGCAGCGAAAGAGATAACGGTTTGCCAACAAAACTCCCCATATGTCGTCCATCATAACAGTGAGCTGCGGCATGCTTCTCTCGTTCAGTCAATCGATCAGGGTTCGGTTGCCGTGACCCCTTGGCAAGTGCTCAGAGATGTGAATCAGCGACTGAAGATTTGAATTTAAGCCTGAGATCATTGTAATACGTCGATTCTTATTTAATTGACTGAATTCTTAGTAGTTATAGTCTACAGAAGCCCAATGGTTTGTAGAAGTAAACAAACAGAACGCCACCGGAACGTATTGATTGGATCCCAACAGCACTCGGAGCACGGTGAATGCCAAATCTCGACCAAAGCGAGGGAAAAGAGTAGCAGCGGATCCTCTTCCAGGAAGTACAGACTCCAAAGACCTTCAGATGAGTTGGGGATCGTGGGTATTGAAGATAAGGGTACCCATCAGAAGAGGAGGATCTGGTCGGGCTCATATGCCACTGCAGAGGCCGCTCCCAGAGCCTACGATGCAGCTGTCCTCTGTCTCAACTTTGAAGGGCTCCTCTGCTACCTTCAATTTCCCAGACTAGGCGACCATTATTCATCCTCTTCAGAGCTACCAACCTCTGTTGATGTATCCGAGTCTACATAGAACGTTTCAACTACTACTGCATATGGGGTTACCGATCTTGCAGAAATGCTCCTTCCCGGATTTTTCAGCAAATTGAACAATTTGCCAAACGAACCGAATTTCCGAAATCATTGCCTTGATTCCACCAAATCTTGTAACTATGTAATGGAGGCTCCCAAATCAGCTTGTGCAACTGTTTCTTTTCTGCTTCTCTGATGGATCGAATCCCCTTCCTGAGTTCCCATTATCTCATTATAATTGGGCATGTGCGCTGGTTAAAGGAGGCAGGAGCAGGGCGATGGGCAAAGGCAGTGCAAAAGGTCGATGGCGGAAGCCAAAGAAGCCTTCCCAAGGAGGGGGAAACCTGGATAATGACAAGTGGTTAGCAATTTCCTCGAACAAGCGGAAAAATATCGACATTGGACATTTTGCAGGGCACACTCAGAATAGGGGACGAAGACAAATGGCAGTTTTTAATAAATTGGGGATAATAATGAAAGGATTTTAGAGGTTTGTCACCTTTACAAAACTTCTTTAACATGATTATAAATATGTTTACATTATATATGTTTTTAAGAAAATTGAGCAAAATCCTCTTTTATGTGGAAAATTCCAGTTTGTCCTCAAAATTTCAATTTGATTAACATGTACTGAGAAAATTAATTTGTGTTTTCCAATAATATCCATTTAAGTAAAAGCCTTGACACTGTTACAGTAGAACATATAAAATAATATCCATTGAAGTAAAAGCTTTGACACTGTTGCAGTAGAACATATAAAATAATCTAGAAAAAAAAGCAAGTTCCAAGATCCAAAATTAAGAAAAAAAATACACAAAACCTCTGAGAGTTTATTGCTCTTAAATGAAACTCCATTAAAAACATAATACACTACTATTTTTAAATGCTAGAACTTAGCCACATTAAATTAATTGATGTAAATCTCTTTTGCCAACAGTATTTCCTTGATGAAATATTCTATTTGTCAACATAAAAGAGTAAATACATCACTAAAACTCTAAATAGTGGCATTCATAACCACACAAAATCGATTTAGTGATAACAGCCCACAAACAAATATATGAACATGAGATTTTTCATAGCGTTAACGAGCCGGATAACTTTAACCAGGGCACAAGATTTCTGGATAATTTGTGGATTTTTAAGCAAGATTTCCTCATGATTTGTGGATTTTGCGGAGTTTCTCATACTATCGTGGGATTAAGAAGCCGGATAACATTAAACTCGGTCCGCGAGCAAGGTGCAATTCGTAAGCGTTCCTGCCTGTCACTCCGCCTGCTCTGCAACCTCACTCTGCCCGCTCTGCAGCGTCAAGAGATGAACATTAAGGTGTACAGAAATTAGTGTAAAGAATGGATGTGTTATGGTAGGCCTCCTCTTCCCTGACTTGTATACACATTGTGTTGGATGGATATGTCCCTATTTTTCTTCCCAGCTTTTTCAGGCGTATACCCCTTTCCATATTCCAATCAAACTTCATTCCATCACACACATCTTTCTATCCATTTTTATGGTCTTCGTCCTATTCCCACCTCCATTGTTGTTGCACAGCGCCGTATGAATAAAGTGAAGAACACCAGACAAGTTTCGGCATGTGCGGATATACAGATAGACAAACAGAGCAATGCTTTAATATGGAAGGAGACAATCAGAGGTTATGTAAAAAACGGCTTCTGGGACAAAGCGTTGAGGATGTATTGTCAAATGCAACGCTCAGGCATAAACCCCGACAAGTGGGTATTTCTGTCTGTAATCAAAGCATGCACCAGCCTATCAGATCTCCAAGCAGGCAGAAAAATTCACGAAGATGTCACCGCAAGGGGATTCGAATCAGATGTATTTGTGGGCACTGCTCTGGCCTCAATGTATGCCAAGTGCGGGAGTTTAGAGGATGCACGCCAAGTGTTTGAAAGAATACCTGAACAGAATGTTGTGTCTTGGAATGCTATTATTACTGGTTATTCTCATAATGGCCAACCCCATGAAGCCCTGGCATTCTTCAATGAAATGCAAGTCCAGGGTATAAAACCCAACTCAATTACCATGGTTAATGTTCTTCCTGTGTGTGCCAATTTACTAGCTCTGGAACAAGGTAAGCAGATCCACAGTTATGCAATAAGAAGTGGATTTGAATCTGATGTTGTTGTGGGCACTGCACTTGTAGACATGTATGCCAAATGTGGGAATGTTAACATTGCCCACAAATTGCTTGAAAGAATGCCCGAACAAGATGTTGTGTCATGGACTGCAATAATTGCTGGTTATTCCCAGAATGACCATTCCCATGAAGCCTTGGGATTGTTCAATCAAATGCAACTCCAGGGTATAAAACCCAATTCAATCACCATAATTAGTGTTCTGCCTGCATGTGCCAATTTATTAGCTCTGGAACAAGGCAAGCAGATCCATGGTTATGCAATCCGAAGTGGATTTGAATCTAATGTTGTTGTGGGCACTGCTCTTGTTGACATGTATGCCAAATGTGGGAATGTTAACATCGCCCAGAAATTGCTTGAAAGGATGCCTGAGCAGGATGTCGTGTCATGGACTGCAATAATTGCTGGTTATTCCCTGAATGGTCATCCCCATACAGCCTTGGCATTCTTTAATGAAATGCAAGTCCAGGGTATAAAACCCAGCTCAATTGTCATAGTTAGTGTTCTTCCTGTATGTGCAGATTTATTGGCTCTGGAACAAGGTAAGCAGATCCATGGTTATGCAATACGAAGTGGATTTGGATCTGATGTTGTTGTGGTTAATGGGCTTGTAAACCTGTATGCCAAATGTGGGAATGTTAACGTTGCCCACAAATTGCTTGAAAGGATGCCTGAACAAACTGTTGTGTCTTGGACTGCATTAATTGCTGGTTATACCCAGAATGGCTACCCACAAGAATCCTTGGCATTTTTTAATAAAATGCAAGTTCAGGGTATAAAACCCAACTTAATCACCATTGTTAGTGTTCTTCCTGCATGTGCTGATTTATTGGTTCTGGAACAAGGTAAGCAGATCCACGGTTATGTAATAAGAAGTGGATTTGAATCTGATGTTGTTGTGGGCACTGCACTTGTAGACATGTATGCTAAATGTGGGAATGTTAACATTGCCCATAAATTGTTTGAAAGAATGCCTAAAAAAAATGTTGTGTCATGGAATGCAATGATTCTGGCATACGGAATTCATGGATATGGTGAAGATGCTCTTGCTCTCTTTTCCCAAATGCAACAGACAGGAACAAAGCCGGATCATATCACCTTCACTGCTATTTTGACTGCCTGCTCTCATGCAGGGTTGGTCGACCAGGGCTGGCGATACTTTCAGTGCATGCAATCTGATTATGGCCTTGCACCTATGCTGGAGCATTATGCATGCTTGGTTGACCTTCTTGGGCGTGCAGGGCATCTAGATGAAGCTCATGACATTATCAAAAATATGCCATTAGAGCCCGGTGCAGATGTGTGGGGAGCCTTGCTTGGGGCCTGCAGAATTCACTGCAATATTGAGCTTGGAGAACAAGCAGCAAAACACCTTTTTGATTTAGAACCAAACAATGTGGGATATTATGTACTGTTGTCAAACATCTATGCTGATGCACGCAGATGGGAGGATGTAGTAAAGTTGAGGACAATGATGAAAGAGAGGGGAGTGAAGAAGGAACCAGGGTGCAGTGTTGTTGCGGTACATAGAGAGGTTCAAACATTCGTAGTGGGAGACAGAACCCATCCTCAATCTGAAAAAATTTATGCAACGTTGGAAGCCTTGTATGGGAAAATGAGGAAGGCAGGTTATGTGCCTAACACAAATCTTGTGTTGCAGGATGTGGAGGAGGAGGCGAAGGAAAACATTCTATGCAGTCACAGTGAGAAGCTAGCCATTACTTTTGGGATCATCAATACAAGCCCGGGCACCCCCATACGTATCATGAAGAACCTTCGTGTGTGTAGTGACTGCCACAATGCCACTAAGTTCATCTCCAAGATTGTTGAGCGAGAAATTATTGTGAGAGATGCAAACCGATTCCACCATTTTAAGGATGGTTTGTGTTCTTGTGGAGATTACTGGTGATGCTAGCTCAACCAAACGATGAATATGTTTATGCTTTCCAACTAATATTTTGCATACCATTCGTTTGTTAAGAGTATAATATATGCACAAAGAGAGGCATGTGTTGACTCAAAATTGGGTGAGTCTTTTGATATGGTGATAAGCTCAAGCCATAACTCACTAATGGAATTGTGTCAAATAATTGAGATAATGCACAAAGAGAGGCATTTGTTGACTCAAAATTGGGTGTCTTTTGATATGGTGATAAGCTCAAGCCATAAATAATATGTTTATAAACAAACTTACTAATGGAATTGTGTCAAATAATTGACATAAGATGGTACAGGGTGGATGTACATTCTAAGATATGTATCCTGGACTGATTTTTTTTTTGTGTGTTGGGTGTTTTTATGAATTTATGAAATTTGCATAACAAAAGGTCATATACAAGCAATTAGATGTTGGATGTTTGGATTACAAGTTTAATATGATTGTTTTGTAATATAGTTATTCCATAGTCCATGTTAAGATTCTTTTAATAAAATCAATTAAACAAAAAGGTTGTTATTAGAAATAGAGAATGTGCATGACCATGAGAAGATAGATTTAAAAAATCTTGTATCTATACTAGATTTATATGAACTTTTATAATAATTATAATTATGTATATAATATTATAAACAATCTTATAAAAAAATTTGAGTAGAATTTGGAATAGTTTTTTATTTATATGGTTCTTTGCTTTTAAAAAACAATTTTATGTGCTAAATTGATTGTTAGAATTATTTTTTCTTATTGCTTGCTTTGAGAAGCTATAAACAATACATAGTATGCCCTTTCGCAATCTTTGAAGTAAATTGTATTTTTATTGATTTTTTACTTAAAACCTCATAATTTTCATGGTCTTCGATATGAGAGTTGATGACGTATTTTGCTACAAGACCTCTGGGTAGTGAAATTATGTGTGCATCCTATCTAGGCCAATTAAATGTTTTGACTATGCAGTTGTAAGTATGAGCAATGTATTGGACTCTTGAATAGAGGATGTAAACATGCTTTATTTGTGGTTGAAGAGTGATACTTCAAAGGAGCAAACTCTCTAATTGATTCTAGCTCCTACAGTTGAGAATCTAAGAAATATAGATGTTGAAAAAAATGATTGTATTTTAACGAAGTATAGAAATATAGAAATTTTAAAAAGTTTAAGAGATCAATGGTCTAGTGTTTAGAACTTCTACAATGGATTATAGTAAAAATTTTGGAGTGCAATTTTTGAAGATTTAGAAGGACGGAGTGGCAATATAGCAATATGACTTTAGCAAAAGAAATTAATACAAACTTAATTTTGTTTAAAGAGAAAATCCACATGAACAGATATATTGGTGCAAAATATTTTAAAGATGAGAAAAAATGATGTGAAGACAATTGTAAGGAGTCTCTTGCTAATAAGTGGTAAATCTTGTATGCAATGCTAAGATTTTTCTACATTACACAGAGATTTTACCTTGGAAACCTAAATCGAGAAAACCAACAACCTCTTTAGAGCTGCACCTCTAATATTTTATTCATCATCTTATATCTTCATTGTTTACAATACTCTATATATATATATATATATATATATATATATATATATATATATATATATGATCTCGCGCCATCCAAAACTCCTAATCCATCGACCTGGATTAGTCAATAACCCTAATTCCTTAACTGGAATTAGAAAACCAATGACAAAAAACCATGTGCCGAAAAAATGCTAAAAATAGACATAAAAAAACGCCATTTTTTTTTCGGGGGCTCCAAGAAGGGAAAATTCTAGTGTAGTATTGAAGAAATTTTTTTAGATTGGGGTTATCCTTGATGTCATCATTAACCTGTTGTCCACTTCGTTGGTGAAGCTAACCTCCTATTCTACTATAAATCCGTAGACAGACTTTACTCCTTGGGTTGGAATTGCAGATACCTCTTCATCCCCTTCAATCTTCCTTCTCCACACTCTTCTCTTGACTATACAACTCTTGAGAAGAAGCCTTCAACACTTTTCTTCCTGGTGTAGCTCTCTGGCGTCTCTTCTTATAGAAATAACAAACGAGGGATGTCTTTCTTGATGCATACCTCTTACTTTTCTTCTTTGAAATCTAAACTTTCCTCATCACTTCCCTTTTTCAATCTTCCACAAGTAGGATGGAGTGGTAGTGTGATGCAATCTTCATCCATTCTTGCTCTTTCTTCTTCCGATAAGAAGGCCTAATCTACAAAATATTTTTCCTTCATAAAAGTGATCTTGGTGGACATGGCATTTTCCTCTATGCCACAAAAACCTAAGCCTTCATGTTTGACCCTAGGTTTAGCTACAATGGGGTTTACAATTCCTTGACTTCTCTTTCCTATCTCTTGGCCAGCATAGCCCATCTATCTTAATATTTTGGACCGATGCCTCTCGCATGATTTTCAAAATCACCCAATTTCTCTTGAGAAAGGCCTATGGAAGGTGATCTTAGCTTGTTTGTCTCGGTCATGGTGATTGTTAAGCCCTAATATTGGCTCATTATCCTTTAATTGGGGCATATTATAGTAGTAATGTTATTTTATTTATGTCGCCTTTATTCCATTAGTTGTAATTATGCCTCCTAGTCTCCTATATATACCAAGGAGACATTTTCATTTGGAGTCATCTTGTACTTGAACATTTATGTGGGGTAAAAGGAGGTTGCCCCCCCCGAAGAGGCTTATTATCTGAAATTATCTATTTTTCAAGGCGTTGAGTACTTAGTCTGAGGTTTTTCTATGCTATATTGATATTTTGTTCTTAACATATGGTATCAGAGCTCAAGGTCTTGGGGTTTCGCTGCTACAACTGAGACACCTTGGAATTTTCTCTATAGCTTTTTTTCTACAACGTTTTAGAATAAATGGTTTGGAGGATATTTAGTAGACAGATCAAGGTACATTGGGTTAAAATTTCAGCTCCTGAGGCCGTATACTTTCGGAGATACAGCCTGTGCAAGATAGGGTTCTGGAATCGTCCCGAACTGAGTCATTGCGGAATTTTTGCTATAAAAAAATTTCTGTAACGTTTCAGACCCTGAACTCCAGAGGATATTCACAGAAATTCATAAGGTATCTGTGGTAAAAATTTCAGCGTCTGGGTCATCTTACATTTGTAGATACATCCTGTGGAAGATAGGGTATTTGACTAGTCTTAAGAAGGTGTTCCAGGTAAAAAAATCATAACTTCTTCCTAGAGTATCCAAATTGAGTGAGACCGGTTTCATTGGATAGTGGACAGACTGTAATATTTTTGGTATGAGTTTCAGAATTTTATATCAATTATTTTGTGTGGGGCACGCTATACAAGTGAGATCTCCTAGAAAGGCCAAAAATCAGCAAGTTGTGGGGAAGTTACCGTAAATTCCACTTGGCACATCCAATTTTGATCAGACCTGTGGCATTGCAGAGAAGAAATATCAGAGAACTACATAAAAGAAAGTTTCATACCTAGAAGGGCCGAAACTTGGGAGATACAACAGAAGAAAGATTGTCTAGTAGAACCACCTCAAAATCAAGGTTCAAAAGTGATACTTGGCCAACATGCCACCCAAAAAGAGAACTTCTACACCAAATAAGCCTCCAGACAATCTTACTTGGACTCTTGATGAAGGTAAAGAAATGTGTAGAGACATAAATGATTTACAAAAGAAGATAGTAACAAAAGATGAACTACAAGAGATGGAAGCTAAGTTGGAGGCAATAAATACTAAGATGGATGGTTTAAAAGAGGAGATCATGGAAGTATTGAAAAATTTTATAACAGAGAAGACACCTGAAAGTGAAAATGCATTCCATGAAATTCATAATGAGGACACAAGGAAGGTGAATCAAGAATGGAGAAACTCCAACTTTGGGTTGAAGACCAACCACGTTCCTAAGATCGATATGAGGAAGTTTGATGGCAAGGACCCAATCACATGGATACTTCAGATGG
>ML777130.1:1321519-1335604 GCA_009831015.1 Picea engelmannii | reverse complement strand
CCTTTGGGTCACCCGACGCAAGTCACAGTATCCATTGCACAGTTTGGTCCATGTCATGTTTTGCTGTTGTGCCTCAGTGTTCAAGGGAAGTATCTGCCTCGAGAGTCATCCATCCCAAATATCTGGCCTCAAAACCTGTGTCAGTCCATGTCCGTTTGATCTACCAACTACATCTCTATGTCTGTTTCGTGTCGTTGATGGGGGATACATCAAGGCCCTCCCTCGACGAGCCTATTCCTGTCGAATTCAACACATTATCTGGGAATTAGACTTAGAAACTATTTAGTACTTTGGGACCTGCATGCCTCAATGGCATGCCTCCTCACGTTCGACAGTGGGTTTACATCATTGACCTCTGATCGAATGATTCCACGAATTTTCGAATTCAACTCATCTATTCACGTTCGGTGGAATGTACTAAGATACCTTGGGAACCATTGACATTAATGGTGGTTTCCCTCGCACTTGTTAACGGTTTACCTTATTGACCGGTAATCAAGTGGTTTCTGCTGTGTTCGACGCCAACACATCTATTCACACGGTTAGAATCGTATCACACGGGGATTGTTTAGAAGACCCTGGGTGGAGTAATTCACCTTGATACATTCTTCACCCAGGTTGCGAAGGAGTTCTGGACAAAGAACACATACATTGTCACATAGATCCAGTTTGTATTGGTCGTGGCTATGTTTTGTCATTTCGTAGATCCACTGTGTATTCTTCGTGGCTATGATCAGTCTGAGTCATCACAGTATAGATCCACAGTGTATCTTCGTTGGCTATACCCTTTTCTACCAATACGATTATGGATCCGCAGTGTATTTTATGGCGGCCATATCTTGCAAATCTTGATCACCCAAGCATAGGTATCCCTGCCTTGGGTTTTGAAATATGTCATGATATTTGTTGGATGTTGGTGTGCATCTTTTGTCAGGTTCTCCGAGTCCATACCCTTGCTTGAACGTCTACAAAGTATTTCAGTCATCAGTTCGTATCTTCTGGCTTCATACTTTGGGGGGCATTCTGTTACACGTCAAAATTGCTAAGCATCGCATTGTCCCTGTTAATCATCGTAAGTGTCGCATATTCCCTACAGCTTTCGCAAGTGTCGCAAGTTGACCACTAGTGTCGTAAGTGATGTTCGGACATAATGTCATGATAACGACACTAAGGAAGCACTTATAACACCTCATATGACTGATTTGAGGAGCAAGAACTGATCCACTGGAATCACATAACTCTTAACACCTGAAAGAAGCCCTGAAACAGTGGTTTGGGAGGGGAACGCTCCTCTAATACAGCTGGAGAAGCGCTGGCGCTCCTCTACCATGGTTCAGAAGCATTATAACGCCTTTCAACCCTTCTGGAGAAGCGCTGCTCACCTTAAGAGCGCTGGAGCTTTACCAAGGCACATCAGGAGTGCTATAATTCTCTGATGCCCCTTTTGGGGGAGCGCTCCCTATTCTGGGTCAATTGTTAGCCCGTTGAGTCGAATGAGGAGGAGAACATTCGAGATTAGAAGGCAGTTTTGCTCGAATTCTTTGTTTCATCAAAGATCCCTGATCCAAGGAGATGGTTCCTAACTGGTTCTAAACATAACTCAAGAGGTTAGTCCTTTCCCAACCTATATAAACAGGCTCTATGATGGTGGAAAGGGGGAAGAACTGAACATATGAAACTTATGATCTTGGAGGAAACTGCCAGCCAGCCAAAGGAGAGTGATTAGTGAAGCTGTTGTTATCCAGGTTGTCGATCTTTCAGGCAAGGGTTGGACGAAGAGGACTTGACGAAGCTGTCGCATTCACATCGACGATTGTAAGTACTACTGTCGTCATTCTCATTAATATGACACGCTTGGCCTGTTTCTTTCTAGTTCATATCTGATGTTACATGAACTTATCATTTATTGATAGATCTGTTTTCAAGCTAATGTCAATAGAGTAGGAAGTGGTCGTATCTTGTTTTGTCCACAGACCTCAGCGAGGAGCAAAAGGATTGGAGCGCAACTCGGAGCGTGCAGGGACAATCGTCGATTAAAAGGTACTTCTGTTATCCTCCCTCCTCATGCATTAGGCTTAGATAGATTTGAAAGGAAGTCAGTGTCCACGTTAAGCATTTTTCTATCTAGGGTTAAGGTCAAGCTCTAAAGGTCAATCTACTTGTCCGCAGGCAGATTTTCCTACAACAGTTTGATCCTAAACGAGCCTCATAGAGAAGTGTACATGGATCACCTAGGAGTCACGAAGATGAGGGTCGACCTTAAACCCTTATTCTTCTGGAAGGGAATGAAGGAACATATAGTCAACTATGTGGCCAAATGTCTAGAATGTCAACAGGTAAAGGCTGAACATAGACATCCAACATGATTACTACAGCCACATGCTATTCTAGAATCAAAATGGGAGGTTATTTCAATGGACTTTATTGTTGGATTGCCACTAACGACAAGGAGACATGACCCAATTTTCGTAGTAGTAGACACTCTGACGAAGAGTGCTATCTTTATTCCTGTGCGTACGACATATCAGGCACCTGACATAGCTAGAGTTTTCCTCAGTGAGATTGTGAGGCTACATGGCGTGCCTAAGAGGATTATATCCAATCATGGATCGGTGTTTACTCGACGATTTTGGATGAGTTTCCAAGAGGCCTTGGGAACCCAACTTAACTTCAGTACTGCGTACCGCCCAGAGAGTGACATGCAGACCGAACGAACGAACTATACCTTGGAGGACATGTTGCGCATGTATGTGATGGACCAACAAAATCATTGGGAAAAATTCTTTTCATTGGTGGAATTTTCTTATAACAACAGTTACCAAAGCACCATTAATATGGCACCTTTTGAGTTTCTTTAAGGGAGATCGTGTAGGACGCCTTTGAGTTGGGATCGACTTTCAGGATAGGATCCTGGTGGGACCATAAGCGATCCAAGAAATAGAAGATCAAATGAAAACAATAAGACAAAGGATTAAAGAAGCGCAGGATCGACAAAAGAGTTATGGTGATGCACACTATGTCGACCCTAGTTATGAGGTCGACAATCGAGTCTTCTTGTGGGTTAAACCGCATAAGTGTTAGATCAAGTTTGGAAAGGGAGATAAAATCTCTCCTAGGTTCGTGAAACCTTTTGATATTGTGGAGAGAAAGGGGCCCATGGCCTATCGAGTATCCTTGCCTGATTCTTTGAGGCATATGCACGATGTTTTCACGTATGTGCATTGAGACATTATATTAGTGATCCTACACATGTTATTGACATGAGTTCCTTGCGGGTATCGGATGAGGGGGCACTCATGGCTGAGCTAATATGCATCCTAGATCATTGCATTTGACAGCTACGACATCGAATAGTAGATCAGGTCAAGGTCCAGTGGGACAACTATAGTCCGCACTCGGTGACCTAGGAGGATGCATATGACATGCACCAACAATTTCCATTTTTGTTTGATAGATAGACTTATGATACTGTGATACACATTATTTTGGTACTTATACTGTGAAACTTCGGGATGAATTTTAGACTAAGAGGGGGTGTATGTAACATCCTTCTCTTGTGCACTGAGCGAACTTATTCTTTGAGGACATTTTCTCGCAAGTGATACGGATTATTATGCTATTAAAACATTTATTTTGATTATGAGGCGTTATGGGTTGATGTCATGTTGTTTTGTTGCATTGACATTGACATGTGCTATTGACTCAGTTTTACTGAGTGTGCAAGATTTCAGACCTTGAGGGTGTAGAGGCATCGATGGAACCCCTTGGACTCTGAATCGAGTTGGGGAGTGAAATATTGGGGTTTGATTGTTTTATATGTGATATTAGTGCATCTAATTAGATGATATGATTATGGATATATTTCTGATATGATTTTTTGATGATGCAGGATGACGATAGCTTTCTGATCACTTGTGGAGTAGAGGGGTCACGTAGGACTACCAGAGATGTTGAGGGAGAGGTGTGGACAACAACCCTGCCACAACCTACTAGCACTCCCATCGTGGCTCAAACTGTAGGTTAACGATTACCTAGTTCAAGAGGACCACAATACCGTGAGGGCAGACTGTGATAGTCGCTCACAATAATTCTAAGGGGCGCGCAATAAGGAAGGGGCCTTATTCCTTAGAGGCCCTTAGTCTCCCACAAGATCACCTGGCAGAGTGTTGACTCCAGGGGTTATTGATGTCTACCAAGTCAGTCAAGAGGTGAGTGGTACCCTTGTAGCACGTGGTGCATCATGGAGGGCACGTCTCACAAGAAAATTGGAAAGAGGCGAGTGGCACCCTTGGAGCATGTGGTGCGTCCTGAAGGGCACGTAGCGCAAGAGAAACAAAAAGAGGCGAGTGACACCCTTGGAGCACCTAGTGCATCCTGAAGGGCACGTCACATGGTTATTTAATAAATGAATAAACCTAGATGACTTTAGGACAATAAAGTGTTAAGGAAGATTTGAATCCTTTCCCTAAAAAAAAAAAATGTGTCGCCCCACCTAGGAAATTAAGGTCTAGGTCTAATCTTTGTTGGTGGTAAAATTTTACCTTTTTATAAAAAAATAATAATAATAAAAATAAACATACATAAAAAAAATAAATTAAAAATAAATAAATAATAAAGATAATCTTCATTAACCTTGTGACAAGAAGGGGGTAAGCAATTAAAGTGTTTTATAAAAAATCTTTTGGGATAAAAACTTAAAAAGGGGAATGATTGTTTTACTTTTATGCTAATTAAAAATTTAATTCATAAAAAAAGGGGGGAAGAAGGGTAAGTTTCTGCACGTGCCTTTTTGAGTTTAATTAAAAAGGGAAAAAGGGGAAATCTAAAATAATTAGAAAACTAGGAAAAACAGAAACCTTAAAAGAAAGGGGAAACACTAGGAAAAAACAATTACTCCAACTTAGTAAAGTATCTACCATTTAAGAACTTTCTAATTTAAACTGAACTAGCAAATTAATAATGGGGAAAGTCATTAAAACATGTAAGGAAATTTGGGGACACCTAGGAGCGATTCTAGGAGTGACTCTAGGTGGGTGAGGGAAATAAGGGTAATTAATTAATTAAAAAAATTTAGTTTTTGGAGGAATGAGGGGGATGGTTGACACATGTACGGGGGGGATTTCTATAAATTAATTTATTAAAATTTAAATAAAATGGGATTTTGTGAAGGTAAGGGACTTCGAAACTCTATATAATGGAGGGAGGAGAAGGATGACAGAGCTCTTCGGATTTGAGTAACGTTATGCTGCAAAAATCTATACTTGACTGACTTATCTTGTGGGAGTTGGGATACCCAACTCAGTGAGGAGTGGTAAGTAGGCCTTGCGAGGTGAGATGGGATCTAGATGATTCTCTGGTTAGTGTGCATGGCCCCTTTGCGGCTCGAGGGCCTAAGGGGAAGAAGAGTACCCCTATCATTGGCTGGGAGGTACCTGTGAAGTCTTGTCGATCAACAAGAAAGAGTTGTACGGAGTGCGCGAGACATCAACTCAGAGCGAGCAATCAGGAAAATGTACGCTTTCTTTATTTTTTCATGGTAGATTGTAGTAGGATTTAGGATTTGGATCTGCATGTTTAATTGGGTAATTAAATTGATTGTCTTAGAGTTCTAGTTGATGACTGGATTTTTCCATGGCCTATAGCTCGATGATTGATTGACTCCCATGGCCTTCGATTACTGGCATGTTTTGACTGCCCTATGGTGTATTGATTTGTGAAGATTGTGGTTTTTTTTGCCTTTTGTCCCTAGCTCATTAGTCCTTGCCTGAGAAATCGGCCAGGAGCCTGATCTACGGTCGTCACTTCAACGTTAATAAACCTATGGATCTCAACACCCTTCTTTTTTGTGCGTGGATGATGAGCGAAGGATGTTCCTGTCAGTCGTCTACCTCTGTTATTGTCCTTGGCTGATTGTTTGACTTGCGCCATCTAGCAAAGAACTCCACGTATGGATTATCTTGTGTCTTTGTTGGTTTTTCTCCATGCCTTGACTGATAGAATCCTTGCGATCATTTCAATGAATTTTCCCATTGGATCCTTGTGTTTGTCTTACTGTTGTCTGCGTTGTATTGGTATTCTGGAAATGGAAAAATGATTTGATTTTCTATATGAATTTTTGTATTGGTATCCTGGAAATGGAAAAATGTTTTTATTTGTTATTCCTGTCTGCATTGTTTTGGTATTCTGGCAATGGAAAAATGAATTGATTTCATGTCTGCATTTTTGTATTGGTATCCTGGAATGGAGAAACGTTTTTATTTGTTATTCTTGTCTACGTTGTATTGGTATCCTGGCAATGGAAAAACGATTTGATTCCCTGTCTGCATTTTTATATTTGGTATCTTGGAAATGGAAAAACAGTTTTTTGTGTTATTCATGTTTGCGTTGTATTGGTATTCTGGAAATGGAAAAACAAAATCATTTCCCTGTCTGCGTTTTTATAATTTTTATCCTGGTAAGGGAAGGGTGTATTGGTCATTCTTGTATGCCTTTGCATTTGGCATCTGGGCAATGAAAAAGGGAAACCATGATTCTTCCATTTAAAACATGTCTGAGATTGTCATTTAAGTGCCCACATTTTTTCTTTTAAAAGTTGACAGAGATTGCCGTTGAAATGCCCACGTTTTGATTTAAAAAGTTGACAGAGATTGTTGTTGAAATGCCCACATTTTTTCTTTTAAAAGTTGGCAGATATTGTTGTTGAAATGCCCACGTTTTGGATTTTAAAATTTGACAGAGATTGTTGTTGAAATGCCCACATTTTTTCTTTTAAAAGTTGACAGAGATTGCTATTGAAATGCCCACGTTTTTGCTTTTAAAAGTTGACTGAGATTGTTGTTGAAATGCCCATGTTTTTTCTTTTAAAAGTTGACAGAGATTGTTGTTGAAATAGCCACGTTTTTTCCTTTAAATTGATTGACTGAGTTCGTTGTTGAAGGGACACAAATTGCTAGTTAGAATGATGACCGCATTTGATGGAATGGAAATGAAATTGCCTTAAATGTTCACTGAGTTGATGTTGAATGACCACGAGTTGATCCTTCTGCATTTGTGTATTGTCCTTTCATTCTCCTTCACTTAGAGTGTATACCCAACGTTCTCACTACCAAACCTTAATTACCACAACGATGTTACTGGCCATATTAATTACCATGTTAATTGCAATGATAAATGCTATATTAAATGTCATATTAATTGCCATAACAATTGCTACAACAATATTAATGGTCAATAGTTTCCTTCTTACTGTTAATTGACATGTTAAATTGCAATGTAAATGCTATATTATTTGCCATATTAATTTCCATGTTACTTTCTACAATGAGTTAATGATCAACATATTTATTCTTATTGATTAATTGCCGCAATGAGTTAAATGGTTAATAGTATGTAATCGCCTTATTATTGAGCTATTAATTGTTATGTAACAGTCATATAAATTGCCTTGTTATTGTTGTATTAATTGTTATGTTAAACAACATGTTAATCGCCTTGTTATTTCTTTATTACTTGCTATGATAACACTTATGTAAATCGCCTTCCAACTACGCTATTAATTGTCATGTTAACAGTCATGTATTTTCCTTGTTACTGTTATATTAATTGTTATGTTAATCAACATGTTAATCATCTTGTTATTTCTATATTACTTGTTAAGATAACAGTCATGTGAATTGACTTGTTATTGCTAATTTAATCGTTAGGTAATTGCTATGTTAATTTCCTTGTTATATTGCTACAACAATGTTAGTAGTTAGCAGTTCCTTCTTGATGATAATAGACAACTAGTATTGTTGGTTCGGTCAATATAGCTAGACTACATGTTGAGATTAAATTGTTCATAAGTGTTATAATGGTAGCATCCTACATTAAGATTGTTAATATTGTTATTCAAGTTAATGGCTAGTTAGATGGTATTTATAATTATAGTTTTAGTATTGATTACTTATACTTGCAAGATTGATTGTATTAACATTAAATTAGCGGGTGCATTATTGACTAATTGTAACTTTGACGTGCCCCATTTAGATTGGAACCCATGTTAAAATAGATTATAATCATTGATTGGTTTAGACTGGGTGATTGGTTGGTTCGGGGATGATGTCTTGTATTGTCTTGCATCATCCCTTGTCTTCATCCTCTGGCATTTCATCGACCTGTTGTTGGGGTATGGGTGTGGTTTTCCTTTTGGTATTTGGTTTCTAGCACGTCGGATTTATCTAGAGTCTCCAGTCCTGATAGGATGAGTGGTGCCAAGGTTGTCGATGCGTCTATCACCTAGGGACGACATGATTCCTGATGAGGGGATCATGGCATGCCCCATGGGATAGCGGAGAACGAAAACCTGGACGGAGTCTGTGCATGTTGGGGAGTGTTGTCGAGTGTGGTAAGTTGCTTGGGCACATGGGTGGAACACCTTCATGAATTTGGTTTGCATGCCTTGAGGTTCTATTCTTTTTCATCAACATCATTATGTCGAGAATGGGAGGTTGTCCCTTAGTGTGTAGGAATGTCTTGTTGTGTCGGGCGGGTAGTCGTTCCTCCTTGTTATTCTACACATGATTGCCCAGTTTCCCTTGTGCTAGTGAGTGGAGTCGTAGTTACCTATTGCTTGGGTTGTGTGCTTCTGTTTGTCATCTATGGTGTGGTTAAACTGTTGTTGTCGTTGCCTTCTTGCCTCTTAATTCTTAAAAAAATAAAAAATAACTATTTTTTTTTTACTGTGGTCGTAACGAAGCGGATGTTACAAATGCTCCCAACAAAGTCACTATCTATGTATCGTGTAAGTATTTTGTCTTCATAAGTTGTGTATCACAATCCATAATCAAGTGAGATTTCTTGGGAGACTCCATAAATCTGGAAATAAAATCAATTGCATACATAACATTAGCTATAGTTGCAGTAAGGTACATGAGGTTGCCTACAAGCTTCTTATACAGTTTTGAATCAACTGCTGCTCCATTATCCCATTTGCTCATTTTTTCTCTTGTTGCAATTGGTGTTTCTGTTGGTTTTCATTTGTCCATTTTGAAGCTCTTTAAGATATCTATAACATATTTTTGTTGACATATGAAAATTCCTTGAGTGGATTGATTAACTTCAATTCCCAAAAAATATTTCATGAGACCAAGGTCTGTTATCTCAAATTCTCTTTTCATGGCATCTTTGAAATAATTTGACATCAAATTACTAGTATATATCATATCATCAACATAAAGAAAAACTATACGAATTTTACCTTGTTGATCTGATTTGGTATAGAGAGTGGGGTCATTACTGCTCATTTTGAACCCATTGTTGAGAAAATAAGAGTCAATTTGACTGTACCAAGCTCTTGGAGCTTGCTTCAATCCATACAAGTATTTCTTCAGCTTGTATACTTTGTACTATTGGCTATTTACTTAAAATCCCGGTGGCTAATCTACATACACCTATTCTTCTAAATTTCCATTCAGAAAGGTCGATTTCACATCCATTTGTTAAACTGGCCATTTTTTCGCAGTTGTAATGGCTATCACAACTCTAATAGTATCCAACCTTGCTACTAGAGAAGAGGTCTCACCATAGTCAATATTGGGTTGTTGAGCAAACCCTTTGGAAACTAACCTTGCCTTGTATTTATCTACCTTTTCTTTCACATTCAATTTTGTCTTGTAAAACCACTTAAAACCAATGCTAATTTTATCTGTTCGGAGATCAACAACATTCCATGTCTCATTCCTTTTAGTAGCACCAATCTGTTCATTCATGGCCTATACCTAATTTTCTTCTTTCACTTCCTCTTCAAGATAAGTAGGATGATAGGAAAATAAGGCAAAGTGATCTTGTTGATCCATGTCATCCAACTTCTCATGGGCTTCCCTCAAGCTCCTTGTTTTCTGATTTCTCATAGAACCTATTGAATCACAACTAGAAGAATAACTATTTTTAGTTTGTTCTTCTTGTCTCTGCACCTTTAACATTGGAAGTATTGGTGGAGGTACTTGTTGTCCTAATATTTCCACCTTTTCATCTATTTGGAGTAATGGATTTTGGTTGTCCATTGTTTCATTTTCTTGGCCACTCCAAGATTTATCCTCCAAGAATTTAATATCTCTGCTCACCACAAATTTCTTGGTGACTGGATTATATAGTCTATAGGCTTTGAACTATTCACTGTACCTAATGAAAATGCAATTTTCACTCCTGTTGTCCAGTTTCCTTCTTAGCTCTTTTGGGACATGTGCATAGGCTACAAAACCAAAAATTATGAAGTGAGAGACACTTGAATTTGTGCCACTGCATGCTTCATGAGGCACCTTATCTTTCAAACGTTTTGTTGGAGACATGTTCAGTATGTAGACTGAATAAGCCATAACTTCAACCCAAAAATCATTGGATAGATTCTTATTTTTGATCATGCTCCTTACCATGTTCATGATGGTATGATTCTTTCTTTTAGTCACTACATTCTACTGCAGACTATATCTGATGATGAACTTCTATTTAATTCCCTATTGTCTACAAAAACTTGAAAAATCCTTTGATTCATACTCTCCATCTGACTCAAGTACTTTAACATATTCACCACTCTATTTTTCTTTTACAACTTTAAATTCTTTGAACTTTGTGAATGTATGATATTTTTTTTAGGAAATTTACTGAAACTTTCTTGCTAAAATCATCTATGAACGCTAGAAAATAAAAATTTACACTGATGGATTGAGTTTTCATGGGTCCAAATAGATATGTGTGAACTAATTATAGATTCTCTTTGGCTCTATAGGAGGATGATGGAAAAATGTCTCTTTGATATTTTCCAAGAATGAAACTTTCACAATGGTTGTTTTGGTCATTCAATATAGGTAGTCCCTTAACCATTGATTGTTTTTGCAAGAGACTAAGACTCCTAAAAGGTAGTTGACCATACCTAAGATGCCACAACCAAGTCGCATATGTGATTCAAACATTTTGTGCATATGACTGTGACATGTTTACACTTCTCAAATTCAATTGGAACATTCTATTCTTAGTCATTTGAACCTTTTCAACAAGTCTTGTACTAGGTGGCTTTTCTAATATAGTGCATGTGGAGTCCTTGAATCTAACATCATAACCATTTTGACTCAATTGTTCTATAATTATTAGATTATGTCTAAGATTGGGTACATAGAAGACATCAAGAATGTCTCTCTTCTCATTTTTCTTGGTTACTACTAACACAACACCTTTTCATAAAGCCTTGACATGATACTCATCTCCCAAAGTAATTTCAGATTGAATAGAACTATCAATTCTAGAAAAAATCTTTTTGTTACCTGTCATGTGATTTTTGCGACCACTTTACAACAACCAAAGTTCCTTGTTGTGATCTTCTTTAGTGATTTGACATGAAAGGAACATTGTATTATATGTCCCTTCTTCGGTATTGGAGATATCATTTTTTCCCTTGTTTAGATCTAACTGTTTCTTTTTGCATTCTCTTTCATAGTGACCATATTTTGTGTAGTAGTAACATTGGACTTTAGATTTTTCTGTCCATATTCTTCCTCTCTCCCTCTAATTTTGAGAGTATTTAGGTTGATTTGATTGTTCTTATTTTTCTAGTGTTGTTCTTCCTTACACTTGATGACTACCTATGCATCTTTGATATCTACCTTTGTTTCTTCTACTTCTACCTCTACCAATTATGAATGTCAGAGTCTTGAAGGCATGTTCTAAGAATTCCTCTTCCATGTTGATTATTTATTCAAGGGACAAAAGTGAACCCACCAATCCTTCGACTGTAAATTCAGAAATATATTTAGACTCTTCTATGGAAATGCCAACCATTTCAATGGAAATGACAACCATTTCAAATTTCTTAAGTAGACTTTTGAGATTTTTTTCAACAATTTTTTGATCTTCAATCTTCTCTCCATGAATCTTGAGTTGATTCATAACTCTCATCACTATGGTCATGAACTGATCAATGTTCTTTCCCTCCTTCATCTTCAAGGTTTCAATTTCTCTCCTTAGGGTTTGAAGTTTCAAATTCTTCACTTTATCATTACCATGATATGCTAATTCTAGGATATCCCAAGCTTGATTTGCACTATATTCTCATGTTATCTTGGGAAAAATCAATTCATCCACTGAAATTTGGATCCAAAACTTGGAATTTTTTCCCCTTTTCCTCAATTCTACAAGCTAATTTCTTTGGCTATTAGTCATGGCCTACAAAGTTTCTTGATCAAGCTCTCAGAGCCCATTCTCCACTAGTTCCCAAAATTATTTGACTTTTAGGAAGGTTTTCATCCTTAGAGACCATAAATTATATTTCTTTACAATAAGAACACGTCCCTATGTTTTCCCTAAATTAATTGTTGAATACATTAAAATCAATCACATAAAATGCATGAAGGTTATTTCCTTATTTCTGCACTTTTTACCTTTATCCCTTTATTTTAATCCTCAATCACCTCTTTTTTTTATATCATAGAAATTTCATCCATACCATAACTCTATGCTTTTAATATAGAAAAATTTCTAGGGCATGGCTCACCCTTATTATTATTAAATATATTTCTACAATAGATATGTAGCAACCTTAGAGGTTTGATACAATAAAAAACCAACAACTAGTTAAAACTAAAAACTAGTTAACAACTGACTAACAACTTTCCATAAATAGAAAACTACCAAATCAAATAATTACCCAACTTACTATTCTATGCATACTTGGTAAACAAGAGACTAAATTATATGCTTTAACATAAGATACCATAATAGACACCCTTTACTTGCAACTAGTTTTCACTACTTGATGTTCTTGTTGGGTATGTGTTATGTTCTTTGCACGTGTGTGTGTGGGCGCGTTAGATATGACAATTGCGTCTGACGATACCTCTAGTAGTTCTCATTGTATCATGTGCACCGGGTGCTTTCCTAGGGGGGTCCCAGGGGGGGTGGCAGGTATGCCCCCCTTGGTTACGCACAATGCCCCCAAATGTTTTTTTTTGGGTGGTTTTTGCTATTTTTAGCAGTTTTGTAAATTAATCATGGATTAAGGGATTAGAGTTTTGGTATCTATGGAATACCTAAAAACATTGTATATATATTGTATGGTGAATGGTGAAATTGGATATATGAATATAAGAAAGGTTTTCCCGGTTGAGGGTTTCCGGTATAAATATTTGTGTACTATGTGAATGAGCCATTGATTAATTTCTATCTTGTTTAAGAATATATATGAATTTCTTTACTTCACAAGTTTAAAACTTACATGTGGTATCAGAGCTCGTTTTTGGCTTCAGAGGGAATCCTTTGTTGTTGAGGGTTTGGCTCAGTCTTGATAGATCAAGTTTATCTTGGGTTTGTGATAAACCTGGGTTTAGTGGGAGATTTTGCAATGGATATTCTAGTATAGTAAGAGGAATGGCAAGCTCATCTAGAATCGAGATAGATAAGTTCAACGGTAAAAAAATTGAGCTATGGAAGCTCAAGATGGAGGACCTTCTTGTAGACAAAGAACAATGGATCGTTGTGGATCCCGGTACACAGCCTACTGGTACACAGTCTACTAGCACATAGGCTACTGGTACACAACCTACTAGTACACAAACTACTAGTACACCAACTACTGGTATGTCAAAGGAAGATTGGGAGAAGTTGGACAGAAGAGCAAGGAGTACTATTCGACTTTGCTTGGCAGATTCAGCTTTGTTGAATGTCTTGGAAGAATATACAACCAAGGAACTATGGGATAAGTTGGGGAATTTGTATCAATCAAAGTCCCTAGTAAACAAGCATTTTCTTCAAAATAAGTTGTATCATCTTTGGATGGAAGACGAAGATTCTGTGATAGAACATCTAAATTCCTTTAATACTCTGGTAAGTCAACTTGTCTTTGTTAATATTACGATTGCAAAAGAAGATAAGTTTATTACTTTGTTATGTTCTTTGCCAGACTCTTGGGATAATTTGGTTGTAGCAATTGGTAGTACCACTCAATCTACATTGAAGTATGAGGATGTAGTTTCATCCTTGTTATCTGAAGAGATGAGGCGGAAAATCATGGATAGTCATAGCACAAATGCTTTATTTGTAAGAGGTCGTACCCAAGAC
>ML777130.1:1295724-1312269 GCA_009831015.1 Picea engelmannii | reverse complement strand
ATATATATATATATATATATATTCTTAATCTATGCTTTTTTTTTAAATCTTTACAAACACAATTATCTTAAATATGATACTTTAAATTTATATTTAAAAGAAAATGGTTTTACAAATACAATTATCTTATATGTGATATTTTGAATTTATGGTTTTTTAATACCTTAGGATGGGTATATATTATAAGTTTTTCCTATTTTTCACTCTAGTGAAGATAATATACATAAGTGTTAACTTATGTAAACAATAGATAATTGTACACAAATAAAATAAGTGTTAACTTTTGTCTGCAAATAAAATAAAATAAATAAATATTAACTTTTTAAATATAGACATAAATCTTTATATCCATAAAACTTGTGTGGCAGGGACTAAGTTGCCATGCAACACTTGTTTAAATGAGTTATGTATTCATGATTGTTACTAATGTATTTAGTAAATAATTCTTTTATTGTTAATATTTGTCGTTGATGTTATTGTTGTATATTTAGGAATCATATTAATGTCACGATTCTAATGAGTTTTTAGTAAATGATTTATAAAGAGAACGGTTAAAACAAATTATTTAAGTGATTGTTTATAACTTAATACCTACATTTTGGATTAAATTAAATAACTTAATACCTACATTATTCATATACACATTGATATTCATTTTGTTATCTAGAGAGATGTTACATATGATATTAGAGCTGGTTCCCCTCTGCGACATCGAACTCATTACGACTTCTAATGAACTGTTTAAATAATATATATCTCTAATACAAATTGAATGTTTTTATGGCAGGTATCATGATTAGAGGATGAAGAATGAGTAGACGTTGGGGTACGGGAGGAATAGGTATGCCTCCTCTAAGCACATCTACACCCAAGGGATCTGCTCCATAGGGAGAAGATAAAACTATTGAGTAGGAGCAAGTTGCGGTGGGAGATGTCATGAGAATGATGAGGTATTTTCAGAGGATGTCATAGGCGCTGATAAATCGCCTTAATCATGATGAGGGCAGGGAGTCTGTACCCAGTGAGGGTTCAAAGATCCCTCCTATAGTTAGCGGTAGTGTTCATAGAGAACTCGAGAAGGTTCTTGGTTTCCATAGACTATTTAGCCACTGAAGCTTGGTTGGATAATATGGAAATGTTCTTTGCATTGTGAGATTATACCTCCAACATGAAGGTCCATATGGTGGTCTTCCAACTAAAAGGGATTTTGCTTCTTTGGTGGAAGATACTCTTTCCATAGTTGAATCTGGTCGTTGAAGACGTGTCATGGAAATTATTTGAGGAATGATTCTGTGAGAGGTACCTTTCTGATGAGTTGATTGAGCACCAACTTAATGAATTCAACGCTTTATGACATGGTAGTCATACAATACTGGAGTATGAGACTAGATTTATGGATTTGGTAAGATATGCTTCACACCTGAATGATGAAAATTTAAAGGTAAATAAGTTTGTATTTGGTCTCAACTACAACATTCGTGCTAAGGTGAGGATCCTTATGCCTCAGACTTTGCATGATGCAATATAGCAAGCTTTTATCACTCAAGAAGAGTTGAACAATGGGGGTCATGGTAGGACTCCTTCTAAGTGATGCAGGAGCATCGCTCACTCATCAAGCGAGCCAACACGGAGCGGAGAACAACTGGACAGCGCCAACACATATATTTTTGAAATGCTTTGGAAGTTGTAGCGCTGCTCTTTCATGAAGTCATTCACAAAGAAGCGCATTTGTATTTTATTGTAGATAGGAAGGCATTTATTAGTTTTAATGCTGTTAGATAGGAATTAATTGTAGATTTGATAGTTGTATAATTCGAGAGGGAAAACGGAATATAGGCACCCTCCTTTGTATTATTGTAAGATTTTAGAATCATTGAGATCATTGAGAGAAAGCAGAGCAGAGTAGAGAACTTGTGGAGAACACCCATGTACAGATTGAATTAATAGAAGAGAGTCTTTGATTCAGCTTCATGGTTTATGTTGTTTCTTTGTGTTGATATTATGCCCATGGATGTTTGCTTTCTGTCATGCATTTGCTTTGATATGCTGTGTATGTGATTTCGTAATTGAATTTGAAATCTGTGAGAGAAAGAGGAGAATGAGTTTCAATTGTTTCTCTGTCTGAGCCAGGAGATTCTTGCATAGAGTGCAGTGGAATTCATCCGCATAGAGTGCGTTGATGAGGCCAGATAGTTAAACTCTTATTCTCATCTGCCCAGAGTTGAATTGGGTTATTAGAGCCTGCAGGAGAAGCGTAGGCCGAATTTGAAGTTTCAGTGGTGATTCTGAGCTTAAGAGAGTGGAAGATTTCTGTTGCAGGTGAGTGCACGGAATCTGAAGGATCCAACACTTTGGGAGTTGTTGGAGGGCCGTTGAGAAAATCGTGGGTGAAGTCTCTGAAGGAGTCAGAGGAACCAAGCTCAAGAGGGATAGTTCCTTCGTGAACACTGTGGGAACAGATCCAGGAGAGGCGCGAACAGGTCAGAGCTTTGGAGTAGAGAAATCTCTACGGTGGAGAATTGACGACCAAAATTCCCAGGAGGGATTTGTGAAGTCCCGCTGACCATTGGATCTTGGAGAAGCTGCGCGAGGTTTATCCCTCAGACGCAGGAAGGAGGAACCAAGAGCCATCGCATATCAGCATATCGGGGTTTGCGAATACAAGAGTTTTGAACTCGTTGAAATCGTGATTGGCGATTTCCCGAATCAACGGGAGCCGTCGATCAGAGCAGGGACACGTGGCGCAAGATCCCGAGGAGGAACCAAGAGCCATCGCATATCGACATATCGGGGTTTGCGAATACAAGAGTTTTGAACTCGTTGAAATCGTGATTGGCGATTTCCCAAATCAACCGGAGCCGTCGATCAGAGCAGGGACACGTGGCGCAAGATCCCGAGGAGTCGGGATTCGGGGTTTGGCCAGGTCTGTGACCTTGTGCGTTAGGAATCGCGGATTCCCGAATCTCGATTTCCCGATAGCGCGAGTGGGGAGACAGGTGTCAGGGCGTTAAGCCACACCTTGAGGCATTGACAGGTGGCATCGGAGAATCAGGGTTCGGAGTTTGGTGGAGCAAGTGAATTGCAGCATCGCAAGTGCCGATTTCCCGATAGGGAAATCCCCGACGAGTGAAAGCGTTGACCTTTGACCATCGGAGCTCGGGGTTCGGGGTTTTTTTTTGCACGAGATTGTGTAAACGAGTTTCGCGATATTGCGAAACCCAATTTCCCGATAAGCGAAGGGAGGTCGTGGCAGGAGTTACTGTGGGTAGTGAAAACTTCCGATAAGGGAGTTGAAGAGAGAGTTTAGCTCTTCGGGCCAGTAAAGAAGGAGGTCCTGGTGAGAGCGGGTTGCCTCTGAGGGTGACATTACGTTCAGAGTGGTATCAAAGCGGGAGTATCTTTGATTTCTATAGCAGAGACAGAGAAGACATCATGCCACCCAGAAGAGAAAGGCAGTCACCTGATCGAGAGGACAGGGATGCGCGAAGAAGGGGTAGGCCGGCAGGGAATCCAGAAATGGAACGCCAGATGAGAGATCTCCAAGCAAGTCTTGAGGAGATGGAGACAACGCAGAGACGCGGAGTCGGTGCTGGAGAGTTCAGTGATTTCGAGGTCGAAGAGGAAGCTGGACGTGATGAAGAAGAGGTCACAGCAGAGGATGCTTCGACCGAGCGGTTGATCAAGGCCATCGCTAGGATGAGCTCAAAGACCAAGATGGACATTCCCGTCTATGAGGGGAATCTAGATGTAGAAGAGTTGCTGGATTGGATCCGAGCACTCGATACCTACTTCGATTATGAGGATATCGAAGAAGACAAGAAGGTAAGGCATGCTGTTACCAAGTTGAAAGGACATGCAACCTTATGGTGGGATGAGTTGCAGGCTGATAGGCGCTGCAAAGGTAAACAAGAAATCAAGAGCTGGGACAGGATGATCGCTAAGATGAAAGCGAAATTCATCCCAAGAGATTATCAAATCACTCTGTTCAGGTGAATGCAGAACCTGAGACAGAAGTTGATGACGGTGAAGGAGTACACTGAGGAATTTTATAGGCTCAATATCCGAGCAGGTCATCGGGAGAGCGATGATGAAAAGGTGGCAAGATATCTGAATGGGTTGAGATATGACATTCAGGAGGAGTTAAGCATGCTAACCATCAGCATGGTGGAAGATGCTTACCAAATGGCTCTGAAAGACGAGGATAAGCTAAGCCGTAAGTAGGGACAGCGAGGGTGAGGCAAGAGTCAACCTAGAGGCAAGGCAGTTGCCCAAGATAAATATCAGAAGCCCAAGGAGGAATGGAGGAAACCTCAGGGTAAAATGGAGAGAGGTGGAACCTCACAAAGGCAGCAATATGCTGAGCCGAAAAGACAGCATACAGAGCAGGGTGGCGGATATGTTGACGCCAACGCTTTTCCTCGTACCTGAGGTAGAGGAAGAGGCAGAGGAGGAATCATCACATGTTTTACATGTGGAAAAGATGGACATAAAGCCATGGATTGTCCAGACAGGAAGATGGACAGAGGAGAAGATCACATCACTGAGGCACAGAGGCGTGATGATGAGGATGAAGACGCCGGAAGTGGGAAGTCACTGACGGTGCATAAAATTTTGTTAACACCCGAGAAGGAGGTGGAAGATATAGCTCAGAGAACTAGACTGTTCAGAACGACTTGCAAGACCAAGGGCTGGAAATGCAAGGTCATAGTGGACAGCGGAAGCACTGACAATCTCGTTTCGAACGAGATGGTGGAAAAACTGGAGCTGGAGACGACAGATCACTCAAATCCATACAAAGTGTCATGGCTACAGAAAGGACACCAGGTAAGTGTTACAAAACAATGCTTGGTTGAATTTAAAATGGGTGAATATAAGGATAAGATCCTGTGTGATGTCATTCCCATGGATGTATGTCATGTATTATTGGGTAGACCATGGCAGTATGATAGAAATGTTGTTCATGATGGGAGAATGAACACATACACCTTGGAGAAGTATGGGAAAACACACACATTGCTTCCGATAAAAGATAAAGAAGTGAAGCCGGAAGTAACCAGCACAATACTTCTCATGAGTGGGAAGGAGCTTCTCACAAAGATGGAGAAGAACGAAGATCCGCAATTCTTTGTGGTCAGGAAGCCGAGAATTGTCCTGACTATTACAAGAGTGGATGACTTGCCAGAAGAGATTCAGGAACTGCTGGGAGAGTTCGCTGATATCATCGTGGATGAACTACCTCGTTCGTTGCCACCGATGAGGAGTGTGAGTCACCGCATTGACCTCATACCTGGAGCAAGTTTGCTGAATAAGGCAGCATATAGGTTGACACCTCAGGAGAATGAGGAGGTCAAAAGGCAGGTACAGGATCTGCTAGATAAAGGACTGGTCAGAGAGAGTCTGAGTCTGTGTGCTATTCCAATGGTACTTAGTCCGAAGAAGGATGGAGGCTGGAGAATGTGTACAAACTCCAAGGCGATAAATAAAATCACCATCAGATACATATTTCCACTGCCGAGAATGGATGATCTGATGGATTGCCTGAGTGGGGTAAATTATTTTTCGAAGATTGATCTCAAGAGAGGATATCATCAAATTCGGATGAGAGAGGGAGATGAATGGAAGACAACATTCAAGACAAACGAGGGTTTGTATGAATGGTTGGTCATGTCATTTGGCTTGAAAAATGCGTCGAGCACATTCATGAGACTGATGAATGAGGTCCTGC
Source organism: Picea engelmannii (assembly GCA_009831015.1). Lineage (NCBI taxonomy): Eukaryota > Viridiplantae > Streptophyta > Pinopsida > Pinales > Pinaceae > Picea > Picea engelmannii. Next base: position 1,306,544 of record ML777130.1, on the reverse strand, counting down.
GGGAATTCATCGGTAAGTTTGTAGTCGTATATCTGGACGACATACTGATTTTCAGCAAGATCAAGGCTGAACATTTGAAACACTTAGCCATTGTGATGAAAATACTGTAGCAGGAGAAGCTGCTGATCAATTTGAATAAGTGCTCGTTTTTGCAGACATAGCTCATTTATTTGGGTTTTGTGATTTCGGAAAATAAGTTGAAAATGGATCCTGAGAAGGTAAAAGTGATTAAGAATTGGCCATCACCAAGAAATGTTTTCGAGGTGAGGAGTTTTCATGGTTTGGCCAGTTTCTACAGGAAATTCATTCAGAATTTTAGTGGAATTAGTGCAGCAATGATGGACACCGTGAAGAAACGACATGAAGTTTTTCATTGGACATCCGAGGCTGAAAGGAGCTTCAATTTGTTGAAGCGGAAGATAACAGAGCAACCAGTGTTGGTGTTGCCAAATTTTCAGAAAACCTTCCAAGTGAAGTGTGATGCCAGTGGGTATGATGTTGGAGGGGTCTTAAGTCAGGATGACAGACCTGTTGCATATTACAGCGAGAAGATGGATGACGCGAAGCTGGAATACTCCACATACGATAAAGAATTTTATGCCATCATACATGCATTAAAGAGGTGGAGGCATTACTTGATACCCAAGGAATTCATTTTGTACAATGATAATCATGCATTGCAATTCGTGAGTCAACAATATAAGTTGAACCAGAAGCATGCAAAATGGGTAGAGTACATGCAAAATTTTACATTTGTGATCAAACACATTTCAGGAACTGCTAACAAGGTGGTTGATGCCTTGAGCAGGAAATGTTTGTTGCTGCAAGAGTTCAGAGTCAAGACGTTGGGTTTTGAAAATCTGAAAGACATGTATGCAGGAGATGCAGACTTCAGAGAAGCATACGAGGCAACTGAGAATCCAGTTCTCATGGATCGGAGCCCGTGGATAGATTACCTGATCCAGGAAGGATTGTTGTTTCGAGGCAATCAACTATGCATTCCGAATTTCTCCATGAGGGAGAATTTGGTAAAGGAGAAACACAACGAAGGCTTAGCAGGTCATTTTGGACATGACAAAACATTCGCAAAGCTGAGCGAATCGTATTTTTGGCCCGTCATGCGAGCAGATGTTAAAAGGTTTGTTGACAGATGTAGGATTTGTCAACATTCGAAGGGTTGAAAGTAGAATGCTAGGTTATATCAGCCATTGCCCATACCCGAGAGACCATGGGAGGCGATCAGCATGGACTTTGTGTTGGGATTGCCGAGGACGCAAAGAGGAGTTGATTCCATCTTTGTGGTGGTGGACAGGTTTTCGAAAATGGCACATTTCATACCGTGTCAGAAGACCAGCGATGCGACCCACATCGCAAACTTATTTTTCAAAGAGATTGTGCGACTGCATGGATTGCCGAGAAGCATAGTCTCGAATCGGGATACAAAATTCATAGGTCACTTTTGGAGGACGCTATGGAAGAAGATGGGAACTAATTTGGCATTTATTTTTTCTTATCATCCGCAGACGGATGGCCAAACAGAGGTGGTAAATAGAAGTCTGGGGGATTTATTGAGAAGCTTGGTGACAGAGTACCATAGCAGTTGGGACCAGATATTGCCACAGGCATAATTTGCTTACAATGACTCTGTGAACAGGAGCACAGGAAGAAGCCCATTCCATATTTTGTATGGGACACAGCCGAGGGGAGTTTCTGAGCTCAGGGAGTCAGGACAGGTTGAAACTAGCAGCACGAGCACTGAAGAATTCGCTGAAGCGATGGAGGAACTTCACACGAAGGTGAAGCAACGACTGCAAAAATCAAATCAAGAGTATAAGCGCAGAGCTGATCAACGGAAGAGACAACTTCAGTTTGAAGTTGGGGACATGGTTCTGGTGCACTTGAGGAAAGAGAGGTTCCCAAGGGGAACATATAATAAACTCAAAATGAAGAAAATTGGGTCGTGCAGAGTCCTGAAGAAATTCGGGGAGAATGCATATGAGATTGAGCTGCCGGATGGCATCGGGATATCTCCGATTTTCAATGTTTCGGATTTATACCCCTACAGGGCTCGAGAAGCAGAGGCTGGAACTAAGGAACCAGTGATCAAGTGGTAGAAGCAGTTGCCAGTTGCAGAAAAGACGCAGATGGAATGCATACTGGATAAGTGAGTGGGAAAGAAGACCAGAAGAAAGCATTATTTTGAATACCTGGTGAAATGGAAGAATCACCCAGTGGAGGATGCCAGCTGGGAAAATGAAGCAACAATACAAAAGCATGGACAGACTGTGCAGGAGCTCATGGACAGGAGCCCATGAAATCTTTCGAGCTGAGGAGTATGATGCAGGAGCATCGCTCACTCATCAAGCGAGCCAACACAGAGCGGAGAACAGCTGGACAGCGCCATCACATATATTTTTGAAATGCTTTAGAAGTTGTAGCGCCGCTCTTTCATGAAGTCATTCACAAAGAAGCGCATTTGTATTGTATTGTAGATAGGAAGGCATTTATTAGTTTTAATGTTGTTAGATAGGAATTAATTGTAGATTTGATAGTTGTAGAATTTGAGAGGGAAAACAGAATATAGGCACCCTCCTTTGTATTATTGTAAGATTTCAGAATCATTGAGATCATTGAGAGAAAGCAGAGCAGAGCAGAGAACTTGTGGAGAACACCCATGTACAGATTGAATTAATAGAAGAGAGTCTTTGATTCATCTTCATGGTTTGTGTTGTTTCTCTGTGTTGATATTATGCCCATGGATGTTTGGTTTATGTCATGCATTTGCTTTGATATGTTGTGTATGTGATTTCGTAATTGAATTTGAAATCTGTGAGAGAAAGAGGAGAATGAGTTTCAATTGTTTCTCTGTCTGAGCCAGGAGATTCCTGCATAGAGTGCAGTGGAATTCATCCGCATAGAGTGCATTGATGAGGCCAGATAGTTAAACTCTTATTCTCATCTGCCCAGAGTTGAATTGGGTTATTAGAGCGTGCAGGAGAAGCGTAGGCCGGATTTGAAGTTTCAGTGGTGATTCTGAGCTTAAGAGAGTGGAAGATTTCTGTTGCAGGTGAGTGCACAGAATTTGAAGGATCCAACACTTTGGGAGTTGTTGGAGGTCCGTTGATAAAATCGTGGGTGAAGTCTCTGAAGGAGTCAGAGGAACCAAGCTCAAGAGGGATAGTTCCTTCGTGAACATTGTGGGAATAGATCCAGGAGAGGCGCAAATAGGTCGGAGCTTTGGAGTAGAGAAATCTCTACGGTGGAGAATTGACGACCAGAATTCGCAGGAGGGATTTGCGAAGTCCCGCTGACCATTGGATATTGGAGAAGATGTGCGAGGTTTAGCCCTCAGACGCAGGAAGGAGGAACCAAGAGCCATCGCATATCGGCATATCGGGGTTTGCGAATACAAGAGTTTTGAACTCGTTGAAATCGCGATTGGCGATTTCCCGAATCAACGGGAGCCGTCGATCAGAGCAGGGACACGTTGCGCAATATCCCGAGGAGGAACCAAGAGCCATCTCATATCGGCATATCGGGGTTTGCGAATACAAGAGTTTTGAACTAGTTGAAATCGCGATTGGCGATTTCCCGAATCAACGGGAGCCGTCGATCAGAGAAGGGACAAGTGGCGCAAGATCCCGAGGAGTTGGGATTCGAGGTTTGGCCAGGTCTGTGACCTTGTGCGTTAGGAATCGTGAATTCCCGAATCGCGATTTCTCGATAGCGCGAGTGGGGATACAAGTGTCAGGGCGTTAAGCCACACCTTGAGGCGTTGACAGGTGGCATCGGAGAATCGGGGTTCGGAGTTTGGTGGAGCAAGTGAGTCGCGGCATCGCAAGTGCCGATTTCCCGATAGGGATATCCCCGACGAGCGAAAGCGTTGACCTTTGACCATCGGAGCTCGGGGTTCGAGGTTTTGTTTTGCACGAGATTGTGTAAACGAGTTTCGCGATATTGCGAAACCCGATTTCCCGATAAGCAAAGGGAGGTCGTGGCAGGAGTTACTGTGGGTAGTGAAAACTTCCGATAAGGGAGTTGAAGAGTGAGTTTAGCTCTTCGGACCAGTAAAGAAGGAGGTCCTGGTGAGAGTGGGTTGCCTCTGAGGGTGACATTACGTTCACTAAGTAGATAGGATAGATGCCACATTGAGCACCACAAAAACATACACCCATTAGAAAAACTTCTGGGCATAGTGAAACACCGAGAGGAACTGTATTTTCTACACCGCGTAGATAGGATACCAATCATAGGACTCCATATAGAGAACCACCGCATCGGCATCCACATTGTCCTCAGTAGTAGAAACATATAGATCTCTTCCACAAAACAAATCAGGAGCTCAAAACCCTAGACCAACAGATTCTTCCTCTAGAACTGGAACACCATCGTTAAGAATAGATGTTGGACTTGTTGAGAGCCCCACTATTAGAGAGACTGTCCCGTTGAGAAGGAAAGAGCTATCGGATTAGCATGACTTATGACAATGGGATATTTAGGTAAGGCCCATAGGATTTATGCAACGATGAATAACTACCAGGGCGAGCATCAGTCCACAGTGCTTGAGACTTCATGTATGATAATAGATAAAAAGTTTAGTGTTTTGATAGATCCAGGAGCTACTGAGAGTTTTATATCTAGTGTTGCGATTAAAAGAATTAAGGTCAAGGTAGTTGAACAATATGAGTTTAGACATGTATAAATGGCATCGGGTTCCAAGTAAAAAGTTGGAGGAAAGATTAAGGATTGTAACATTAACTTGGGTGATTTCGTCACAAATGTAACTTTTTATGTCACAACCTTGGGATCCTACGACGTTGTTATTGGAATGGATTGGTTATAATCACACATTATGATACTTAATTTCAATATTAAGAGATTAATATTAACTAATGATTTGGGAAAAAATAGAGTAATCATAGGGAACAACCAAGGAGTACTGCTGAAATTTATTTCTTCCCTACAATTACAAAAAAACATGTGAAAGGGATGTAAGTTGTATGCCATATTAGTGCTTAGTAAAAAAGGTGACGTGGAAACACTGAAATACTTTCTAGTAGTATCAGAGTTTGCCGATGTTTTTCCCAAAGAACTACTAGGTTTACCGCCAAATAGAGAATTAGAATTCACTATATATATAAAGCCTGGAACATAACCAATTGCTAGAATGCCATATCGGATGTCGACACTTGAATTGCAAGAGTTAAATATGCAATTGAAAGATTTGTTGGATTTGGGACTTATACGTCCAAGTGTATCATCGTGGGGTGTGCCAGTAATTTTTCTAAGAAAGAAGGGCATATCACAGAGGCTTTGAATTTACTATCGTCAATTAAACAAAGCCACGAGATAAAATCATGAAGATGGGTAACACTTTTTCTTGTTTTATGAGAAAAAAACTATATTTTCACAAGTTCTTCAACTTCTGACATACAAAAGTATTTTTTTTATTTAGAATTTCACTTTATAGTAAAAACAAAATTTGTGAAGAATTTTGTTATCTTTTCAATGACTATTTTTCAAATTTTATTTATTAATATTTGATATGTCAATTTGACAATTGTTTAATAATATGTTCCTTAAACATGAAAGGAATGATAATGAGTTATTTTTTCCTCCAAAAATGTATCTATTATTAAACTTATGTTTTTAACAAATGAAATATACTGCAACAATCTACATAGACTCTATTTTATTAACCATAAATTTGAATCTAACAGATGAATATTATAATTTCTAGAATTTTTTTGAGTTAACCAAGCTGAAAACGTTGTAGATTTTAGACACATGTTTTCCTCCAGCTTGTATCTATCTTAATTTTTACTTAAAAATAAAATCTAAAAATACCCTTTTGAAAAGAACAGTTCAAGGATTATGAATATAAATTTTTCTAAATTTTTCACTGTGTATTTTTAGAGATACAAATATTTCATTTCACTGAATCATAATGTCCGTTGAAAATATTATGCAGTGATTGTTTTAAAAAAATAAATAAAAATAGATAAAAATAATGAAAATGAAAACAAATTATAGGAATTGAAAGTAGATTCAGTTTTGCAAATGTTGGTGTCTTTTGCGAAACCAAATTCAGAGTATTTTCAAGAGTCTGCAACCTCCAAAGTTCAGGTAAGTTTGGGGAAATTCTCTGGTTTCTGTTTTCAGTCCCAATTTCATGTTTTCGGCTGAAAGAATCTTTTGGCCAAAACAATATTGTTTCTGCTGAAATAATCTTTCGGCCAAAACAATATTGTTTCTGCTGAAAGGCCAAATTATAATGGAAACCGTCAAAACTAAACGATTTCCAAGGTTTTCGATCGAAAAAACCTTGTTTTGGCAGAAAGATGGTTGAGTGAATTCCGTTGGTCGGAAAAAATGAAAAGACATGTTGTATCATTTCATTTCGCGCCAAATTGTATAACTACTCTTTTGTCCAAACACATTTAACACAATTCATCGCTTGTTTGATGGTTTTCTAGAGCACCTAAACAAAGTTTCGAATCATATTTTTGGTTTTTGTTGAACAAGGTAATTGATGTTGGTTCAAGTTTTTATTGGAATAACAATTTATATGTTGAAAGATAAATGTTGAGCATTTTTTGAAGGTGAAGTCTTTGTTGAACATATCTTTTATAGATAATTATAAAAGTCATGGGAAACAAAAGTTTGCGCAACAGAAAATTTGATCGCACTTGAGATGATATTTTCCATAACCAACAAAGGAAAGAGCATTATTGGAGAAAGAAACGAGAACGTGCAAATATTAAACAAAGAAACAATGATAATGTAAATAGATATTTTCAACAAGAAGAAGTCCAACCAGGTATGCATGCACATATTGTCTATATTAAAAGTATAGAATTCAAATTCAAAATATTGTTTAATATAATTGATTGTAATTACAATTTGATGTTTTTCAAAAAACATAAATAGATTTGTCTCATAATGTCGAAGAAGACGTTGAAACCGAAATTGAAGCAGAAGACATTGAAACCGAAATTGAAGCAAAAGATGAATCACCTATAGGTATGTACATAAATTTAGATAATACAAGATGAAAAGTTGTATATATAGTTTAGTGAATTTATGTTTGTTTTTTTTTTTTTTTAATATAAACTTTAAATTGAAATATGCAAGTGAATCTATCAACATTGATGACGAAATATTAGAAAATGTTGAAACTGACAAATTTGGGAACAAAAAAACTAAGCATTATATAAGATATCAAACTAAGAATATGTATTATTGACTTTTTTCAAATATGAATCAATAATAGTAGAAGATCAAATTTTACTCTGTCTAATAAAATCAAGAAATTTAAAAGAAGCTACGTCATTATTGGGTATTCAAAAGTTGACAAAAGATACAAAGGTGAAACAAAATGTCTTTGACAATATAACTAGTGTATTAAAAGCTTTTGGAAAATATCGAAAAAAAGATGTCAGTGTTTCACACAGAGAGATACAAACAACAGTAGTTTCATCTAGCAATACAAAAGATCGTTTGACATGACACATGGCAAAAATGATGGGAACGTCAAGAAAAACATTACACAAACATAGAAAATTTAGATTGCAAATAGATGCAAATGATGAACATGCTTGTTGGACATTGATTTCTAGACAACCCTACAAAGATAGAGTTGCAAAAAATGTTAAAGAATTGGCCCGTAATTATTGGTTGGAAGAATCTCGTGTTTCACCACATACAAGGGATGTGTTGTGATGAAGAATAGCATGAAAAAAATATGAAGAACATCCAAAACATATATTGCCAATGACACAGATAGAATTGTTCAATAAGTTCAAACAAGAGCACAAAGAAGTTAAAATTTCTTTCAATGCATTTGTGCAACAAAAACCATGGTTTGTTAGATCCATCAGTGTTCGTGACACTTGTTGTTGTCGTTATCATGTGGAATTTGAGTTGTATTACGACACTTTTTTTTATTTTAATAAAACTTTATGGCCATGTTCAACTCATCCTTCCACATTCTGTGCTTTTATATCTAAAATTCTATGCGAAAGAGAAGGTGATGATTTATTTTACAAAAACAAATGTGTTGGTGGAAAGAAATGTGATCGTTGTGGAAATCTAAGTTTGTTTCACTCAAAGTATCATATTGATATGAATGATCAACAAGTTTCTAATATAACAGTCAATTGGAAGAGATATGAATATATCAACAACACGATTCCACATTCTTCAAATGTTATTTCCAAAAGGATTGATTTGATAGTAGATAAAATCTGTGTGATAGATTTTTTGAAGAAGTTTGAGAAAGAAATTTATAAATACACCATAATTCACATAGAGATTGATGGAAAGACCTACAATTCAAACAATCCCGTGAAGTGTTTCCACCAGGGACAATTTTGTTTGTAGTTGATTTTGCAGAGAATTACACATTCGATGCACAAAAATAAATACAGAGTGAATATTATCATTCTGATCAAGTCACGATATTTTTCCACGTTCTATATAGACATTCTCAATAGAGTCTTGATAACATATAAAGAACCAACTAAAATCGACATGTTATTAAAGAATATCACTTTTATATAAGTGATGACCGAGCACACGACACACATTATGTACAACATTGTTTTGATAAATTTTATGATTCATTGAAAGAACATGAAATCAGATTCGATCAAAATTTGATATGGTTAGATGGGTGTGTGGGTCAGTTAAAATCTTCACGATCATTCTATTGGTTATATCGTCTTCATAAAAAATCAAACATTACACATTGTTGGAATTTTTTTGAGACTAGTCATGGAAAAGGAGAGCACGATGGTGCAGGGACATGTCTAAAATGAGCACTTTGAAGGTATCAAATGAACCCTCATGCCAATTGATTTGAATCCGCTGAACAAGTTGTTGAATGGTGAAAAATGGTGCTAAGCCATGAATATAATCCGTTAAGGGATGTGCACAGGTGTGTCTATATATACATGTGTTACACATGTACACATGATATTTTTATTTGAACGTGTTCAAATTTATATTCAATCTTCAATCATTTTCTTACGAGATTTCGAGTTAACAAGTTCTTGTCTTGTGCAGGTTTTTTTGGCATGTTGGAATCCAAGATGTAAATAGATCAATCCCATATGACACCAGTACAATACATGGGACATGAAAAATACATTCAGTTAAAACAAAATGTTATCAAAATGTGTTTGCATTTGATAGAAGAAATGAGTCTTGTTTTTGTTTAGTTTGCATAGAGGACACAAAATCCATTTATATTTGCGAAAATGAAAATGAAGAATATGTTAAAGCTTGGAGACATACTGAAATTAATGTAAAAGGGAAAATTTCACTTGCAAGCTCAGAGGATATGGAATCAAATGAAACTATAATGTCAGTTGATGGCGATAGAGTTTCTGATCTTGTTAGAGAAGGTAATTTTTATGTTTATTTTTTTTCAAATAACTTGTAGATGTACTTGTGTGATAATTGAACACGAACTATTTGTTGTCCAATATATCCAATTATTTTCAGGAGATGTCTTTTCCATGGTTGCACCTATAGACAACACTAAAAACGTGAAATATTATTTGATTTGATGCACAAAACAAAAGATGAGGCTATTAGAAGATTTTGATTATAATGGTTTTATATATGAAAGATGATCCATTGTTTTGAAAGGATATTTTTTTCAAGAAACCCATCAAACCGATAGTCATGTTAACTTTCAAGACTACCGGTCATATGTCACAAGTTGTCAATATAGTCATTTGGTATGTGTAGTGTGCATAAAGTTAATAGAAATTCAATAAAAAAAAAGGTTAGAAAATGGAAAATGTCCAAATCCGATCATGAACGAATAATTGAAGATGGAATACCATTACAATTTTTTAAAACAAGTGACACATGTACATTCCAGAATTGTTTATTTTGCATTGAAAGTACATGTATTTATGTATATCTAGGATTCTAGAATCATTTGCAGTTTAGTTTACTTTCATGGTCCATTCAATTAAGAAAAGTTGTTTGGAGAAGTGTGAGCATTTTATTTTAAACTAAATTGAGTTGTATACCTTCTGTATTGTGAGCATTTTATTTTAAACTAAAAAGTTGTTAAACACTATTTTTTTTCAAAATTGAGTTGTATACCTTTATTATTGTGAGAGTTTATTTTAAACTTAAAAATTGTTAAACACCATTTCCATTGAACACCTATTTTTTTCAATAGTTTTTTTTTCCATTTTATTTTAATAATATTGCATTAATTTAAAAAAAAGTTAAACATATTTTATATTTTCTATTGTAATAATATCTTGTTTCAAAATTTAACTCATTCCGATTTTTATTTTATTTTACCAGCATTATATAAATTAAAGTTGAATTGAACATCTCTTTTATTTTGAATATTTTTTTTAATTATTGTTCTCAAAATTAAAGAAGAGTTTGTAAAATCCCGCTCTGGCGCACTTACACAATTTATTCTTTGAGGACACTTGCTCGCAAGTGATCTGGACTTTTTTGATATTAATACATTTATGCTTGATTATGATGCGTTCTGATAGACGACATGATGTTTTACTACTTGATGTAGACAGGTGCTATTGACTCAGTTTCATTGAGTGTGCAGGGTTTCGGACCTTGAGGATGCAGAGGCATCGGTGGAACCCCCTTGGACTCCGGATTGAGTCAGGAAGTGTGCTATTTGGGTTGATTCATTTACGATGATATTGCTTTGTTTTGATGATATGATATTGATTTTATGATATGTTGTTGACGTTCTGACACGATGGTTGATGATGCAGGCTGACGATAGCTTGCCGACCAGACTCACATATGGAGTAAAGGGG
>ML777130.1:1275043-1291870 GCA_009831015.1 Picea engelmannii | reverse complement strand
TGTCATTATAAATTAAGGTGCAATTTTTAGTGTTAGGTATTTTATGAAAAATAATGGCATTGTGGACTTATCTTAATACGATTAAAACTTTGGTTACTGATGGTTATAAAAATAAGGTCCTAGAACCAAGTACCTTGAATTACCAAGATTGTAATGGGGGAATCTGCAATTACTTAAATTTACATTCTTAAACGGTTGGGCTGGGTATCTAGTCTACTAATGGAGTTCAAGGGAGTATTGGGCCAGTATTACATGACTTGAGTCATGGGAACTACCTTGTCTTAACATTGTTGGGTCATTGTCGGAGTCCTTCGGACATGCACGTTCGTAGAGTTAGTGGTTGTCTTGAGTTGTTGTTGTACTTGGACGAGATCGTTCTTTGGCTTGGTCTGCTTGTGTCGGGCAGGATATAGTCACCCCCTAGTAGCCTTAGGAGACATGTCTGTGTGTGTGATTTTTCTGTGTAAAGAATCCAATGCCGTATCAAGAGTCTCGGGCCCTTTAAAGGCAGGGTTTCCACTCTTGCGACACACTTGACAGAGATTACTAGTTTCTGCCTGAGCAGTCAGCCAAGAGCCTGTCTAATCTTCTTTTGAAAAGACATAAGACTAAAAGCCCTGCTTTTCTGTGCAGAAATAGTAAACTCTACTATTGGATTCTTCCATCTGCGACTGTATTGTACTTAACACCTGGTGTCGTTGTCTACTACAACTGCTAGTTGTACGCCTTATGTCTAGGGGCGTCTATTTCCTGTTGCCACTGTGATATGTCGGGATCGTCTTGTTGTGTTCATCTTGCTTGCGTCTTGTTCTAGGTCGGGTTACTAGTTTCTGCCAGAGCAGTCGGCCAGGAGCCTGTCTAATCTTCTTTCGAGAAGACACAAGACTAAACGCCCTGCTTTCCTGTGTAGAAATAGTAACCCTAACACCATGGATTCTTCCCTCTGTGTTCTTACTGTGCACCCCTAGTATGTCTTAATGTTTGTGTTGTGCGCCTTATGCCTATGGCCGTACATTGTTGCAGTTACTCGTTGTGTTCCTTCAGTCTTCTTGTGCTGAACATCGTGGTTGCGTCTTGTTGGTTGTCGAGTGGCGACGTAGAGTCAAGTGTGTTTGTTACTTCTACATGTGCACACACACCTTAAACAAAAAACAAAAAACAAAATTTTCACCTGTTCTCAGAGTTGTTGTCGTAACGAGGAGGCTGTTACAGAGTTAAAAACATCTCTTTCATTTTGAGATTTTATTTTATTAAGGGTATATGAACTTTGAGGTTAATATTTCCTCTAGATTTGAGCATTTTTTTAATGACTATGATAAAATTAAAGAAGAGTTTATCATCTCTTCCATTTTAAGGTTTTATTTTATTGTCACATCAATTTGAGAATTTTATTTTATCATTATCACACAAACCAAAAAATAGTTGAACATCTCTTCTATCTCAAGATTTTATTGTATAAACATTACCTGTAATTAAGTTGGATATCTCTTCTATATTGAGAATTTTATTTTTACTACTATTGCACCAATCAAAGAAGAGTTGAACATCTCTTCTATCCTAGATTGGAGAGCATTGACTTCTTTAAGTGGTAATTTTTTTTTTTTCTAAATTAACAGTCCAACAACTAAAAACAATTTAAACATCTCCTCCACTTGTTGTAATAACACTTTAATAATAATATCATATATATAACAATATCTCCATTCTAATGATTAAGTTTATTTTCATTTAAAATTTGAAATTATTTAAAATCTCCATTTTAATAATTAAGTTAATTTTCATTTAAACTTATTTAGAAGTGTTAATCATTAAAATTAAATTGCATATTGTAATTAATAGATCTTATCTAAAAAAGTTAAGGAAATTAATACAAACTTGCCTAAAGTCTTGAGTGAATCACTGACCCTTACAAAAATGTGGGTTTATGTGATTAGTACTAAACCTGTAATGATCCTCCTCGTTACAACGAAAAACCTCTTATAACAAGTGCAATTTTTTTTGTGTGTGTGCGTGTGTCCAAGGGTAACAAGACATTATACTTTGCGTTGCTACATGACGATGAATCAAGATGCATGCAACTGTGATATCAACATAAATGACTCAAGACACACTTCAATTATTAGGAAGCAATGAACAACAATCAACTGACAAATAATAAGTCTGACTAGCCATCCTTCCTACCCTGCAATGGTTAGGACCTCCAAGACACATAAGCAATGATCAAGCCTAGGTTCCCATCGATTTTAACCATTTAAGGTCTCAGGGTTGGCGACTGTTCTGAGGAACATGGAGGTGTCTACATCCCACCCAACACAAGCAAACCAAGCAATGAAATTATTAAAACCAAGCACAATAGTAATTAAATGAGCAACCACGTCCTCTATGGAAGGCGCAGGATATAAGGGCTCGGACAACGCCCAAACAAGTTCAACATTATTTAAAATGAACAACAATCCTCATTTACTAAATCACAATAATTTATGGTACTTAGTTCAGGGTACCTCACATTTTATAAGTCATCAATAAAAATGAAATTCAATAGCATTATGATAAAATAACAATGTCATTACATCACACAAATTCCAAGGTACCAGAAATTTGATTACTAAATCCATCATTAAGCTCAACAATAAATACACCTTTAGTGGCGAAAATAAGTAACTACCCCAAGACCAACCATTCGATCATGTTGCAAATAAAGTAATCTACTAGGATTCATCAATCTGTTATGCAATATTTAAACACAATTGAGCAAGAGGATAATACATGAAGAATAACAAGAAACACGAGAGCATAACTACAAATTTTGAGTTGATATAAATCTATTCTAATCATGATTAGTGACTTGTTAAGATTAGGTTCATTCAAGTCAAGCATCTCTTATCAAGTGATTCAACTCATGCAACAAGTACAACTCCTATGTAGCTCACTATGTATCATAAAGAAAAGAATTATCTTACTTAAGTGATAATTTAAGAATTCAATACCAAATTCTATAACCATTTTTTTTTCTTCAGGGTAATCATAAAAGATCAACTTAATAGATAGTTGATGGATATAAAGGATTATTTATACATTCATTAAAAGAATTTAAAAGGTCATCACTTATTAACAATATATAAGACTTCAATGCTAATTTACACTTCCTATTACAAGGTACCACAAGAAGATTCCAATGAAAAATAATCAATGTTGACTTATAATGATGCAATTTAAGAACTCAAAGTTGACTTACCATGAATGAAACCTTTATTAAATAAACACCATCTATCCTTTAATAATTAAAACTACTGGGCGATTACTAAATGAAACAACAACAGAAATATCCACTCTCATTATCATGATAAAATTAACTTTAATAATAATCAACTTTTAAATGGAGGAAACCTTTAATAATGAAAACACAATCAATCTGTTAATAGTTAAGACTGCTAGGCAAATCAAAGAAACAACAATAGGGACCTCCAATCTTATTACCATGATAAACTTAGCTTTTCAAAACAACTTAGATGAATAAACCTTCGAAGTAAAATGGTGCATGCACCCTTCAACGTCGGAGTAAAGGAATGTGTGTCAGGAGAAGACTGCACCTAAATAAGGGTGCACTATCCCACGGTGGTCTAGCTGAACTGACCAACCCCAGAACCAATTGTCAGAATTTAAGGAAACTGTTAGGACTAGTCAGGTCTTGAATCAAGGCGAATTCAAGAATGAGGCTACTGTCATTTTAGGAATGGGAAAACATGCCTCCAGAAATAGTGCCACCGTACGCACATGCACCCACCCGATGGTAAATCCCAGCCCAACATACATGCACAAAAGCGATACACAGGAAGGTAAGAATTAAATCTCAGAGAAAAAACCCGCGAAAACAAGCAGTCTTAGTAGTCGTGAGTGGGATTCTATTGAAAAACAAAGGGTCATTGTTCAAATCTACCAAGGGTCGAGAGTTCACATCCAACCCAAGCCACACACACCAAGAAATGATATCATCTACAGAAGGCACCTCGAGGAGAGCCCATGAGGATCCCAAGGTTGCGCTACATGCAAACTACCCAATAGAATTTAAAAGCAAGGGTAGGACACAACCATCCATGGAACTGCGTGGGGGTTGGACAATACAACTGAGCCACCGAGCATCACATCAATAAAATTTGTGGCCTTTTGTTCATTTCTACGATGGATTCGAACCGAGAACGATCCTCCAAGTGTCAAAGTATATCAATACGAGCTCCAATACACAAAGCATCCAAGCAACCAATTCAAGGGAAGCCCATGGGTCCACAATATTGAACTACACGTCAATGCCCAAGGAAAATTTAAAAGGGTGCAGACACAACCATCCACTCAAACAACGTTGGGGTTGTCCCCGCATCTGGTTCAACACCAACATTTCACCTTCACACAACCCAACCGCCTAAACAGTCCAACCCCAATAAGAATCAACCAATGCAGGAAGGAAACACAGTCAACTGGTGGGAATTTGATTTAGACAGAGACTCAGGCGTAAAATAAATCGAACTTGGTGGAGGGCGAATGTCCAAGGCAGTCTAAACAATCGCAGCCACAATTAATCCCTCCTGTGCACTAAAGGCAGTGAAAATTTCTAAAACGAGGTGGGTAAAACCGTTGTTGTGATGTGATAAAATACGCAGAGTGGAAACCCAATCTTGAATTAAAACTCAGATTTAAAATCCAAGGCTATGAATGACGGGACGAAATTTGTACATCCTTTATAAATAAGACGTGGGAATGATAAAACTAGTCTAATCATCAAGAGCCAACGCAGAATAGAATTTAGCACCTTTTGTTTAGGGAGGCTGATGAAGAAAAAGGGGGCTGACGATAGAAAGCAGAAGCCAGGGATAATGTTGTGATGCCTCAGTAAGAATTTACCCTCAGTTATCCCTCATTTTATACAGTAAAACGCAGAGCGTAATTTCGTATAAATCAATACTGAAAAGATCGGCTGGGAAATTGCAGGCCAGAGGTATAAGAAGAGAAAAATCGCCCTTAAGTAATTACATAAAACAATCATTCAATCCATTTACACTAGAGGTTCCCATCCCATCATACGACATAATGCATCCTACTCTACTAAATAGAAGGACATACCTTTTCCTTTCTCTTGCTTTGAATGACGTCCCACGCTCCATGCCGCTCCCACTCGCCGACCGTCGAGACCTCATCGGTACCTCCCAACCAACTCTAGGGGTACTCTGCTTCCCCCTTAGCCCCCCAAGCCACAAAGGGGCCACACACTATCCAGATGGTATGTCTAGATCCCAGCTCGCCTCGCAAGGCCGAGCTACCACTCCTATTCGAGCTGGGAAATCCCAACTCCCCACAAGTAAATCAGCCAAGTCACTAATCCGACAGCGTAACGTTAAGCTAACAGCTAGTCCCCTTTTCTCTTTCTCCTCCCTTTCTTTTATAGAGTTTTAGAACTTCCATCTTTCCCTAAATCTCATAAAATTTAAGTTTTAATCAAAATCTTCTAAAAATTATCCAACGTACAAGTATCATCCATCCCCCACTTTCCTCCAATAATTATTTTCTTGAATTTATTAATTGTCTCATTTCCCTCACCCACCTAGAGTTACTCCTAAATTTACTCCTAGGTGTCCCTAGATTCCCTTATAGGTTTTAAATACTTTCCCTAAAATGAAGTTGCTAATTTAGATCAATTTAGAAGGTTCTTAATTGCAGATTCTTTACTAAGTTGACCTCGCTTTTTACCATAAGTTCCCCTCTTTCCCTTATTATGTTACCTCCATTCCCTAATTTGCCAAATTTTATATTTCCTTCTTTCCCCTTTGTATTAGAGCCAAAATGGCAGTTGCGCAATTTACCCTCTTTTCCTTTTATTATTAATTTAATATTTTTTTACACTTTCACAAGTTAAATAATTAATTTGTTCTTTACCTTTGATATCCACAGATTTTATTTAATTTCTTACTCTCTTCATTTTACCCCAAAATTTATGAAGACCAAATTATTACGTAAGGGGTTTTTATTTTAAACCTTATTATTATAATTTTATATAGATATTTTCTCAAGGGTAGACAAAATCTTACCCCTAGCAAAGTTTTTAGACTTAGGACTTAGATTCTTAACTAGGCGACATTTAATTAGGGAAGTTTTTTTTAAATTTATTAATGTGTTGTCTGTCTTAGGGCCATCTAGGTTCCTCCCTCTATCATCATCAATGTGACATTCCCTTCAGGATGCACTAGGTTCTCGAAGGGTGCCACTTGGCTCTTTTGTTTCTTTTACGCGACGTGCCCTTCAGGATGCACCACGTGCTCCAAGGGTTCCACTCACTTCTTGAATGATTGGTAGACATCAATAACCCCTAGAGTCAACACTCCACTAGGTGAACATGTGGGAGACTAAGGGCTTCAAAGGAATAAGGCCCCCACCTTATTGCGTACCCTTTAGAATCATCACGAGCGACTGTCGCAGTCTACCCTCACGACATTGTGGGTCCTCTCGAACTAGGTAATCGTTAACCTACAGTTTGAGCCACGACGGGAGTGCTAGTAGGTTGTGGTAGGGATGTTGTCCACACCTCTCCCTCATCCTCTCTGGTAGTTGTGTGTGGCCCCTTTACTCCATATGTGAGTCTGGTCGACAAGCTATCGTCAGCCTGCATCATCAATAATTATGTCAAACATGTCCACATCATATCATCAATCAAATGTAACAAAATCATAGTAAAACAATCAAACCCCAATAGCACACTCCCTGACTTGATCCGAAGTCCAAGGGTTCCGTTGATGCCTCTGCATCCTTAAGTTCCAAAACCCTGCACACTCAGTAAAACCGAGTCAATAGCACTTGTCTATGTCAATACAGAAAAAAATCATGTCATTTATCATAACGCATCATAGCCAAAGTCAAATGTTTTAATATCATAATAGTCCGGATCACTTGTGAGAAAGTGTCCTCAAAGAATAAGTTTTCTTAGTGCACCAGAGCGGGATGTTACATACACCCCCTCTTGGTCTAAACTTCATCCCGAAGTTTCTCAGTATAAATGTCGAAATAAGTGTATCACCGTATCATATGTCTATCTATCAAACAAAAATGGAAACTACTGGTGCATATCATATGCGTCCTCCCAGGTCACCGAGTGCGGACTATAATTGTCCCACTGGACCTTGACCTAATCTATTTTTCGACGTCGTAACTGTCAAATGTGATGATCTAAGATGTGGAATGGCTCAACCATGAGCGCTCCCTCATCCGATACCTGCAAGGAACTCATGTTAATCAAATGTGTAGGATCACTAATGTAATAGCTCAAAACCGATACATGAAAAACATCATGCATACGCCTCAAAGAATCAGGCAAGGCTAGTCGATAGGCCATGGGTCCCTTTCTCTCCACAATCTCGAAAGGTCCCACGAACCTAGGAGAGAGTTTAGCTCCCTTCCCAAACTTGATCGAACCCTTATGTGGTTTAACCCGTAAGAAGTCTCGATTTACGACCTCATAACTATGGTCGACTCAGTGTGCATCGACATAACTCTTCTGTCGATCCTGCGCTTCTTTAATCATTTGTCTTATTGTTTGCATTTTCTCTTCCATTTCTTGGATCTCTTCTGGTCCCACCAGGACCCTATCCTCAAGTCGATCCCAACTCAAAGGTGTCCAACACGGTTGCTCGTAAAGAAACTCGAAAGGCACCATCTTAATGGTGCTCTGGTAACTGTTGTTGTAAGTGAACTCTACTAGTGGCAAGAATTCTTCCCAACGCTTTTGTTGGTCCATCACGTACATGCACAACATGTCCTCTAAGGTTTGGTTTATTCGTTCGGTCTTCCCTTCAGTCTTCGGGTGATACACAATACTAAAGTTAAGTTGGGTTCCCAAGGCCTCTTGGAAACTCATCCAAAATCATCTAGTAAACACCGATCCTCGATCAGATATAATCCTCTTAGGCATGCCATGCAGCCTCACAATCTCACTGATGAATACTCTAGAAATGTCAGGTGCCTGATACGTCATACGCACAGGAATAAAGTGAGAACTCTTCGTCAGAGTGTCTACTACTACGAAAATCGAGTCATGTCTCCTTGCCATTAGTGGAAATCCAACAATAAAATTCATCGAAATAACCTCCCATTTCACTTCCAGAATGGCATGTGGTTGAAGTAATCATTTTGGGTGTCTATGTTTAGGCTTTACCTACTGACACTCTAGACATCTGGCCACATAGTTGACTATGTCGGCCTTCATTCCCTTCCAGAAGAATAAGGGTTTAAGGTCTGTCCTCATCTTCGTGACTCTCGAGTGAGCCATGTAAACTTCTCTATGAGCCTCGCTCAGGATCAACATCCTCAACTCGTCATTTGGCGATACACAAATCTGACTTTTAAACCTCAATAACCCATCGCTATCAAATGAAAATCCCTCATATCATGGTACCATCATTGTGTTTTGTCCGATAAAACCCTCGACCTCTTTATACCAGTCGTCGTCACGTTGTAAAGTTAGAATCTTTTCACGTAGATTCATCTAAAGAGGCAACACCAAAAATATGTGTGGCCTTCGACTCAAAGCATCCACCACTCGGTTCGCTATTCCCTTTATGTAAGTAATCTCAAAGTCGTACTCGCTAAGCAATTCCGACAAACGTCGTTGTCGCGCGTTCAGGTCGCTTTGTGTAAAACTATGTTGTAGTCCACAATGATCAGTCTTTAGTTCAAATTTTCGTCCAACCAGGTACTCTCCAAACCTTCAAGGCATATACGATGGCTAATAAATACAAATCATGTGTCACATAATTCTCCTCATGCCTTCTCTGTTTCCTTGAAATGTAAGCAATCACTCGTCCGTCTTGCATCAAAACTCCGCCTAAGCCTTCCTTGGAAGCGTCTGTGCATATCAAGAAGTCCACGTCCATTTCAGGGACCTTTAGTATCGGTGCTATCGTCAACAAATCTTTAATCCTCTGAAATGCTTCCGCGCATTTCTCGGTCCAAACAAACTTCTTGTTTTTCTTCTGCAATTCCATGATTGGATTTGCTATCTTCGAAAATCCCTCGACAAACTGTTGATAGTATCTTGCTAAACCCATAAAGCTACGCACTTCCATGACATTTGTCGACGTAGGCCATTCCATAATAGCCTTGACCTTGGTTGGATCCACGACAATACCTTCGTCGGAGATGACGTGCCCTAAGTAGTGAATCTTCGATTGATAAAAAGAGAATTTGGACAATTTCCCATATAATTTGTTCTCTCATAGACATTGTAGTACCAAGCGCAAGTGCTTGTCATGTTCCTCCATCATATAAGATTAAATAAAAATATCGTCAATGAATACTTGGACGAACTTGTCCAAGTACTCACGAAACACCCCGTTCATAAAACTCATAAATAGTCCTGGGGCGTTTGTCAGTCCAAATGGTAAAACAATAAACTCATATTGTCCAAACCTCATCTTAAAGGTGGTCTTAGGGACGTCATCCTCCTTGATCTGCAACTGGTGATACCCTGATCACAAATCGATCTTGGAGAACACTTTCGCACCCTTCATTTGATCGAACAGATCATCAATTCTCAGCAAGGGATACTGATTCTTGACCATGGCCTTATTCAGTTGACGGTAATCAATGCAAAGCCTCCACGATCCATCCTTCTTTCATATGAAAATAACCGGTGCACCCCATGGTGACACACTAGGATGTATCAGTCCCAGGTCCAACAACTCCTTCAGTTGCATTTTCAACTCTTGTAACTCCGAGGTCGACATCCTATAAGGCGTTCTTGCTATTGTTTCAGTCCCCGGTTTTAGGTGTATGGTAAACTCCAACTCTCTCTCTGGTTGCATCCCAAGTAACTCCTCCAGAAATATGTCGGCAAACTCTCTCACGACTGGAAGGTGTTCTATACCTTCTGCTACTCCCTTCTCATTTAACGCAAGGATCGCATAAAGCTTGCACCCCTTGCGCATACTCTTCCATAGTTGTAAGGAACATATGAACCTTAGGTAAACTCCCTGGTTCCGGCCTACAATCACATGCCTCTTTCCCTCGTCATCGACCAGGCTCAAACATTTTGTCTTATAGTTGAGTATCTCCTCATGTGATTCCAACCAATCCATACCAATTATGACATCATAAGATCCTAGGGTCATGACGTACAGGTTGGCTCTTGTGACAAACTCTCCCAGGTTAAGGGCACAGCCCGTAACCTTTCCTCCAACTTTTTGTTTGGATCCTGAAGCCATATCTACGAAGCTAAAATCGTCCTATTCGACTGCCTTTACCTTAATCCTTTTTAGCACTGCACCAGAAATGAAACTCTCGGTAGCACCGAGATCTATTAAAATACTAAGGGTCTGGTCAACGATGGTACCTGTTGTCTCGAGCATAGTCGACTGATGCTCTGCCTGGCAGTTATTCATCGCTGCATGAATCCGATGGGCCTTGCCCATATCTCCCACAGTAGTGGGTCCTGCTGATCCATATGCTCAGGTCCTCTCCACAGGATAGTCATGCTAGTAGTGTGGCTCCCCACACATCCAACACCCCTTCTTCGACCCAGTAGTCCTGGTACCCGAATTAGAAGATGATGACCCACCGGCCTGGAACCCTGGTCTGTTCTGCTGAACAGGCCTAAACTGTTGCTACTGCGGGCGACGTTGTTGATAATGCAGTGGTCCCCGATAAGGTGTCCACTACTGAGGCGGTGGTCACCGAGGTGTAGTGAAAGTGGATCCCCTTTGGAAGCAACGATTTCCCGGCGTATATCTCGCTAGTGTCTAGTGCTACTGTGTTCCAGATGAAACCTGCCCTACTGGTCTTGCTGGAGTCCTGGTCTGATCCCCACTGAAAAGCTCCCCCTCTGCTATGAGGGCCTTTTGGACGACATCATGCAAGGTTTGAGGCATCAAAATCCTAACCTTTTCACATAGGTTGCCATTAAGGCCGAACACGAACCTGTTGACCTTAATTTTTTCAGTGTTAAGGTGCAGAGCATACCAGAGAAACTCCATAAAGTGAGCCTTGTACTCGGGCACCATACAACCTCCCTATCGTAGGGCGTTGAACTCATTGAGATGACGCTCAATGAATTCCTCTGAAAGGTACCTCTCTTGGAACCGTTCCTCGAACAGTTCCCATGACACGTCTTCGATGACCATGTTTATCTATGGTAGGAGCGTCTTCCACCATAGAAGAGAACTCTCCTTCAGTTTAAATACCACCATATGGACCTTCATGTTGGAGGTATAATCACGAAGTGCGAAGCACATTGCCATGTTTTCCAACCATGCCTCGGTGGTGGCACTGTCTGGGGCACCAAAGAACTCAAGAAATTTGACCTTCTCAAGTTCACGGTGAATGATACCAGTAATGGTCGGTGCACGCGATGGAACCTCAGTGGGTGACGATGCTCTGGCCTCATCTCTGTCCAAATGGCTGATCAATGCCTCGAACATGTGCTGAAAGGATCTCATCATCCTGGCTACATCTCCAACTGCTATCTGCTCCTGCCCGAGAACCTTCTCATCTCCCTAGGGGCTAGACCCCTCAGGTGTGGATGCTACTGGAGGCGTCGCGCCTCCTCCCCTAGCACCCTGTTGTCTGCCTCCGCGACGCCCTCTAACCATGATTACCTGCATGCACACAATCAACTCGATCAACAATATTATAATCAAATTAGGTCAACGAAAGCCATAGCGATCCCAAGTCGCGGGTCAAACCCTCTCTGATACCATATGTAATGATCCTCCTCATTACGATGACAAACCTCTTATAACAAGTGCAATTTTTTTTTTTTTGTGTGTGTGTCCAAGGGTAACAATACATTATATTATGTGCCACCACATGATGATGAATCAAGACGCATGCAATTGTGATATCAACATAAAGGACTCAAGACACACTTCAATTATCAAGAAGCAATGAACAACAATCAACCAACAAATAATAAGACTGACTACCCATCCTTCCTACCCTGTAATGGTTAGGATCTCCAAGACACATAAGCAATGCTCAAGCCCAGGTTCCCATCGATTTTAACCATTTAAGGTCTCAGGGCTGGCGGCTATTCTAAGGAACATGGAGGTGTCTACATTCTTCCCGACACAAGCAGACCAAGCAATGAAATTATTACAACCAAGCACAATAGTAATTAAATGAGCAACCACATCCTCTACGAAAGGCATAGGACAGAAGGGCTTGGACAACGACCAACCAAGTTCAACATTATTTAAAATGAACAACAATCCTCATTTACTAAATCATAATAATTTATGGTACTTAGTTCAAGGTACCTCACATTTTATAAGTCATTAATAACAATGAAATTCAATAGCATTATGATAAATAACAATGTCGTTACATCACACAAATTCTACGGTACAAGAAAATTTGATTACTAAATCCATCATTAAACTCAACAATAAATACACCTTTAGTGGCGAAAAGAAGTAACTACCCCAAGACCAACCATTCAATCATGTTGCAAATAAAGTAATCTACTAGGATTCATCAATCTGTTATGTAATATTTAAACACAATTGAGCAAGAGGATAATACATGAAGAATAACAAGAAACACGAGAGCATAACTACAAATTTTGAGTTGATATAAATCTATTCTAATCATGATTAGTGACTTGTTAAGATTAGGTTCATTCAAGTCAAGCATCTCTTATCAAGTGATTAAACTCATGCAACAAGTACAACTCCTATGTAGCTCACTATGTATCATAAAGAAAAGAATTATCTTACTTAAGTGGTAATTTAATTAATCAATACCAAATTCTATAACCATTTTCTTCTTCTTCAGGGTAATCATAAAAGTTCAACTTAATAGATAGTTGATGGATATAAAGGCTTCTTTATACATTCATTAAAAGAATTTAAAAGATCATCACTTATTAACAATATATAAGACTTCAATGCTAATTTACAATTCCTATTACAAGGTACCACAAGAAGATTCCAATGCAAAATAATCAATGTTGACTTATAATGATGCAATTTAAGAACTCAAAGTTGACTTACCATGAATGAAACCTTTATTAAATAAACACCATCTATCCTTTAATAATTAAAACTACTGGGTGATTACTAAATGAAACAGCAACAGAAATATCCACTCTCATTATCATGATAAAATTAACTTTAATAATAATCAACTTTTAAATGGAAGAAACCTTTAATAATAAAAACACAATCAATCTGTTAATAGTTAAGACTGCTCGACAAATCAAAGAAACAACAATAGGGACCTCCACTCTTATTACCATGATAAACTTATCTTTTCAAGACGACTTAGATGAATAAACCTTCAGAGTAAAACGGTGCATGCACCCTTCAACGTCGGAGTAAAGGAACGTGTGTCAGGAGAAGACTGAGCCTAAATAAGGGCACACTATCCCACGGTGGTCTAGCTGAACTGACCAACCCCAGAACTAGTTGTCAGAATTTAAGGAAACTGTTGGGATGAGTCAGGTCTTGAATCAAGGTGAATTCAAGAATGAGGCTATTGTCATTTTAGGAATGGGCAAAACACGCCTCCAAAAATAGTGCCACCGTACGTGCATGCACCCACCCGACAGTAAATCGCAGCCCAACACATAGGCATAAAAGTGATACACAGGAAGGTAAGAATTAAATATTAGAGTAGAAACCCACGAAAACAAGCGGTTTTAGCATTTGTGAATGGGATTCTACTGAAAAACAAAGGGTCGTTTTTCAAATCTACCAAGGGCCAAGAGTTCACATCCAACCCAAGCCACACACAATGAGCAACAATATCATCTACAGAAGGCACCTCGAGGAGGGCCCACAAGGATCCCAAGGTCACGCACTACGTGCAAACTACCCAACAGAATTAAAAAGCAAGGGTAGGACACAACCATCCATGGAACTGCGTGGGGGTTGGACAATACAGTTGAGCCACAGAGCATCACATCAATAAAATTTGTGGCCTTTTGTTCATTTCTACGATGGAGTCAAATCGAGAACAATCCTCCAAGTGTCAAAGTATATCAATACGAGCTCCAATACACAAAGCGTCCAAGCAACCAATTCAAGGGAAACCCATGGGTCCACAATACTGCACTATGGGTCACTGCCCAAGGAAAATTTAAAAGGGCGCAGACACAACCATCCACTCAAACAACGTTGGGGTTGTCCCCGCAGCCTGTTCAACACCAACATTTCACCTTCACACAAACCAACCGCCTAAACAGTCCAACCCCAATAAGAATCAACCAATGCAGGTAGGAAACACAGTCAACTGGTGGGAATTTGATTTAGACAGAGACTCAGGCATAAAATAAATCGAACAGGGTGGAGGGAAAATGTCCAGGGCAGTCTAAACAATCGCAACCACAATTAATCTTGCATGTGCACTAAAGCCAGTGAAAATTTATAAAACGAGGTGGGTAAAAATGTCATTGTGATGTGATAAAATATGTAGAGTGGAAACATAATCTTGAATTAAAACTCAAATTTAAAATCCAAGGCTATGAATGCTGGGGAAAAATTTATACATCCTTTGTAAATAAGACACAGGAATGATAAAACTAGTCAAATCATCAAGAGCCAACGTAGAACAGAATTTAGCACCTTTTTTTTAGGGAGGCCGATGAAGAAAAAGAGGGTTGACGATAGCAAGCAGAAGCCAGGGATAACATTGTGATGCCTCAGTAAGAATTTACCCTCGGTTATCCCTTGTTTTAGACAGTAAAATGCAGAGAGTAATTTCGTATAAATCAATACTAAAAAGATCGGCTGGGAAATTGCAGGCCAGAGGTATAAGAAGAACGGAGCAAAACCGCCCTTAAGTAATTACATAAAACAATCATTCAATCCATTTACACTAGAGGTTCCCATCCCAAGATACGACATAATGCATCCCACTCTACTAAATAGGAGGACATACCTTTGCCTTTTGCCCGCTTCGAATGACGTGTTGGACAACTGAGACGGGGGGGTGAATCAGTTGTTACCGTGCTTAAACAATTATTCTTCTTTTAAACTCTTGGCTGAAACACTAAATGATGATCACAATAATGCAGGGAAATAAACAATTTCTCATTCAGCATCAGTCACATATATGAGAAACACAGAGATAGATATTTCCTGAGGAAACCCATACAGGGTAAAAACCTCTTTTCTTTATATGATAAGTAATAGTTACATTCTTTACATTATCATACATATGAGCACCAACTCATAATGAGGCTACAACCTCTGTTTTGCAAGCTGCAACTTGCTGAGAGCACCAACTCTTTGTTTTCTCTAGCACCCACTAGAAGGAAGCACCAACTCCCTGGTTTCTCTAGCACCAACTAGAAGGAAGAACCAACTCCCTGATTGTTTCCAGCACCAACTGGATGGAAGCACCAACTTCCAATCATACAGGAACCAACCTGTATAACAGAGAACAAGAGTTCTCCCTTGCACCACCCTGCCACCCTGGTTTCTCTGGCTGCAACCAGATGGAAGCTACAACTCCCTGTGTTCAAGCACCCACTTGAACCTCTGAGGACAACAGTCCTCCCGAGCACCTCCCAACCTCCCTATAATATTAATCTTCATAACTTAAACTCATTACAGCGCAATAAAGTTATTCAATGGCTTACCAGTCTTTTCGCTGTTCTGTTACACTGCTCTACCCTGTCTGCATCAGTGTCTTCTGCACCCTCCTTGCACTTTTTGTTCTTCTCCATTTATACTCTCTGCATCATGTCCCTTTCATGCAACCTTCCTCTGCTATGTATTTCTACTCCTGTGCTCTGCCTCCTTGCTCACACTTCAATCCTTCTACACAGTGACCACAACAATTCTAACAGCAATGGCAACAACAACCTCATCTCTTCTCTGCACTGTGTACTTATTGTTTCTGTGCACCTCGTGCATGCAATGTGTGCCTCCCTCTGCATGCTCACACCGTGCCCATGTTCTCCACCTCTCGAGTGCTCTGCATGATACTCATCGTAACTCTTCAGCTTCTCTAGCCGTTTTTCCCACGCGTTCAACATCACTGCGTATTATGCTGAGATTCCTCAGTCTCTCTGGCAGTTGAGACTCTTCGTCTTCTCTCTAACAGTCGAACTCATTGTGTCGTGCCTCAGTATCCCTTCGATCATTTCTTGATCCAACGGTTCAGATCAAATCAGGATTTCATATATCGCGATTTTGGCACTTTCGATGAAATAAAGTTTATGTCCACGGGAGTTGCGATTTCCCGATTCGCGATGTGCTTTAGCCCTCCTGGCTGAGCCCTGGTCCATGTGACCGTTACCCGTGACCACATCCTTATCTATAACAACTGGCCTCCACTATGCCACTGTCCTCCTTCGCTGTTGTGCTGACATCTGGCCCCCACTCATCGGGGTTTCGCGGATCGCGATTCTGACTTGCACAAAACTCTTGTCAACGGAATCCCCGATTTCCCTATGAACAAAATGTCGACGACGCCTTGATATTCGACACCTGTCCCTCAGATGGACGGTCTCGATCCCTTCGATATTTCGAGACTTTCGATATCAAGTGACTTTTTCATTTCAAAGTCCCGATCGCCGATGCCCCCATGCAGATAATCAACGGTCCAGATTACTTCTAAATTTACGGCTGCGATTAAATCGCGAAATCACATATCGCGATTTCGGGGTTCTTGATGTCAAGTGATTTTGGTATTTCAAAGTCGTGATTGCCGATGCCTCTGCTGACGTCACATGTGGTTTGCCACGTGTTAGATCCTGCCACGTGTCACTCTGATTTGTGACTTACATAAGCCTGAAGTGTTGAATCTGCCTGACACCTGTCATTACCTGGATGTGCCACGTGTCCC
>ML777130.1:1248419-1273009 GCA_009831015.1 Picea engelmannii | reverse complement strand
TTTCACGTCTGAATCCCCAAGGGATTTTTATCCTTCTTATCCTACCATCTCTACTACTGTACTTGCCATCAATGACAAGTCTATGCTGCCTGTAAAACATGCCAACAATCCTTTGTACATTCTT
Source organism: Picea engelmannii (assembly GCA_009831015.1). NCBI lineage: Eukaryota > Viridiplantae > Streptophyta > Pinopsida > Pinales > Pinaceae > Picea > Picea engelmannii. The sequence continues at coordinate 1,272,885 of ML777130.1, read as the reverse complement.
CCTGCACCCATGCCATCTTCATTGTTGTACTTGCCATCAATGACAAGCATATGGTACCTATTAAACATTTCCAACATGACGTCCCGTGCTCCGTGCCTCTCCCACTCGCTGACCGTGAAGACCTCACTGGTACCTCCCATCCAATGCTAGGGGTACTTTTCTTCCCTGTTAGCTCCCCGAGCCGCAAAGGGGCCACATACTATCCAGATGGTACGTCTAGCTCCCAGATCGCCTCGCAAGGCCGAGCTACCACTCCTATCCGAGATGAGAAATCGCAACTCCCCACAAGTAAATCAACCAAGTCACTAATCCGACAACGTAACGTTATGATAATAGCTAATCCCCTTTTCTCCTTCTTCTCCCTTTCTTTTATAGAGTTTTAAAACTTCCATATTTCCCTAAATCTCATTAAATTTAAGTTTTAATCAAAATCTTCTAAAAATTCTCCAACGTACAAGTATCATCCATCCCCCACTTTCCTCCAATAATTATTTTCTTTAATTTATTAAGTGTCTCATTTCCCTCACCCACCTAGAGTTACTCCTAAATTTACTCCTAGGTGTCCCTAGATTCCCTTACAGGTTTTAAATACTTTCCCTAAAATGAAGTTGCTAATTTAGATCAATTTAGAAGGTTCTTAATTGCAGATTCTTTACTAAGTTGACCTCGCTTTTTACCATAAGTTCCCCTATTTCCCTTATTATGTTACCTCCATTCCCTAGTTTCCTAAATTTTATATTTCCTTCTTTCCCCTTTTTATTAGAGCCAAACTGGCAGTTGCCCAATTTACCTTCTTTTCCTTTTATTATTAATTTAATATCTTTTTACACGTTCACAAGTTAAATAATTAATTTCTTCTTTACCTTTGATATCCACTGATTTTATTTAATTTCTTACTCTCTTCATTTTACCCCAAAATTTATGAAGACCAAATTATTATGTAAGGGGTTTTTATTTTAAACCTTATTATTATAATTTTATATAGATATTTTCTCAAGGGTAGACAAAATCTTACCCCTAGCGAAGTTTTTAGACTTAGGACTTAGATTCTGAACTGGGCGACATTTAATTAGGGAAGTTGTTTTTAAATTTCTTAATGTGTTGTCTGTCTTAGGGCCATCTAGGTTCCTCCCTCTATCATCATCAATGTGACGTGCCCTTTAGGACGCACTAGGTGCTCCAAGGGTGTCACTCGCATCTATTGTTTCTTTTGCATGACGTTCCCTTAAGAAAGCACCACTTGCTTCAAGGGTGCCACTCACCTCTTGATTGATTGGTAGACATAAATAACCCCTAGAGTCAACACTCTTCTAGGTGAACTTGTGGGAGACTAAGTGTTTCTAAAGAATAAGGCCCCCGCCTTATTGCGCGCCCCTTAGAATCATCGTGAGAGACTATCACAGTCTGCCCTCGTGGCATCGTGGGTCCTCTTGAACTAGGCAATCATTAACCTATAGTTCGAGCCACGGTGGGAGTGCTAGTAGGTTGTGGTGGGGCTGTTCTCCACACCTCTCCCTCATCCTCTCTGGTAGTTGTGTGTGGCCCTTTTAGTCCATATGCGAGTCTGGTTGGCAAGCTATCGTTAGCCTGCATTATCAATAATCATGTCAGACATGTCCACATCATATCATCAATCAAATGTACTAAAATCACAGTAAAACAATCAAACCCCAATAACACACTCCCTGACTCGATCCAGAGTCCAAGGGTTTTGTCAATGCCTCTGCATCCTTAAGGTCCAAAACCCTGCACACTCAGTAAAACCGAGTCAATAACACATGTCTATGTCAATGTAGAAAAACATCATGTCATCTATCATAATGCATCATAGTCAAAGTTAAATGTTTTAATATCATAATAGTCTGGATCACTTGTGAGCTAGTGTCCTCAAAGAATAAGTTTTCTCAGTGCACCAGAGTGGGATGTTACATAACCATAGCCCGTAAATAATTTTACTAATGTAATTCACTTTCATACATATTATCTGAGTTGTACAAGGGGTATGTGTTGTTCCTTGGCATGTCTAAAACACAATGCTTGAATGCATACCTCCTCCTTTGAATCCCACATCGATTACTGTATTCCAAAATCAAACACAATTTTTCTAAAAGGAAATTTGTAGATCATGAAAATTTCTTCCTTTTAGTGAAGTTCATACTAGCATAGGCTTTGCATGGTTTAAAGTGTCTTCTACTACCATATATTCTCAAATAGGTTTTTCATAGTTTAAAGTGTTGTCTACTATCATATATTCTTAAATAGATATGCAATGATACAATCTTGTATGTTTCAAAGTTCACTTTTTTCTTGTCCATACATGGTTCACATTTTGCAGTGGTCATATAAAATACTAATCTCCTCAGTAGTAAAATACTTCTCTCCTCTTTTGCAGTGGTCATATAATCAAATTCTATAATTCCCTTTCAAATTAAAGGACTCATAAATATTCATATTAAGCCATTCTTCCAAAAAACTACTTATATCTATGAAAGTTAACAAATCTCCATCATAAAATCTATTCTTCCAAAAAATACTTATCTCCTCTTTCTGTGGTGGAATAAATTTTCTCATATAATCTTTCATGTACATGAAGAAAACACAAATCTGCACATGTATATTAAGTCATTCTTAAAAAACCATTTAAACCTTTCATCTTTGGTATGTATTCATATTACATATAATCAAATTCTCTTTGAATTTATGTGTGAGCTAGCTCACATATACAATATGCATAGCTTATTTGTAAATCTACTTGAATGTGGGTTTTTGTGGTTAGTGACCAATTTAGTAAATTCCCTTTCAAATTAAAGGACTCATAAATCTTCATATTAAGCCATTCTTCCAAAAAACTACTTATATCTATGAAAGTTAACAAATCTCCATCATAAAATCTATTCTTCCAAAAAATACTTATCTCCTCTTTCTGTGGTGGAATAAATGTTCTCATGTAATCTTTTATGTACATGAAGAAAACACAAATCTGCACATGTATATTAAGTCATTCTTAAAAAACCATTTAAACCTTTCATCTTTGGTATGTATTCATATTACATATAATCAAATTCTCTTTGAATTTATGTGTGAGCTAGCTCACATATACAATATGCATAGCTTATTTGTAAATCTACTTGAATGTGGGTTTTTGTGGTTAGTAACCAATTTAGTTAAGATTTTGAAAATACCATGACAAGAAGGAATTGACTTCCTTGTATGTAGAAAACACAAATTTTCGTACTACACCATTCTTGGACAAGAAAACAAGAAATGCAATCAAAGAAAATTTAGAAATTGTGCCTTTTCTGTTTCTGATGTGGGATATAGTCTGTTCTCAAATAATCAAATGTTCAAGTTCAAAATTAGGTCTTCATCATGATCTAAACTTAAATAAGATTGAATGTACTTCATTTAATAAAACAATAAGCTTATATAGGGGTTCTATATATTTCAAAATAATTGATCAAAGCGTTGAATAGGAACTTGGCTAAACTAAAAATTTGAGAAGACAAAAATTTGATAAAAGTAAAAAACATACATTTATGAATCATCTTGAATGAACACATCCTTCCAAAATATGGATGTTTCCTCTGCTTCTTCCTCAATCCCAATCTCCCTCACAAACAGACTCTCAGGTACTCTCTTCTCCACATTACCCTATATAACACATTTCAAATTTGAAAATTTGAAAAATTAAATTTCAATGATTATAACAAGTTAAATTTAAATGATTTTAACACACTAAATGATACCTGTGAACTCCCACCCTCTTCAAAATATCCCAATGAGAATTGAGACAAGCCTCCCCAAGTAGTAGGAGATAGAATAGGGATCTGTGAACAACACAACTAAGAAATAAATCTAGGATTCAATGTGTTCACATTTATACAAAATTATAAATTTTTTTGATCTCTTATTCAAAATATTGGAGATTGAACAACTAAAGTTCTCATCTGTGGATATTAGAAAATACATACTTGATTCAACCCATCCAAATTTAAACTTGTGGAATCAAGTCCCCTATTTACTGGAGATCCATTTAACATATCTCCAAAATGCAATTAATGACAATAACAACTCAATTATTTCTATAGACACAATGATATCTAAATCTAGAATTATAAGTAAACTATCCTAAAATGCGTCAAAAATTTATTAACTATAACACATACCAATTTTTTGTTTGGGTCATCATTCTGAATGACCTTTTTCCAACCATCACGACAAAAATTTTCATACTCCAAAACATCTTCTGCTGGCATGGTATCTAACTCCGCATATGTTTTATAAACAAATCTGGCTCAGGAATTGGGTTCTGCTTGCTCACGGTTCATCCCAACATCAACACCATAAAAAATCGCTTCCAAATTTTTCCCGATTGCATTCCTAGCCTCTTTGCCAACCTCTGATGTAGCTCACAAATCTGAATGTGAAGAAAATTACCCTGTTGGGGGAGGTACTAAAGATTGTAGAGGATTAAAAAATGTCGCATTTCAATATGCCCCTTTGTGATCATATGTTCGTCCTTTACCAGTCCCATAATAATCAGATGGTAGAATAGTATAATCAGGGTGCATGTGCAAGAAAAACTCTGCATAAAAGTGTCTTACAAAATAGTTTGGAAGCTCATCGTTCCACAGAAATTTCCCATATGCTGCCCAAAATTTGTTATACATATGTCTTGCAATGTCGAGGTGATTAAAATATTTCACCTTCAACATCTTCCATTTTGGCCCATATTTGAAGTTGAACATCGAAATTGCGTCTTCTTTTGAAACTTTATTTTTTACTGCCTCCCATTTATCATGGCCCATCACCTCTGACTTTCTCCACCTCATTAGATTGACAAAACTGTCAGTGGTTGGCCCCATCTTTTGATATGCGTCCATAAAATTTTGCAATAAATGAAAAACAATTTACAAGCTTTGTTTATTCTCCTGAGGGAGTTACAAGACCACAAAATCATTTTCAACCTTCTTTTAACATTTGAGCATTGCTCAAGGGTCATTTCTTCAATAATCCCTTCCCAAGGAAGTTCATTACCAACATCTGAAGGATAGGTGGATGTAGGCGTGTAATATTATGTTTCTTGATAACACGGCCTCCTAAATCCACCTTCACCCTCTGCACCAACATTAGAATATTCATGAAAACCACTCTCTCTTTCATTGTCTCCGCTTACTCTAAACTCATTGTCTACACACACATTTCAAAGTAATTACAACATTTAACTTGATGTAATTTTAAATACACAAAAATACAACAAAAATAAACAAAACCAAAGAAAATTACTAGAAATATTCTCTTGTCCTGAGGTATTCCCTACATTCTCAGGTGTAGGATTATCAATGTGGAATCTATATAAGAAGGCTGCATCCATAGCACTTGCTTGAGTACATTCTGCAGTTGATCTATTCACAGACTCATTTGAAAATATCCTCTAATGAGATTTTTGTTGGTTACTCAGAGTCTCAGTCGAAGAAGGAGTTCCTCTTCTTCTGTCTAGGGAGAACCTAGAGTGTTTGCGAAGAATGTTTGGAGAATCTCATGTCGACATATCTCCTCAATATCTCTTCATTGGAAATTCATGAAAATTTAAGCACAAGACAAGTACAAGTTAATATCTCCAACATTGACCAACAAAAATTATGAAGAAAGAAAAAAAAATAAGACAAAATTAATAGAATTTTTTTTTATGTTAGACACAATTATAATAGGGTGATGCATAACTCCACTACCCATGCCCATTTCAAATATATTTTGGTTCTTTAATATTAGCACAAATAACCTTGCTAAATCCACCAATGGTCCACAAATAACCAACATGTTTCTCTCCCACCTATTGAGTGGTTGCCTATGGTAAGAGATCATGTAAACTCTTTTATGTAAGTGAAGGTTTTTTGCAGTATGTAAACTATTTTATGTCTATATTAGACTTTATTATAAAAAAATGAGGTATTCGTTACAATTATTCCTTTAGTCAAAGGGTCACTACAATTGAAAAACAACACGAAAGTGGGAGACTGGTTCCTTTTTGAGCAGTTTACTATTGTAACATCCCACTCTTACGCGCACTGAGCGAACTTATTCTTTGAAGACACTTTCTTGCAAGTGATCCAGATTATTATACTATTGGGCATTTGATTATGATTATGAGGCATTATGGATTGATGTCTTCTTATTTTGTTGTATTGACATAGACAGGTGCTATTGACTCGGTTTCCCTGAGTGTGCAAGATTTTGGACCTCGAGGATGCAAAGACATTGATGAAACCCCTTGGACTCTGGATCAAGTCAGGGAGTGGACTATTGGGGGTTTGATTGTTGTATATATGAATTTTGTGCATCTGACTAGATGATATGATTATGGATATTATTCTAACATGATTCGTTGATTATGCAGGTTGACGATAGCTTGTCGACCAGACTCACATGTGGAGTAGAGGGGTCACGCATGATAACCAGAGATGTTGAGGGAGAGGTGTGGACAAAATCCCTACCATAGCCTACTAGCACTCCCATCGTGGCTCGAACTGTAGGTTAACGATTACCTAGTTCAAGAAGACCTGTGATGCCGTGAGGGCCAACTGCGACAATCACTCATGATGATTCTAAGGGGCATGCAATATGGAAGGGGACTTATTTCTTAGAGACCGTTAGTCTCCCACAAGATTACCTGGTGGAGTATTGACTCTAGGGGTTTTTTATGTCTACCAAGTCAGTCAAGAGGCAAGTGGCACCCTTCTAGAACGTAGTGCATCCTGAAGGGCACGTTGCGCGAGGGAAACAATGTGAGGCGAGTGGCACCCTTGGAACACCTAGTGCTGCCTGAAGGGAACGTTGCGTTGTTAATTAATAAATCGATAAACCTAGATGGCCTTAGGACAAATAATGTGATAAGAAAGATTTAAAACAATTTCCCTAATAAAATGTCGCCCAACCTAGGAAAATAAAGTCTAGGTCTAAGTGATACTTGTTATAAAAAAAAATCTATTTGTATAAAAATAAAAAATATAAATAAATAAATAATAATGATAATCATCATTAATCATGTGATGATAGGGGGGTAAGTAATTCAATTAATTTATAAAAAAATCCTAGGGGGGGATAAAATTTAAAAGGGGGGTAAAGGGGAAATACTTATTTTATCACTTATGCTAATCAAAAAATTATTTATTAAAAAGGAAAAGGGGAAAAAGTTAGTTTTCTACACCTTCCAATTTGAGTTTTAAATGAAAAGGGAAAGAGGTAAATTTAAAAGAATTAGGAAACTAGGAAAAAACGAAAACATAAAAAGAAAGGGGAAACACAAGGAAAAAGCAGAAAGACTAACTTAGTAAGGTATATAGCATTTAAGAACTTTCTAAATTAAACTCAACTAGTAAATTAATAAGGGGGGAAGTCATTAAAATGTGTAAGAGAATTTGAGGACACCTAGTTTCGATTCTAGGAATGCTTTTAGGTGGGTGAGGGAAATATGGGTAATTAATTAATTAATGAAATTAATTTGTGGTGCAATGAAGGGGATGGGTGACACATGTATGGGGAGGATTTTTATGAATTAAATTATTGAAAAATATATTAAATGGGATTTTGGGAAAGTAAATGACTTAGAAACTCTATATAAAGGAGGGAGGAGGAGGATGATGGATCTCTTTTGGATGCGTAACGTTACACTGCAGAATTTTAGACTTGACTGATTTAGCTTGTGGGAGTTGGGATACCCAACTCGGTGAGGAGTGGAAGCTTATCCTTGCGAGGTGAGCTGGGAGCTAGTTGTTTTCTGGTTTAGTGTGCATGGCCCCTTTGCGTCTTAGGGGGCTAAGGGGGAAGAAGAGTACCGATAGCATTGGCTGGGAGGTACCGGTGAAGTCTCATCGGTCAACAAGCGAGAGCTGCATGGAGCACGTGGGACAACAGCTCAGAGAAGGAGACTTGGGCTACGATACACTTCCTTTATTTCTACATGGTAGATTATTAGTATACTTTACGCTTTTAGTTATATATTTTTAATTGGGAAAAGAAAATGATTGACTTAGCATTTTAATTGATAACTAAATCTCCCCCATAGCCTTAAGCTCATTGTTGATTGATTCCCTTGACTTTCGATCCCTACATGTTGTGACCGTCCTATGGTTTTATTGATTTTGTGATGATTTTTCAATTCTTACCTCGCCCTCATCCCTAGCTCATCATCCCTCGCCTGAGCAGTCGTCCAAGAGTCAGATCAACGGTCGTCACTTCGGTGTTAATAGAGCTATAGATCTTAATGCCCTTTCTATGTGTGGATGATGAGAGAAGGATGTTTTTGCGTAGTTGTCTAACCCTGTTTATTGTTCCAGGTTGACTGAGTCTTTCACCTTGCTATGTTCATTACCTCTGAGGTGATTTTTCTTCCCACACCGAACTACTTATGATCCACTATGTTGATCCTTACATTTAATACCCTTCCTGGAAATTAGTTAAGGATGAGTTTATAATGTTTCTCCTGGCGATTTGTCTTTTTTTCCTTACTTATGGTCTACCATTACTCTATGATTTCACTTTGTGTTTCCTATGATTCAATGGCATTTACTTTTTGCATTTTTTTTTCTTGTGTTAAACCTCCACTCTTCTTGAATGTTGACATCATTCACCCATGTGATTTAACCCACTACTATTAACTTTACCCATAAATTTTCTACCCAATTTGTTTTTAATGTTAGAGAAGATTTATTCATTTAAAATCAGATGTTGGTATTCAATTACAATGGAATTATGGTTCTGTGATTTCTGAAGGTGTTTCCATTGCCGGATCTCCTTGCTCTACGTTTTAGTTGATTCTTAGACAACGCTTGTATATGCCTTCTATTCATGGTGTGATTATTCATTTTATACATCTAATTCCATCCATGCCCTTCTGTTCCAATTTTATCTCTTTTTAAAACTGCGAATTAACACAACAAATTATTTTCCTCAACCCAATGCTAACTCAACTTACATGACCCTTTTTTTCAACTCTGCAATTTCTTTATATTTAGATAGTTAAATTCTTAGCTAGATAGTTCAATCAAATTCAGTTAAGCAGTTTCATTCCACCTTGCTCATGTTCACATCACAAAATTGTTATAGTTTGTATTCAACAGCCATATCCTCGAAAATTTGGAGACCCGCGATTTGATTGTTGTGTTGTCTGTGTATTTGGTTGATGAATTTATTGCTTGTATGCTGGTAATGAGAGGGGTGTGTAATTCTGTGTATTGGAGTGTAGTGGGTCACGATTTTTACAATGCAATGGTAGTGTTATTTCCTTTTTAGTTCACCGAGCGTACCTTTTAAAAAAAAATAGCCATCTCCTTCTTACTTTAAAAGACTACAATTTTCCATGGTTAAGAATGAAGTCGTTGTTGTTAAGACTGTGTTTGCTTGTTACCTTGAGATGTTAACCTCTTTGGAATATGTTGCTTTTAATCATCACCTACATTAATGCATCTCATTAATTATATGGTGCGTTGGATGTTGATGCTTGTCTGACTGGAGGTGATTCATGTGTTTTATATGGTACGTTTTAATTCTTTTGATAGATATGATATTATAGCCGACTGCGTGCACAATTAGTATCAAATTTATTAGCTAGAAGGTGTAAAGGGATTGCATTTAATTCCCAACATTTTACATTTTAATGGCAAGGCATGTACCTTTAACAGTTGACTGCCTACCCATTATTTTAGCAATTTAATAGCTGGCAAATGTAAGGGAAGGCATTATTACACAACACCTTTGTTAGAATTTTTATAGGCAACCTTTAAATTGACTAGACAATCCTTTTAGAATAGACTTGTCAATCTAGTTTTTATATTAATTAGACTAGGCTTGTTAAATTAGAATGTAATTATTATTTATAGTGTTAGTAATGACTTAATTAGGCTTGCTAAATTTGATTCACATTTAACATTAAATTAGACGGTAAATTAATGACCCAATTGTAACTTAGACTTTCTTAACTTGATTTGCATTTAACGTTAAATTTGATGGTACATTAATGACTATATTGTAAATTAATATCATTAACAGGTGTGATAATTGCGGCTTGTACATTGATATTGTTAACGTTGTTTATGAGGTTAATTGATAAGTTAGATTGTATTTAGTGATTAATTTAGAATTGCCAATTTATATTTTCATTAATGTTAAATTAGATTGGCGTGTATTGACTAAATTGTGATTTAGACATGCTAAATTAGAGTGTATGTTATGTTAATTTAGATTGGTAATTATTGACTAAATTAGACTTGATTAATGGTTTGGGTGGTTGGCAAAGTCATGTAATGGATTGCGCTCTCTTTTTTATGTCATTTCGCGTCTTGCTGACCCATTTCTTGGGGGTGGGTGTAGTCTTGTGTCAGCTATTTCGGTCTCCTAGCGCTGAATTTTCTTGAGTCCTTGGTCTCGTTAGGTTATGTAGCTCTAGGGTTATCGTCGCGCCTATCGCTTGGGGATGACATGATTCTTGAAGAGGGGATCATTGCATACCCTATTGGATAAAGGCGATTGATGACTTGGTTGGGGCCTGTACTTCCCGTAGTGGGTTTTGTTGATCTTGTAAATTCGTTGATGGTGCTTGGGTTGCAACGCCTTCATGTGTTTGGTTGTGTGCCATCGAGGTTCTAGTTATTTGGTCTTCGAGGCTGTTGTGTCAGGGTGGGAGTGTTTTCCCTTAGCTTTTGTAGGCATCGTCATGTTGTGTCGGGCAGGTAGTCGTTTCTCCTGGTTGTTCTACGCACGTTTCACCCAGTTTCTCTTATGCCAGTGCGTGGAGTCATAGTTGCATGTTGCCTGGAATACATGCTTGCGTTCATCATTAGTTGTGTGGTTAAACTATTTTCATCGTCGCCTTCTTGCCTAGAAACAAAAAAAATAAATTGTACTTCTACTTCGCTTGTAGTCGTAACAAGTGGAATGTTACATATGGTATCAGAGCGAGGTTCAACCGACGAATTGGGATCATTGCAGATTTTGTTGATATGATATTTGATTATAATGTTGCTAATTAAGTTGTCTTGTATTCATGTAGGTAATCATGGTTAGAGTAATCCACGGAGGAAAACTATGAGGTTCTAAGGGAGGAGGTGCGACGCCTCCAGTAGCATCCACGCCTGAGGGGTATAACCCCTAGGGAGATGAATAAGTTGTCGGGTAGGAGAAGATAGCGTTGGGTGACATGGTTGGGCTAATGAGGTCTTTTCAGTGGATTTCTAAGGAACTGATCAACCATTTGGAAAGAGATGAGGCCAGGGCACTGGCACCCCCTAAGGGTCCATCATGCACTCTGGTCGGTATTAGTAGTATTCACTGCGAACTCTAGAAGGTCAAATTTCCCGAGTTCTTTGGTGCCTCGAACAATGCAACCACCGAGGCATGGTTGGAGAATATGGCGATGTGCTTTGCACTTCGTGACTATACCTCCAACATGAAGGTCTGCATGGTTGTGTTTCAACTAAATGGGAGTGCTCTTCTATGGTGGAAGACACTCCTGCCACAATTGAACATGACCGTCGAAGACGTGTCATGGGAATTGTTCAAGGAATGGTTCGAAGAGAGGTACCTTTCAGAGGAATTCATTGAGTGTCAACTCAACGAGTTCAATGCCTTACGACAAGGCGGTCGTACCGTGCCCGAGTATGAGGGCCATTTTATGGAGTTTCTTCGGTATGCTCTGCATCTTAATACTTAGAAACTTAAGGTCAACAGGTTCATGTTTGGCCTTAATGTAAAAATACGTGCAAAGGTTAGGATTATGATGCCTCAGACGTTGCATGATGTCGTCCAGAAGGCCTTCATAGCAGAGGATGAGCTTATCAGTGGGGGTCAGAGTAGGACTCCAGCGAGACCAGTAGGGCAGGTGTCCTCTGGTGCACAGCGACATTAGACACTAGCTACACATACGATGGGATATCATGGCTTCTAGAGGGGATCCACTTTCAATACACCTCTACGAGAAATTCCTTAGAAGCGAACACCTTATCAGGGACCACATCATCAACAACAACATCGAACACAACAAAAATAGTTTAGGCTTGTTCAATAGAACATACCAGGATTCCAGGACGATGGGTCATCTTCTACTTCGGGTACCAAGAGTACTAAACTGAAGAAGGGGTGTTGGACGTGTGGGGAGACACACTACCAGTGTGACTTCCCTATGGAGAGGACTAGAGTGTCTGGATCAGTCGAACCCACTACTGTGGGAGATATGGGCAAGGCCCATTAGATTCATGCAATGGTGAATAACTTCCAAGGAGATCACCAATCAACTGTGCTTGAGATGTCAGGTACCGTCACTGACTAGACCCTTCGTATTTGATAGATCCTGGTGCTACCGAGAGTTTCATTTCTGGTGCAGCGCTAAAAATGATTAAGGTAGAGGTAGTCGAAAATGATGATTTTAGCTTTGTAGAGATGGCTTCGAGAGCCAAACAAAAGGTTGGAGGAAAGGTTACGGGATGTACCCTTAACCTGAGAGAGTTTGTCACTAGGGCCAACCTGTACATCACGATCTTAGGATCGTATGACATCGTGATCGATATGGACTGGTTGGAAGCACATGAGGCGATACTCAACTGTAAGACAAAATGGTTAGGCTTGGTTGATGATGAGGGATAGAGGCATGTGATTGTAGGTCAGAACCATGGAGTCTCCTTGAGGTTCATCTCTTCCTTGCAGTTACAGAAGATCATGTGCAAGGGGTGTAAGATTTATGTGATCCCTGCGTTAAATGAAAAGGGAGTAGCGGAAGGTCTATAACACCTTTCGGTGGTGAGAGAGTTTACAGACGTCTTTTCAGAGGAGTTACCTGTAATGCCGTCAGAGAGGGAATTGGAGTTTACCATATACTTGAAACCAGGGACTGAACTGATAGCAAGAACGCCTTATAGGATGTCAACCCCAAAGTTACAAGAGTTTAGAATGAAACTGAAGGAGTTGGAAGACCTAGGACTTATACGTCCAAGTGTGTCACCGTGGGGCGTGCCTATTATTTTCATACGAAAGAAGGATGGGTCATGGAGGCTTTGCATTGATTATCATCAATTAAACAATGAAACAATCAAGAATTAGTATCCATTTCCAAGGATTGATGATCTATTCGATCAGATGAAGGGTGTGATGGTGTTCTCAAATATCGATTTGCGATCATGGTATCACCAGTTATGGATCAAGGAGGATGACATCCCTAAGACCACCTTTAAGACAAGGTTTGGTCATTATGAGTTTATTGTTTTTCCATTTGGACTGGCAAATTCCCCAGGGGTATTTATGAGTTTGATGAACAGGGTGTTTCGCGAGTACTTGGACAAGCTCGTCCAAGTATTCATTGACGATATTTTAATTTACTCTCAAACTATGGAGGATCATGACGAGCACTTGATATTGGTACTACAGTGTGTGAGAGAGTACAAATTGTATGGGAAGTTGTCCAAATGCTCATTTTATCAATCGAAGATTCACTACTTAGGGCATGTCATCTCCGGGAAAGGTATCACTATGGATCTAGAAAAGGTTGAGGCTATTATGTAATGGCCTGCACCGACGAATGTCCCGAAAGTGCGTAGCTTCACAGGTTTAGTAGGATACTATCGATGGTTCATCGAGGGATTTTCAAAGATAGAAAATCTGATCACAGAGTTGCAGAAGAAGAACAAGAAGTTTGTTTGGACTGAGAAATGCACGAAATATTTTCAAAGGCTCAAAGAGTTGTTGACAATGAGACCAATACTAAAGTTCCCTGACATGGACACAGACTTCTTGGTATGCACTGATGCATCCAAGGAAGGCTTAGTCAAAGTCTTGATGCAATACAGCCGAGTGATCACTTACATCTCGAGGAAACTGAGAAGGCATGAGGAGAACTATGCGATGCATGATTTGGAGTTGTTAGCCATTGTATATGCCTTGAAGGTTTCGAGACACTACCTAGTTGGATGAAAATTTGAACTAAGGACAAAACACTGTGGACTACAAAACATCTTTATGCAAAGCGACCTAAACACGTGACAATGACGTTGGTCATAACTGCTTAGCGAGTACGATTTTTAGATTTATTACATAAAAGGAACATTGAACCGAGTGGTAGCTGCATTGAGTTAGATACCACGCATGTTTTGGGTGTTGCTTCTTCAAACAAATATATGTGAAAAGATTATAAATTTACAGTGTGATGAAGAATGGTACAAAGAGGTCGAGGATTTCATCAGAAAAAACACAATGATGATACCAATATTTGAAGGATTTACGTTTGACGACGATGGATTATTGAGGTTTAAAAATCGGATTTACATACCATCAAACGACGAGTTGAGGAGTTTGATCCTAAACGAGGCTAATAGAGCAGTGTACATGGCCCACCTAGGAGTCACGAAGATGAGGGCGGACCTTAAACCCTTATTCTTCTGGAAGGGAATGAAGGCAGACATAGTCAACTATGTGGCTAGATGTCTATAATGTTAGTAGGTAAAGGCCAAACATAGACATCCAGCAGGATTACTATCACCACACACTATTCCAGAATCGAAGTGGGAGGTTAGTTCGATGGATTTTATTGTTGGAGTGCCACTGATGACAAGGAGACATGACTCGATTTTCGTAGTAGTCGACACTCTGATGAAGAGTGCTCATTTTATTCCTATGTGTACGACATATCAGGCACCTGACATTGCTAGAGTTTTCATCAGTGATATTGTGAGGCTGCATGGGGTGCCTAAGAGGATTATATCCGATCAGGAATCTGTGTTTACTGGATGATTTTGGACTAGTTTCCAAGAGGCCTTGGGAACCCAACTTAAATTTAGTACTCTATATCACCCAGAGACTGTTGGGAAGATCGAACAAATGAACCAGACCTTGGAGGACATGTTGCGCATGTATGTGATGGACCAACAAAAGCATTGGGAATAATTATTGCCACTGGTCGAATTTGCTTATAACAATAGTTACCAAAGCACCATTAAGATGGCACCTTTGGAGTTTCTTTATGGGCGACCATGTCAGACATCTTTGAGTTGGGATTGACTTGAGGATAGGGTCCTAGTGGGACCAGAAGGGTTCCAAGAAATGGAAGAGAAAACGAAAACAATAAGACAAAGGATTAAAGAAGCGTAGGATCGACATAAGAGTTATGTCGATGTGCACCATGTTGATCGTAGTTACGAAGTTGGCGATCAAGTCTTATTGCAGATAAAATTGCATAAGATTTCGATCAAGTTTGGAAAGGGAGCTAAAATATCTCCTAGGTTCGTGGGATTATGGAGATGAAGGGGCCCATGGCCTATCGACTAGCCTTGCCTGATTCTTTGAGGCGTATGCACGATGATTTTCACATATCTATTTTGAGACATTATATTGGTGATCCTACACATGTTATTGACATGAGTTCCTTGCAGGTATCGAATGAGGGGGCACTCACGGCTGAGCAGATCCACATCCTAGATCATCGCATTCGAAATCTATGGCATCGAGAAGTAGCTTAGGTCAATCTCCAGTGGGACAACTATAGTCCACATTCGGTGACCTGGGAGGACGCATATGATATATGCCATCAGTTTCCATTTTTGTTTGATAGATAGACTTATGATATTGTGATACACATTATTTCGACACTTATATATTGTGAAACTTTGAGATGAAGTTTAGACCAAGAGGGGGTGTATGTAACATCCCAGTCTTGCACACACTGAGCAAACTTATTCTTTGAGGACACTTTCTTGCAAGTGATCCAGATTATTATACTATTGGGAATTTGATTATGATTATGAGGTGTTATCGATTGATGGCTTCTTATTTTGTTGTATTGACATAGACAAGTGCTACTAACTCAGTTTCCCTGAGTGTGAAGGATTTTGAACCTCGAGGATGAAAAGGCATCGATGAAACCCCTTGGACTCTGAATCGAGTCAGGGAGTGGACTATTGAGGGTTTGATTGTTGTATATATGAATTTTGTGCATCTGATTAGATGATATGATTATGGATATTATTTTGACATGATTCGTTGATGATCCAGGCTGACGATAGCTTACCGACCAGACTCACATGTGGAGTAGAGGGGTCACGCACGATAACTAGAGATGTTGAGAGAAAGGTGTGGACAACAACCCTGCCACAACCTACTAGCACTCCCGCCATGGCTTGAACTATAGGTTAACAATTACCTAGTTCGAGAAGACCCGTCATGTTGTGAGGGCCGACTGCGATGGTCGCTCATGATGATTTTAAGGGGTGCACAATAAGGCAGGGGCCTTACTTCTTAGAGACCCTTATTCTCCCATAAGATCACCTGGTGGAGTATTGACTCCAGGTTTTTTTTATGTCTACCAAGTCAGTCAAGAGGCGAGTGGCACCCTTGGAGCACATAGTGCGTCCTGAAGGGCACGTCGTGTGAGGGAAACAGTGTGAGGTGAGTGGCACCCTTGAAGCATATAGGGCATCCTGAAGGGCACGTCACAATGTTAATTAATAAATGGATAAACCTATATGGCCTTAGGACGAATAATGTGATAAGAAAGATTTAAAACAATTTCCCTAATAAAATGTCGCCCAACCTAGGAAAATAAAGTCTAGGTCTAAGTGATACTTGTGATAAAAAAATATATATATATACAAAAAAATAATAATAATGATAATCATCATTAATCATGTGATGAGAAGGGGATAAGTAATTCAATTAATTTATAAAAAAATCTTTGGTGGGAATAAAATTTAAAAGGGGGAAAATGGGAAATAATTGTTTTATCACTTATGCTAAACAAAAATTCATTTATTAAAAATGAAAAGGGGAAAAAGTTAGTTTTCTACACCTGCCAATTTGAGTTTTAAATGAAAAGGGAAAGAGGGAAATTTAAAAAAATTAGGAAACTAGGAAAAAATGGAAACATAAAAAGAAAGGGGAAACACAAGGAAAAAATGGAAACATAAAAAGAAAGGGGAAACACAAGGGAAAAGTAGAAAGATTAACTTAGTAAGGTATCTAGCATTTAAGAACTTTCTAAATTAAACTCAACTAGTAAATTAATAAGGGGGGAAGTCATTAAAACGTGTAAGGGAATTTGGGGATACCTAGGAGAGATTCTAGGAATTCTTTTAGGTGGGTGAGGGAAATAGGGGTAACTTTATTAATTAATGAAATTGATTTATGGTGCAATGAAGGGGATGGGTGACACATGTATGGGGAGGATTTTTATGGATTAAATTATTGAACAATAAATTAAATGAGATTTTGGGAAAGTAAATGACTTAGAAACTCTATATAAAGGAGGGAGGAGGATGATGATGGATCTCTTCTGGATGTGTAACGTTACACTACATAATTTTAGAGTTGACTGACTTAGCTTGTGGGAGTTGGAATACCCATCTCGGTGAGGAGTGGTAGCTAGGCCTTGCAAGGTGAGTTGGGATCTAGTTGTTCTTTGGTTTAGTGTGTGTGGCCCCTTTGTGGCTCGGGGGGCTAAGGAGGAAGAAGAGTACCCCTAGTGTTGGCTGGGAGGTGTCGGTGAAGTCTCATCGATCGAAAAGTGGGAGTTGCATGGAGCATGTGGGACAACAACTCAGATTGGGTGACTTGGGCTATGGTACGTTTCCTTTATTTCTGCATGGTAGATTATTAGTATACTTTACGCTTTTAGTTCTGTATTTTTAATTGGGTAAATAAAATGTCTGACTTAGCATTTTAATTGATAACTAAATATTCCCCATAGCCTTAAGCTCGTTGTTGATTGATTCCCTTGGCTTTCAATCACTGCATGTCGTGACCATCTTATGGTTTTATTGATTTTGTGATGAGTTTGTGATTCTTAAATCTCCCTCGTCCCTAGCTCATCAGTCCTCACCTGAGCAGTCAACCAGGAGCTGTATCGATGGTCGTCACTTCGGTGTTAATAGACCTATAGATCCTAATGCCTTGATTTTTTGTGCATGGATGATGAGCAAAGGATGTTTCTGCCCAACTGTCTAACCTTGTTGATTGTTCCTGGTTGAGTGAGTCTTTCACCTTGCTGCGTTGATTACCTCTGAGGTGGTTTTTCTTCCCACAACGAATAACTTATCATCCACTGCATTGATCCCTGTGTTTAATACCCTTCCTGGAAATTAGTTAAGGATGATTTTATAATGTTTCTCCTGGCAATTTGTGTGTTTTTCCTCACTTTTGGTCTACCATTACTCTATGATTTCACTCTGCATTTCCTGTGATTCAATGGCATTTACTTTTTGCATTTTTTTTCTTATGTTAAACCTCTACTCTTCTTGACTGTTGACAACATTCACCCATGGGATTTAACCCACTGCTATTAACTTTAACCACAAATTTACTATCCAATTCGATTTTAATGTTATAGAAGATTTATTCATTTAGAATCAGATGTTGATATTCATTTACGATGAATTATGGCTCTCTGATTTTTGAAGGCATTTCCATTGCCGGATATCCTTGCTCTGTGTTTTAGTTGATGCTTATATTACGTTTGTATATGCCTTGTATTCATGATGTGATTACTCATTTTATACAGCTAATTCCATCCACGCCCTTTTGTTCCAGTTTTATCTCTTTTAAAACCGTGAATTAACACAACAAATTATTTTCCTCAATCCAACGCTAACTCAACTTACATGACCCTTTTTTTCAACTCTGCAATTTATTTATATTTAGACAGTTAAATTCTCATCTAGACAGTTCAATCATATTTGGTTAAGCAATTCCATCCATCCTTGCTCATGTTCACATCACAAAATTGTTATAGTTTGTATTCAATAGCCATATCCCTAAAAATTTGGAGCCCTGCGATTTGATTGTTTCGTTGTCTGTGTATTTGGTTGATGAATTTATTGCTTGTATGCCGGTACTGGGGGGGGGGCAGGGGCGTAATTATGTTTATTGGAGTGTAGTGGGTAGCAATGTTTACAATACAATGGTAGTGTTATTTCTATTTTAGTTTACCGAGCGTACCTTTAAAAAAAAACAACCATCTCCTTCTTACTTTAAAAGACTGCGATTTTCCATCGTTAACACTGAAGTTATTGCTATTAAGACCGTGTTTTCTTGTTACCTGGAGATGTTACCGTCTTGGGAATACATTGATTTTAATCAACACATGCGTTAATGCATCTCATTAATTATATGGTGCGTTAGATGTTGATGCATGTCTGATTGGAGGTGATTCCTACGTTTTATATGGTGCACTTTACTTCATTTGATAGATATGAAATTATAGCCGACTATGTGCACAATTAATATCAAATTTATTAGCTGACAGGTGTAAAGGGATGGCATTTAATTCTTAGAAGTTTACATTTTAATGGCAATGCATGTACCTTTAACAAATGACTGCCTGCCCATTCTTTTAACAATTTAATAGCTGGCAAATGTAAGGGAAGGCGTTATTACACAACACCTTTGTTAGGATTTTTATATATAGCCTTTAAATTGACTAGACAACCCTTTTAGACTAGACTTGTCAATCTAGTTTTCATATTAATTAGACCAAACTTGTTAAATTAGAATGTAATTATTGTTTAGAGTGTTAGTAATGACTTAATTAGGCTTGCTAAATTTGATTCACATTTAATGTTAAATTAGATGGTACATTGATGACCCAATTGTAACTTAGACTTGCTTAACTTGATTTGCATTTAACGTTAAATTTGATGGTACATTAATGACTATATTGTGAATTAATATCGTTAACAAGTGTGATAATTGGAGCTTGTACATTGATATTGTTAATGTTGTTTATGAGGTTAATTGATAAGTTAGATTGTATTTAGTGATTAATTTAGAATTTCCAATTTAGATTGGCATGTATTGACTAAATTTTGATTTAGACATGCTAAATTAGAGTGTAAGTTATGTTAATTTAGATTGGTAATTATTGACTAAATTAGACTTGATTAATGGTTTGGGTGGTTGGCGAAGTCCTGTAATGGCTTGCGCTCTCTTGTTGACGTCATTTCACGTCTTACTGACCTGTTGTTTGGGGGTGGGTGTAGTCTTGTGTCCGCTATTTTGGTCTCCTATCGCTAGATTTTCTTGAGTCCTTGGTCCCATTGGGTTATGTAGCACCGAGGTTATCGTCGTGCCTATCGTTTGAGAATGGCATGATTCCTGACGAGGGGATCGTTGCGCACCCTATTGGATATAGGTGATTGATAAATTGGTTGGGGATTGTACTTCTCGTAGTGGGTTTTGTTGATCTTATAAGTTTGTTGATGGCGCTTAGGTTGCAACGCCTTCATGCGTTTGGTTCTACGCCATCGAGGTTCTAGTTATCTGGTTGTCGAGGCCATTGTGTCAGGGTGGGGGTGTTGTCCCTTAGCTTGTAGGCATGGTCATGTTGTGTCGGGCGGGTAGTTGTTTCTCCTTGTTGTTCTATGCATGTTTCGCCCAGTTGCTCTTGTGCCAATGTATGGAGTCATAGTTGCCTGTTGCCTGTTGCCTGGACTGTGTTCCTGCATTCGTCATCAATTGTGTGGTTAAACTGTTTTTTTCGTCGCCTTCTTGCCTATAAACAAAAAAAAAAAAATTCACTTCTTCTTCGCTTGTAGTCGTAACAAGTGGAACGCTACAACTATGATAAGAGTATGGTTTGGAAGAGAAACCATATCAAAAGTGAGTGTTGAATTTGGTTGTTCTAGAGATTGAAAAAAGTGAAATTTAGTGAGTTTCTAACTAAAATGCCAAGAATATTACATTAAATGTTGATCGGATGAATTTCAAGGAAAAACCAAATCTACACAAGTGTATATATTCTGGAGGTTGAGGGAATGACTATAATGAATATACTACCTATGTTTCACTATTTGTTTTCTATTTGTTGTGATATATTAATGCACATTTTACATAACATATTACAATGTAATGTCATAACATATTATAATGCAATATGTCATAACATATATTACTATATAACATATTACAATGTAATTATATGTTACATTGTAACATATTATTTCCTAGCAGCCTTGTCACACCCCGAGAATCAAACCTTCATAAGGTTTGACTTCTGCAAGTTCTTGGCAAATACAATGCACCAACAATTTTTAGATTTTAGGGGTACCATGTCATTCAGGTACCAGTCTCACTTGATCCATATGTTAATCCATCAAAACTACTCACATGTGGGTTATTTTAAGTCTAGGATGGTGAATGACCAACCAACATCATGTCGCTCTCCCAAACATTGAGTGGTTGCCTATGGTATGAGAACATGTCACGAGTGAAGGTTTTTTGCAGTTTCTAAACTCTTTTATGTCAATATTAGACTTTATTATCCACAATGAAGTATTCATTATAATTATTCCTTTAGTCAAAGGGTCACTACAATTGAAAAGAAACACCAGAGTGGGAGACTAAATCTGTATTTTTATAAATTATTTATTAATGTCTAAATATGTATGTTTATAGTATATTTATTAAATTTAAATATTTATGTTTTAAAAATTTACCATTGTATGTATATTTTACAAATATTCCTTTACAAATTATAAGATAGAAAATAATGTACATCAAGGAATTCTAGAATCAACAATCTATAAAATAATATTTATAACTTATGATACTCTAATATTATTTATGTAAAAATGGATTTATAAATTTAATTCCTAAAGATTTGTAATTTTTATAAAATAAAAAAACGTTTGAAATAAAAACTTGGACCACTTGAAATTTTTATAAAATACAAAACATTTGAAATGAATGTGACTTGGCAAAGGTGATCATCCAAACACTGAAATTATTAGGGAAATCCGCTGGGAGAAATAAATAACCAAAAACGCCGAGGTGATATTAAAAACACAAAGAGTATTAAGTTGTTCGTAGAGACAAATTATTCGAAAACACGGGCGGAGATTTATTAATCTAGAATGCAGGGATTGTCATTCAACTCAAAGTTTATCATTCACAATGCAGATTTTATCAATAAAAATGTAGAGATGTACCCAAGTTCAAGAAATTAAAAACGCATAGAGAAATCAAAGTTTTAATCAATCAATCCGCAGAGGCACTCGTTCATAAAAAGGTGCAAAGGATAAACATTCATCCGTGAATCAATAAAATCAAAGATAAGTAAGGGATATACAACAGATAAAATTCTTATCCTTAACTCATCATCCATTCACAGAAAAGCAGGGCATTTGAATATATGGGTCTTTAAACACCGAAGTGATGACCGTCAATTTGGCTCCTAGCTGACTACTCAGGTATGGACTGATGACTAAAGGGATAAGGGACGGATGATGAAAAAACAATATTTTCATAATAATCAATAAAACCCACACAGAGAAGTCATTGAAATCAAAAGTTGGGTTCACCAAGGGATTGCCATTCAACTCATAGGTTTATCATTCATAATGCAGAGTTTATCAATAAAAATGTAGAGATGTACCCAAGTTCAAGCAATTAAAAGTGTAGAGAGAAATCAAAGTTTTAATAAATCAAGTCACAGAGGTACTCATTCATAAGAAGGCGCAAAGACTAAACATTCAACCATGGATCAATCAACTCAGAGATAAGTAAGGGATAGATAGCTGGGAAAATTCTTATCCTTCACTCATCATCGATGCACAAAAAAGCAGGGCATTTGAATCTATAGGTCTTTAAACACTGAAGTGATGACCATCGATTCGACTTCTGGTCGACTGCTCAGGCACATAATGATGGCTAAAGGGATAAGGGATGGAATATAAAACCACAATATTTTCATAATAATCAATAAAACCCACATAGATAAGTCATTGAAATCAGAAGTTGGGTTTGCCAAGGGCAATCAATTCAAAAAACCAACAAGAAAGGGGATTACAAATACAAGTTAATGATTTATTAATGGTAGGAATGAGAAATTATCTTTAAGTGCAATTTATTAAATTACCTATAGTCTAGGACCAACCTTTGAGACTTATCCTTCTTTTTTACTAAGATCACTAGAGAATATAATACATTCTTTTTGAGACGCATGATTTCAACTTCTAACATGTCTTTAACCATTTACTCTGTCTCACTCTTTTGAGAATATAGAAAGAAATAAAGTCTAACATTAAGTGGATAACTAGAGAAAATTAACTCAATAGCATGTTCATACTCTTTGAACATGGTTAACTCCACTAAGACCACATATATATTCCTTATAACATTTGTTTAAGATTCATTAAAAGTTCCCTATGGTTGGATCCACTAAAAAAACGTATTAGAACATTTCCTTAAGATTCCTTAAAATTTCCCTATGGTTGGATCCACTAAAACCACATATAATGCAATGCATTAGATTCCAAAAAACAAACAGTTTAATATTCATAACCTCACACACCCACTAGTAACATCAAAATGTTTTAATCACGACAAGGTGAAGGTCTTGCATGACCATGGATTATATGCCATTGATAAACTTTCCACTAGTATTGTTTATGTCATTGAGTTTTTATCCTAATTCCTTTATTGTCATGGTATATGGGATGGGTATGAGGGTTGTTTGTATTCCTAATATAAATTAAGATGAGGTAGAGAAAATTTAATATTTGTGAGGCTTAGTTGGATTTATAAATCTAGATAAAATATAGTCCTATAAGGTGGAAATTCACGTTGATTGAGTGAAATCATGACAATAATTTCAAATGTAAGTGCATCATAACCTATTGTAAACATAGTAATGTGAGTTTTAATGGGATATATATTTTGAAGAAGATGCAATTGAGTGATCCTTAATTTTCACAAAATTTATGGTGGTAATGAAGCCTATTTCTACAAATAGTAATGTGAGTTTTAATGGCGTATATATTTTGAAGAAGATGCAATTGAGTGAGTCTTAATTGTCACAAAATTAGTGGTTCCAAATGGTAATGTCTAAAATTATGCTAATGGAGTAGTTTAGGTGACATCCTTACATTATCTTTGTGATCTAGAAAATGCTTTTCTAAGATGTATTGTTTTGAAATTCGATCATTCAATATATTTTCCATATTTTCAAACCTGCATAGTTTACTTGTTACAATGTATAATATATGTTGGTTGGGTGGCATATATATATATATATATATATATATATGTAGTCAATATTGATTAATTTTAATAAAATAACTTTGAACTAATCACATAGAGAACATAAAAACATTACAATTTGCATTGTAAATAATGTCATGAAATAAGTTGTTGGAAAACTTTAAAAGCTTTTCAAAACACTAAAAATATGATGGCCACAATGTTTATTACAAAAAAAAGTTAGATTTGTTGCAAACTAATTTGCAACATGACTATGTCACAAGTATTGCCATACTTGTGGTCTCAACATTGATCATGGATTGAATCGATAATGTGGTTGCAAATTCCATTATTATTTGATTCACATGTAATTTTTAAATTGTCTTCCTATTTTATTTTTAAATTTATTAAAAAAATAAATTAAAATACATGTTTTAAAATTTTTGCATTATATATATATATATATATATATATATATATA